>CM051256.1:9178975-9503975 GCA_027921565.1 Artemia sinica
CTATGGAGAACTAATTTGAAAATAAATAAACGCAAACCACGCCAAGAAGTGGGATAAATATTAATGAAAGAAATAAAATATATAAAAAAAAGCTGAGTAGAGACTAACACCCTATTTAATTCTACAACATGTAGGTGACATACACTAATTTTTTTAGGATTTGTATTTTCAAGAGAATTTTTTTCTCATCTCGTTTAGGACACAGTTCAATGGAAATAATTGTTAGAAACTAATTTGAAAATAACTAAACGCAACTACGCCAAGAAGTGGGATAAATATTTAATGAAAGAAATAAAATATATAAAAAAAAGCTGAGTAGAGACTAACACCCTATTTAATTCTACAACATGTAGGTGACATACACTAATTTTTTTAGGATTTGCATTTTCAAGGGAATTTTTTTTCTCATCTCGTTTAGGAGACAGTTCAATGGAAATAATTGTTAGAAACTAATTTGAAAATAAGTAAACGCAACTACGCCAAGAAGTGGGATAAATATTTAATGAAAGAAATAAAATATAAAAAAGCTGAGCGCAGATTAACACCCTGTTTAATTCTACAACAGGTAGGTGACATACATCCTCCCACGGGGGGCATGGGGAAACCTAATAATTTTAAATAGCATATCTTGTCAAATTTTTCTTTTGTTCAATGTAAAGTGGAAGAAAATAAGGTTCAAAATTTTGTGGGCGCTGATTGAGGATTTCTTTAGAGATTAAAGCATTTTGTTCAAATCTGAAATGCTTAAATATCTTTATAGAGCTATTGTTTTTGAATATACATTTCCGATAAGAAATCATTCATTTTTCATAGAAATTCTAAAAACGCAACATTTTACACACGGTAAAATTTGTAATTTCAAACTAACCTTCCGTGCAACTAAATGGGCATGTTTGCGACCAAAAAGACGGTGGATCATCTTTCTTCCTAATGTTCAAGCCCCCTAAAGTCACATTTGCCGATACAAAAGGTTTCCGCTAACGCCAAAAAGGTATCCTGGTAAAAATTTGTTCAGTTGATCTATGTTCAACTTAAAAGCATAATGTTTGTGACAGACTAACTAGAGCCAAGAGCTAAGACCTATTCTACTGAAAAAAGAAAAGATGGGAGCTTGGAACAACATATTTCTATCTGCAAGTTGCATCTGAACAAAATTACAAAAACAGAGCATTAGTAGAAAACATTTGGGAACAAATCAGTTTTATGCCCGTGACACATCATAGTCACATCTATCGATAAACAAAGCCAAATATCGAAAGCTTTGTTGCCGCATGGCTGAAAAAATATCTTTTGAAAGGAACTGATCGAAAGCAATTTGGTAACAACGCCAAGTGTTCGACAGTTCATTACCTCGTTAATTTAATTGATTTTATTTAAAACACCTGGATGAACCTGGAAAATGGATAAATTTATTTGCAATTGATTTCAGAAAAGCATTTGACCTTGTTGATCACAAAATCCTTTTAGAAAAAATGGCGGAAAAATATATACCCAGCTTTATTATTAAAATCATCAAGAGCTTCTTAACAAATAGAGAGCAAACTGTGAAGTATAAAACCAATTCTTCACTTCTCTGCCAGTTTTTTGTGGAATTCCACAAGGAACTGTGATCGGGCCGCTGGGCTTCCTCCTCATGATAAATGAAATTGATGCTGAGCTGGAGGACAGATGTAAATACGTTGACGACTTGTCCTTAATGGAAATCGTATCTAAGGATTCGAAGAGCAATGCTGCTGGTTTCATCGACCAAGTTACCTCAGAGGCGGCTTAACTAAACATGGTTGTGAATAAAGACAAATGCTCGGTCACGACATTTTCTTTTCTTCAGAATACTCAACCGTCTTTCGAACCTCCTATCGCTTCCGAGCCATAAAATAACTTTACTTGGTGTGGTGATTTCTTCTGACCTCTCATGGCGGGAGAATACAAAGACAATTGTAAAAAAAGCTAACGGCGCAATCCAAATGCTAAAAACACTGAAAAAATTTCGAGTTCCTAAGGACAAGTTGAAACTAATATTTTACACTTTCATCCGCCCCTTAGTTGAATATGCTTGTCCAGTTTGGCACTTTACCCTTACCCAGGATGAAACTGATAAAATAGAACGAGTTCAGAAGAGATCACTGCAAATCATTTATGGCGGTTCCCCTCTACCTTACTCCTTTTACCTCAAGGAATTTAAACTTGAATCCCTTTCTTCCCGCCGAGAAAAATTATGCCAAAGATTTGGCTCCTCCCTCCTACAACATCCCGTCTACAAACCATTTTTCCCCCACCTTTTGTCCCTATAAGATCTCGTCCCCCAGGGAAGTGGCTGAGAAGGTTCCGAAACTAACCCCAGTCCACTGTAACACCATACGCTACAGCAAAAGCTTTGTGCCAAACTTCGTGAAATATTACAATTAGACCCCGGCGCCGTTCCAATGAGGGAAGACCGGCGGCGGCGGGGCAAAAAACAGCACGCCACGCGGTGCCGCCGGCGCGATCAATGTTGACCGCAAACATTAATGTTTTCATCAGTCTTTCTCAAATCACAGCTTAAATTTACAACAGATTCGAGCCTATTCATGAGTTCAAAAATTCACAAGTCGCTGGCTGGAAACTGGTCTTCTTCGTTATTCATCAAGAGAAGTAGAAATCTGGTAGAAACGAAATGGCTGTGGCGTTTCAGAACCCTTGCATAATACGAGTAGTTGAAGTATCTATTAGCTATGTATTCTTAACATAAATAATTATCAAAATTAGTAGTTTTTTTCATCGAGCATTACTGCATATAAAACTTCAAATACCGTATCACAAAATTCGTCAGTTATCTGGGTAAAAACTTTGAATATAACTTTGAACTTAGAAGCTTAATTTTTTCATAATGCCCTTTGCCTATATCTGTTTTGTCACCTTTAAAACAGTTGAAATGGGCGACTTTGATATTGATTGTTTTTTTTTTTTTTTTGCTCTTTTGGATTCCTAAGAAGCCTTCTTGTATTAAAAACTGGTTTTTAATTACAATTTTAAAAAAATGTATTTTAAAGTTTTTTTTGGCTTCTTTATAGAATATATGTCATGTAGGCTAAGGCTGAACTGCTGCTTTTTTATCGCTTTTGGCTGCTCTTTTGGATATTATTCATTTTTTCTTTTGGGGATTCATTCCAAATTATAAACTGATAAATACCTAATATCAGTCAAATTATAAACTGCATCTAAAAGGAGTAAATTTATCAAATTGAAAAATACATGATGAACACTTCACATGAGAACACTTCAATTACAATGACACAAAAAAACACTTAATAGTTTATTCGCTATGAAGAAATATGAAGTGCCAGCTATTTTCTTAGGTAAAAAATGAAAAGCTCATCCGTTTTTAAGTGTAATTAAATGAAATAATATGCAGACTGAAGTAGCTCCAGGAAGATGTTGAAATGTTCATCCTAGTTCGTCACTTTTAATCTAAGCAAAATGTTAGGACACTTAGTATCAGTTATTGAGTTTAAGCTTTGATTTCCAAATGCTCACAAGAATTACCAAATTTAAGAAAGTCGCAACAATAAGTCACCTGTGGTCAAAATACTTAGACTCCTCTTTGATCCCCACCCAGGCTCAAAGCTTCTGCTATGGTCATTTCCATGGAAATCTCCAAAGAGTGCCTTTTTAAAATAGCTTTCAAGCGTAGTTAGGGGTATTTAGACTTTTTTGCTTTTCTTCAAATCTTTGAAAAAAACTGTTATAATATTCCAAATGTTACATTTGTGCATATTTTTGGCAATCATTTGTGGGGTAATCGAATTTCCTAAACCACTGTAGATACGTAAGAACGTTGCAACATCTAGTGCCCTGAAGTCATAAGACTGTCAAAGACTCCTCCTTGAACCTCCCAAATTGAAAGCTTTTATTATGACCTGGCCTTTTAATGTAACTTGGGCACTGGACCAAGGGCGCCATTGTCACTCGAGCGCAACGTTAGGTGGGGATTTCGATATCGCTTTCGTCACACCAATTCGTTTTAGTGTGAATCTGCCTGGTACAAATGAATGAATGTTTTCAAAGTAAAACCGTTTCATCAATAGGAAAAAAAACCGGATTGGACGCATATGTCCCTTTCCCTTTGGACGATAAAACCATGCAAGTGCTGTATCAAGTATAACTCACGAAAATCTTGTTAATTTTGTCAACTTTTCAACTTTTTGGCATCCCTGCTTTCAATAAAAAAAAAATCAAGGTACTATCACTTAAATATAATAACTCCCTATGCCCCCTTCTGGATACCATCTTGATAGGATACCGTCTCTGCTTTATATAAAAAAAAATAATTAACTTAATGGCACCCCTGCTTTAAAAAAAAATCGAGGTATTATCATTTAAATATGATAGCTCAATACCCCACTCCCCCCCCCCCCTCTGGATACCACCTTGATAGGATGCCGTCTCTGCTTTAAATTAAAAAAAATGAACTTTTTGGGATCCCTGCTTTCAATAAATAAAATTTCGAGCTATTATCATTTAAATATAATACCTCCCTACCCCCCCCCCCCCCTCTGGATACCACCTTGATAGGATACCGTCTCAGCTTTCATTAGAAAAATAATTTACTGAATAATTAACAAGGTCACTATATGGTTCAAACAAACACGCAAAATAACGTTAAACAGCTTAGTGTTCCTTGAAAAAAAAATTGAGGGTATGAGTAAAGGGGTACAAAGACAACCACAAAATGTCAAAATTATTCAGATATACCTCAAATTATTGGAAAACTGAGTGATAGATTCGCCATGGCATTCCATAAGATCCAAAGAATCTAATTAAAAGGGAGCACACACAAAAGCCAAATAAGGCCAGTAGCCTATGAGAAATAGCAAAATACCCAAGACAATAAACAAGTCCTAATGGGGGCCCTGGGTCTATCAAAATATTTCAATGGTTTCCCAGGGAATTTGATATCATTTTCTTCTTTCTCCCCTTTAAATGAAAAAAATAAGTATTTTTTTGGCATCCCTGCTTTCAATAAAAAAAATGAGGTATTATCATTTAAAAATGATAGCCCCCTATCCCCCTCCCCTATAGGCAATAATTTATAATTTATTTATGAATCATATTTTTGGGGTAACTTCCGGTTCAATCTTTAATTCCCCAACCTTGTACATAGCTTAGTCTATAGCTAAATATTGTCTCAACCGAAGGCTGTTTTTTTTTTTTTTTGGGGGGGGGGGGGTAAAAATTTTCCAGAAAGAAGATTGTATTTTCTATCAGGTGTTCAATAATTGAGTATTAAACATTAAGAAAATCTTATCTAAAAACAGCAAAAAAAAAAAAAAAAATCTGCAAACTTACAATTCAGCTGTAGAAACAATCTGTCGACTGTCAATTTCAAAATCCAACAAAAGGCTGAAGCTGTATAGTAGTGAATGCGTTCTATAATTCTATTCAACTTGAAAATAAAATTCTTGACTACGAATGATGTAAGAAATAGCAATTGGGAAACTGCATTCGAAATGATTTAAACTCATTTCATAAAGACGATACTTTTTTTTGTCAACATATGAAGAACTGTGTATATTGCAATATTTGCAATAGCATATTGCATCTGTCTGGTTTTTATGCAAAGTAACAAAAGAGACGAAAATTAATGAACAAGAGAGTAGTGAAGAATTATGGTATACAAAGTAATATTTGGCAGGGAAAGTCACTGGTAAATCACTAGGGGGTGGCACCGTGATTGCGTGATTTTCGTGGATTCAGGGAACCAAATTTTTTTTCGGGGTGACGCATAGATTTTCGGGGAAATACCCGAAAATACGGGGATAGTGCAAGCCCTGCTTGATTTCTAATCAGGAAAATCGAAATACTAAACCACACGAGAAGGAAAAGCTCCGACTTTGCGGTTGACGCAATAAAGAATTGCCGCAAAAATAATTTAAAGTCGACCGAACGCGTGCCTGCGGCGCGCCGGCGGCGTTACGACACTTCGGTGGCGTTCGACCGGGCCTCTCGTTGGCGGCGTTCGGTCGATCCGCCGGCACGGCGCCGGGGTCTAATTACAATGATCTCTAGTGTCTTTATTGTTTAGTTTATTTTATCCTGACGAAGTTTTATCACACAATTTTATTCTCAATCTCAAGTGTTTTTATCCTTTAGTGTATTTATCCTGACGAAGTTTTATCAGACAACTTTAATATGCTATTTATGACTAAGAGACATCATATTTGGGCTTTGCCCACGAGAGCTATGTCTTGTTTTGAATTAAATGAATTTGAAATTTGAATTTGAATATCATGAATGACAAGGCAATTTCTTGATTTTAGCGTCAAACTTGTAATTAAAAGCAAAAATTCAAATTGCAAGAAATTAGTTTAAAGAGTTTACATCAACAGTAATTTGTGTCCAACTGTTCTCTACTAATACTAAGTATTTTTAACTTTTGTCAGATTCCTCTCCCAGATAGAAAAACCACTGTTCTAAGTTTCCATCTTTTCTAGCTCTAAAAAGTATGCCCTAAACCTTGACTCTGATTGGTCAGTCAAGAAATTTATGTTTGAAAGTTGAACAATGTTCAACTCGAGAAATTACGAACGGCGAACGTAATTGGTGCTGTCGTGTGTAATTTTGATTTTATCGACCAGTATGACTATACTGTGGCACGGGCATTAGGCTTTTGAAATTACATTTCTACCCTTTCGGTCTTCCGCTCCAGTAGCACAAGTGTGATGTTAAAATCAATAAAAAACACGGATATTTCAAAATGTTGGTTTTTGGTCAACTAATGTACCTATAGCGCGGCTTGGCCATTACTCTTGATAAAAATATCCTACAATAAAATTTATATTTACTACCACTTCCTAATGAATTGTCTTTTAAATTTTGGAGCAGCAATAGAACTCCGCATCGAAATACTCGAGTCTCCATGGAGGCATACCCTTTTCGAATCATATCCTCAAGCAACCCAATAATTTTTTAAGCCCATTTTATATTCATCAAATAGGACAGAGAATTATCAAAATAAGGCAATTTTTTTGTGGGTACTTTCCATAAAGACATAGTAATTGGAGATGTAACCAGAGGCATCACTAGCGGAAATGTTTGGGGATGGCATAACAAAATTGAATGATAAAATAGCGGCGCTTCGCGTCACTGTTTTAGCGACTCAAATTTTTTAACCGACTTGCTGAAAACATTTGAGTACCCCCCCCCCCCCCCAACTTAACGCTCCTGGATTATCTAAGTATTTGACAGACGAGCATTGGTCATATACAAGACCATTCAACGTAAAAGATCTGTCCGGTCCTAGGCACTGCTTCCAAGATATTGACTTGTAGAACTCTAAAGCTGACATCTTGTCGATTTTTTTTTCTCGAAAATATATAACATAACAGTACTAAGCTTCAGTTAAGGCTACTTTTTTTCTATAAAATTTGAATTTTTTTGGGACTTGCATTTTCAAGAGAATTTTTGCTCATCTCGTTTAGGAGATAGTTCAACGAAATAATTGTTAGAAAGGCTTTACCTCGGTACATTTTCTATTCACTTCTGATTATAAGTTAATATAGTTCAAAAAGGAAAATAGTGGTTAAAAAGGCTTTACCTAGGTATCTTTTTTTACACACTTCTGACCACAATTTTACACAGTGAAAAAAGTTTTCCTTTAAATCAAACATACACACCCGTGTAGCTTGTTCAATATTAACCAATAATACTAACTCTAAATAAACTTTCAAATTTGTAGTGAAAATTACTAATAAGATGAGCTTTAAAAACGGAGAAAAAAAGAGGTACGAGTAAAAGAGAAAGAGAAAGAGAGAGAGAGAGAGAGAGAGAGAGAGAGAGAGAGAGAGAGAGAGAGAGAGAGAGAAAGAGAGAAAGAGAGAGAGAAAGAGAGAGAGAGAGAGAGAGAAAGAGAGAGAGAGAGAGAGAGAGAGAGAGAGAGCTTGTTCACTATTAACCAATAATACCAACTCTAAACTTTCAAATTTGTAGTGAAAATTACTAATAAGATGAGCTTTAAAAACGGAGAAAAAAAGAGGTACGAGTAAAAGAGAGAGAGAGAGAGAGAGAGAGAGAGAGAGAGAGAGAGAGAGAGAGAGAGAGAGAGAGGAGAGAGAGAGAGAGAGAGAGAGAGAGAGAGAGAGAGAGAGAGAGAAAGAGAGAGAGAGAAAGAGAGAGAGAGAAAGAGAGAGAGAGAAAGAGAGAGAGAGAGAAAGAGAGAGAGAGAGAGAGAGAGAGAGAGAGGAGAGAGAGAGAGGAGAGAGAGAGAGAGAGAGAGAGAGAGAGAGAGAGAGAGAGAGAGAGAGAGAGAGGGGGGGGCATCGAGATATAAGAGACAGAAGGAGATACAAGAAAAGAAGATATAGATTTAAAAGAGGGAGAAAGGGAGCGATCTAAAAAGGGAGGAGTGGATGTGAAAGAAAAGCTTGTAATAAAGATAAAATTGAAATCAAATTAATTTGCATTTGCTATTTTTATTATGCATATGTATAAAACCAAATTTTCATTATGAAACGGCTTCTCCAGACTCTCTCTCTCTCTCGCTTTTTTTGTAAGATCTTTCCTGCTCATTTACATACGTACTCTGTGATGATTACCGTTTTTTAGCCACCTTGAAACTGTTCAGACAGGGTGATCTACCGAACTTGACCGAAGGGGAGTATAGGAACACAAAACCCAGACACAAAACATGCAGAGATAGTTCTCTCTCCATATTTTTGAAAACAGAATTTGAAACACTATTTTTGTCCCACCTTATAAATTAGAAAAAAAAGTAGAACCAAGTCAGTGAACGAACGTGCATTGACGTTCAGTGAACATCGATGCGTCTCCCATCTGTTTGATTTTTCCCAGTGTTTATTATATTTAGAACAGGTGATCGTAGAAAGTAGAAAGTTCCAGATTACTTTTTAAGAACAATTAACTAATTGGAGGGCAATCAGCCCAAATCCCGTCATCTTTTCCCCCATCTTCCTTAAAGTGTCAAAAACGATCGAATCAAAATTTCTAAGATTCACACGGAATGGTCCAAAAAAGTGTCGCCAGAAGTGATTTGACACATTGCCAGAGGGCCAAAGCCCAGAATTATGCAAGTGGCACATTTTAAGAAACAGGCTGCATTTCAGCAGAAAACGTGGTCCTGTTGAAATTTGCTAAAAGTTGAACTCTGCAAGAAATTTAAGTCTGTATGATTGGATGAAAAAATTGGACCCAGGGCTCCTCTATTACCCCAGCCTTCCCCGAACCAACTTTTTACCAAAAAGGTGAGCAAGTTCTACCTTTTCAAAACCGGAATTATGCAATGAATTTTCAAGTTGTATGAGAAGAAAGCAAAAACACGAGATAGATTCTGACTTGGAGCCTGAACGAGCTAAGTCAAATCGGAGGACTCGGATCAAATCGAAGTCGATACATAAGAAGCTGATTCCAAGCAACAAAATTTGCAGCATAGCTTCAGACCGACTTGGTACAAAAACAAGGTTGATTACGCTCACAGAAACAGAGATGATCAATTATGATTAGTTTACTAGCAGAAGAATTGAAATTTTCTACTGTTTTATCGATAATTGTAGGTTTTCGACTGTAGCTTGATTACATAAACTGTTTTGATTAGTCTTTATCATGAATAAATTTGTTTATTCCGAATTTCTATACATTTGAAGCAGTGGATTAAAGCGATCTAAAATCCACTTCGCTTGAAATTCATTATTCATTTTCTTCTTTCCACTGTAGCTGGAAAGAAGAGATTGAATTTTGGGACATAAAGAGTTGCTGGTCAAAAGGGAAGCGAAATAACTCCCGAAGTTTGAACGGCCATTCAATGCGGGATGCTTTTATTAAATTACCCCCCCCCCGTTTATTGGAGAGGGCCTGTTTTAATCTGGTGTTTATTTTGTAAGGTTTATATTGTTTTTATTGTGTCCTTAGGACTTTGGTCCGTATGTTTTTTACTGTTTTTTTACTTTTGTGCAATGAAAACGGCCAAGCGGAGATCTCGACCGAAATATCCACATATTTATCATTCCTTTTTTCACTAGCTGGATATATCCTCGTTTTTTCTTCTTCGGTTTTTTTTTTTTTTTTTTTTTTTTTTTTTTTTTTTTTTTTTTTTTTTTTTTTTTTTTTTAATTTGCTAAATACTTAAGTCTAGATCGACATTCGCGTTTTACTAAAAGCTAAATATATTGCTGAAATTTAAGTTTATTAAATTTAAATGTGGTCTTTGAAATCTTTTAGTTTTTAGCAGCCAAAACACCATTACTTGTTGTAGTCCATGTAGTCTATTGTAGTCCAAAATTTGTTTCAAGTTTGAAGTCTTACACAAGCAAATTTCTGCTTGTTTTTAGCACTAGCTTCGCTCTTTAATTTCCAATGTTAAAAGCATATTAAAAAACCGTAGAATCTTACTTGCTCTAAAACGTCTATTTTCTTTGCACTAGTTGATTTCGATTTCGTACTACCTTCTTCGGTCTTCGACTCCACAGGTGGACTCCTCCTACTGGATGGCATAGGTGATGAGCTCCTAAGCACGCTACTAACACTAAAAGCTGCTCCTAAGTCTTGCAAATTAATAACCGATATTTTCCTTTGCTCCTCATCTACCCTTTCCGAGAGCACATGAATCCCTGTAAGAGGAGAAGCAATACGATCTCCAGAGTCAACAGATCCACGCTTTTCACTGCTAGCAATACTTTGCACAAAAGATTTAGTTGGAGCTTGGGGTAATTGAACGACTGTATCCCTTCTTTCTTTGATTCGAACACTATTTGTTTCTTTACTTGAGCTTGAATCATCACTATCTAGACTGTCTCGAATCAGTTCAACAGTCTTAATCCTTGGTGGCTCGATTTGTCCCAACTTACGGGCGGGTACTTCTGGTTTATCAATCATTGGGAGGGGAAGGGGCGTGTCCTCAATAGGAGGACTGGGGAGGCCAAATGGAGATCGACCCTTTTCGGGTTGGCTATATACAGATTCTTCTTGATCTTGACCTTTGGTAAAACTTTGAAAGGCAGTTCTGCTTGATTCTTCAACATCAAAATAAACAGTCGATTCAGGTCCAGGCAAGGATCTAACTTCTTCTTGATTTTTGGGATCTAAGTTTGAGTCACGAAGTCCAATGAGATAGCTTTCTGGAGATATTGGAGCAGTTGGAACGTCAAAGACTCTTTGCTCCACTTTAGTACATGCCGTCCAGATTTGTTCTTGACTGTCTTTACCGGATCCTCCAGCCCGCTCCTAAAAATATAATAAAAGAAATATTTAAGTAAATTTTGGTTTCTACTAAAAGTCGTTTATATTAAAAGGTTGAATCAATATGCCTACCCTAGGTAGCGCAACAATAAGAACATCAGTAACATTTTTACCGGGAGGGGGAGGGCTCAGTTCCTGCCCCTCCCGAATCAGTAACATTCTTAAGCTAGGAGATCCCGCTCCAATCTTACTCCAGTTGTGGATTTTTCTGCTATGCATGCGATTCTAGAGGCAAAAAAACTAACATTTAATCATTAACAGAAGACATGAGAAAAATCTTTATGAAAAGCTGAACTCTCTTCTGATAATTTAGATCCACTAGCTCGAAATGATCCCTCGTGACAAAGGCACAATTGTTTGAGCACCCATGGAGGTAAAAATATAAATTTTTACCTCCTAACTTTTTAATAAACTTTTTAATTTATAAAATATAAATTTCATAAATTAAAATATAAGTATAAATTTTTAAGTAAAAATATGAGTTTTCATACTTTTGAAGATAGCAGCCTGAGAACTCTGTAATAAGGTTCTCAGTTATCTAAAATTTCGCAGTAAGGTTTTCTGCAAGATCCCATCACTTTTTGAGGCAGAAGTTTTAAACTTCTCCAAAAGGTTTTGTTCGAGAAGACACTTTTTTAAAGGATTTTATTTATTTTATATTAACTACATGCATTATAATGGCCTTGGAAATAAGAGACTAGATAGCTATTCGGCAGTTCGAAATCGATCGACTATCTCAAAATTTTAGCTCAATAGCAATTTTTATAAATTGTTGTTTGGCCCTAAGAAAAAAAAACTTTGTAAAAATAACGTCACAGTAAAACATGCATTATCCTATATGCTTCTTCAGAATTCGGTTTCAAATTTTCGACCCCCCAAACTTGACCCACACAATTTTTTTTTTCTAAGAATATTTGAAAATGCCAGAACAAGTCCTTCACTCTTTCCTCCTTAGTCGTCTGTAGTAGTTTAACTTTTCTATTTAAAAGCCTTACGCCACAAAACTTGGCCTTTCCCTCCTTAATTCCAAAAATATTCAAACTCAATGTTTATGTTCCGTGTGAAAAGTTTAGGTATGTTATTTGTCTGAACTCCCAAGGTTTTTAGATTGAGACTGAGTCTTATCTCTCCACCAAGCCAATGGTGAGATATTCTTTGTAATTTAGTTTTTAGATTTGAAAATAAGTTGAAAATAAGTCGGAGACATCCGAAGTAGGAAAACGTTCATAACGGCTAAACAAGCTAAGACAAAAAGTCTAAGTAATATCATAATTATGACGTGCTTATGCTAGCTTTTGTGCTATTTTAGCCAATAAATCATATTCTATTCTATAATTCTGGTTGGGTGAATTAAATCTTAAAACTATCAAGTTCAACGATATTCTGATCTCATGATCTTCGGAGCAAGTTGCAGTCGCGGCCACGCGTTTCAAAGGGAACACAAACAGTTCCTACAGAAGAAGAAAAATTCTGATGATCTAAAATAACCAGACAAAGTTGCGTCGCGAATTACAGCTACTATGTATGAATGATAGCAAAATTCTGTGGTTTTCCTGGAAATTTTTTGGAACACTAAGATACATTTCAATACATACTCAAAGCAAATATCGACACTATCAACAGTTCAACTTCGCCATTATATCAAAGGATGTTTATCCCTTTATCTTTATCTTTCCCGTTAAAGAATCATACTTTTTTGCTGTGATCCCATACAAAAGCAAACCGAACATTCACCCACATGAACAAATTTTTCTTTTTGATCGAATGAAGTAAAACGCGGCTGCCGAAACGATATTGTAGATAGAGTAAAAAAAGAATTTGCTAAATCAAAGAACAGATGAACAAATCACCGAAAAAAAAAATCTGTATGCAGAGGTAAATTCTGAAATTAAAATGATTCGTTTTTTAAAGCAAAATTTTGAATGAAATTTTCTGATTAAAAGTAAAATTCCTGGTGTTCCCAGAAAATTTTCCAATAAAAATAATTTAGATATTTATCTAAAAAAAAGATATTGTTACAAATCCTTAAATCGTAAGTTTCTAATTATTTATTCTAAATTAACTTTTATTACTCGTTAAAAGTATTTATTATTATAATAATAAAAATAGCTATTATTAATTATCATTGACTCCTTTATTTATTTTTGGTGCAAATACACTGGCGAAATGAACGAATCTTTCAAGTTCAAGGCAAAGCACAAGCTATGTAAACATTTACCCGTAAGAAGTTTTTCTCATCAGGCGACGTGAAATCCGAATGCCAAAGCGATATTGAACTTTTGTCACGACCGTGTTCTTTGTCCATATTGGAGGGGTATTCGTCTTTGGGTTGAACTTCTATTCGGTATTGCCTACCTTGACCCCCCTCCCTCAAGTGGGGTCCCTTAGCCCTAACATGATCCAAGCACCACCACAAGTGGTTAGGAAACAATAGACTGAAATAATTCATTCACTTTCACCATTTTCAGTAAAATTCTAGATTAGGGGTTTTTGTTTATCTTATAAGGGTGTTGGGTTAGGTTACTGAAACTCTCAGAAATGAATCTAGAGCCTTAATGATCCTCCAGGAAGTTTTTTTGAGGTAGGCTACCTACATACACTCATTCCCCCTCTATAGGGTGCTGATCTTTGAAGGGTTTTTTTACAATCTTTATGTTATAAAAGTTAAACCTTGAGAAATAGATCTACTGCTCAAATAAGGAACAAGAAAAGTGTTTTCAGTCTCATATCTTTGCTCCATCCTGATTTATAAGGATTCAAATATTTGTAAATCTTTTTTTTTTAATTTGGGGGAAAAAACTTTGACATGGCTCAAAATTACACTGAAATAACAGGAATCACGTTTTCAAAAACTAGAGGCAATGAGAAAGAGACCGAAAACCCAAAATTAAAGTATTTTATTTTGTCAAAACTTGCATAGGTACCTGCCATCTATGCAATATCCCAATCCAAAGAAATAAGGAAAAAATAGTGGTAGTTGCTTGGAAATTTCATTCACCTAACTCAACTTCTGCCCAAGATAGCAATAGGCCCCTCGAAAGTCCCCTCGAAGGATATGTTTTTGAGGGAATGTGCTAAATAAGGTTTTTGCTTAATGGTGTGCAATGCAAAATAGGGTACAAAGGATCTAAAGCCTTTGTACCCTATTTGATCCAATGATCTACATTGGGAAAGGGAAAACAAATTCTTTATTAAACCTAGGGGCGTTTGCTCACCCACGATTTTTCAAGTTAGAAAAAGCAGTAAACGTATAATATCCTGACCTTTATTTTATTGCTGATAGGCCCCTTTCATTTTATTGCTGATAGGCCCATCCTCTTTAGATCGTTAGGTTTTGCCAGGGGTTTGTTTGCTTTTGCTTTTTATTGCAGATAGCAATAGGCCCCTCGACTATGACGTTACCCCATTATCTTCTAAATTTTCTTCTGAAACAGCATATGAACAATACAATTTATTAAATTCTAGATAGGCAAAAGACAAAAAGACAGTATCTTTTAGCTCAGTAGAAAAACCGAAATTGTATTCCAAGATTTATTGCCACATTTTAACAAACTGAATATCCTCAAATCTTCGAAAGATGAACATTCCCACTTTAACATGACCATAACTTAACAGAATATTCATTGTTACTTCAAATTAATTTAAAAAAGATCAATTTCTACATTTAAATTCATCATACTCCATCATAAGTAAAGTTCATAAGTTTATTAATCCACATTCACAAACAAATAAATAAATTAAACAACACTTTCACGGTGGAGAAAACCTATGAAGGTTTGCGGTCGCGCGAAAGTTCACGTAACTACTTACCTATTAACTCGACTATTTACTTAAACCTCAACTATTTAATTTAAACAAACATTATAAATAAAACAAAAATAAATAAACTATAACCAATATATATGAAAAAATACATAAATAAATAAATAACTGAATTAAAAATAATAATAGATAAATAAAAATATAAAAGAAAAATAATGACAAATCTAGTCTCCATCACATTTCAATACTCCCCTCCCAGCCCCACCTTAGTCCCTGCCCACCCTTACCTCTCCAGCTTCTCTTTCTCCCCTACCCTGCTTACCAGCCACAATATACCAGTCATAACGAATATTACAACTATTGATTTTTAACGACGGATTTAATTCAACTCCAGTATAAGAAATCCAAATATCCCTTCAGTAATATCGTCTTAGCAAACAAAAAGCTTTTCAGAAAACTTCTGTGAGTGATAGCCGGCTAGACAAAAGTCAAACACGGAGAAGAAAGTGGCGACAAAAAAAAGGAGAAAAAATATTAAGTCAACAAGCCAAGATGAATGACGCATTACTGAGAAACTAAGCATGATGTTACAGAGTATGGGAGGATGCAGGTGTGTTTTATTTCATGACGTTAGGGCTGGGAGTCTTTGAACTGACATTTTCCCCTATAATAGGCCACGAAAGATAATTTTTCAAACCTTTTAGAACCTATGAAACCCTTAAGAAAAAAAAGTACTATAGTATGTTAATGCATAGGATCAGTAATTTGTTTCATGGTACAGTAGAATCATTGTACAGCCCCCATATGGCACAAAGAAATAAAAGACAAGAAATTTGCAATTTGACAAATAAAAGATCTAAAGCCGAACTGGCCAGCCATGACAAAACAAGGAAATGAACCTGAAAATGACAAACGGGTCTATAGCCAGTAAAGGGAAACGAAGAGAAAAAAATTTAGATAAAAAAATAGATATATAGATATATAAAATATATATATATATATATATATAATACATATATAATTTTATATATATATATATATATATATATATATATATATATATATATATATATATATATATATATATATATATATATATATATATATATATATGTATATATATATATATATATATATATATATATACATATATATATATATATATATATATATATATATATATATATATATATATATATATATATATATATATATATATATATATATATATATATATATATATATATATATATATATATATTTATTTATTCATATTATTTTAATTTTATATTCTAGTTGTTTTTGTACGCTGAAGACGCCTTGTTCTATACGGGCGAAATATTCGTTTGACTTTTGCTCTCTTTGTTTCCTTTAACTGGACATAGACCCCTTTGTCATTTTCAGATTCATTTCTTTAAATTGACAAATTCCAAACACAATATGCTTTTTACGTACAAGGGAGAAAATACGATATGTCATGCTCTGTTTTCATTTTCTTCTTATTAGTGGCAAGATTTATGGCACCACCAGTTCTTTGGTGATACTATCCTAGTTAGGGCCATGACAAGAGAGGGAAAATCAAGCTTTGAACCCCAGCCCTTCTGTAAAATGTGAAAAAATTACAAATGATAGGCCGTTTTGTTTCCACAGTGATTTAGGCCTAGCTTAGGTAAACAATAGATAAGAATAAAACTGAAAAACCCCTTAAAATTTGTAGCTTCCATTTCCCTGATTCTCTAGTTTTCTTGCTTTCTTACAAGTTTTGTCACATTCACGTTTTCGTGATTCACTATATATTTCGTTTCCCTTAAAGGAAACCCTCAACTTTTCTATATATATAATATAATAATAAAAAAAAAAAAAAAAAAAAAAAAAAAAAAAAAAATCCTTATGTCTATAGAGTAATTGGTTGACTATATATTTTGTGCTTAAAAATCGAACAATTTTCAAATCAACAAATTAAAGACGCAAAATCTTGATTACGTCCCTCTCCCTTGTCTCCCACAAAACTTCCGGCTAAATTCTAACAAACTTCTCCTTTACTTACAAATTAATTATCAGATATTTCACTGTTATTATTTAATTATTATTTTTATTTTATTAATTAATTAATTAATTACAATTATTTTCGTTTATTAACTGCGACCTCTAATTTATCTTAATAAAAATATATTTTCGAGTTATATAATAATTATAGGGATTTGATCATTTATTTGAAATTTTCCGCCCTTTGATATAGAGGAAAGAGAGAGGAAATTTAGGGGTCATAGTGTTAACCCAGTCCCTTGTCCCATATGTGGGGAAGATGATGAGGATATTTTTCATTTTTTGGGGAATTGTAAGAAATTGGCGGATCTGAGAAATGAGTGTTTTTCGTTAGTGTTGGCATATAGATAGTGGGTGGAAGGGATTGTAGGATCACGAGTTAAAATGACATTAAAGAATTTGGCTAAGCATGTTGATGAAGGGCTGATACACCGTGAAAGATGTACCTTCTTTATAAATGTTTTCGTGAAGATTCATATATAATTACGTTTTTTTTTTATTTATTTGTGGTTTTTTGTTGATTTTGTTATGTTTGTGTTCCGTTTTTTTCCTACGGCCCGATGGCTTTTTTGGAAATACATACATATATACATATCAATGATAGACTGTTTTTCAGTTTTCATCTAAATTTTTTTTTCATGGTGATTCCTTTTCTTAAATTGAGTAAGAATTTTGACAATTGAAAAGAAAATTTATATAATAAATGTCTCTGGTTATTTATTTAAAAAAATACATTTAGCCTCACTTATCTTAGTATAATCTACTTGGAACACTCAGGATCCGTTTTCAACTGTATAGATTTGTTTCTAGACGATTTTAAGAGACCTCGGTTTAAAATTTTTGGGTGATTATATTTTTTTTCACCCAAAGCCCTGTTGTGACCCCTTGTACAGAAGCACCCACAAAGGAGACGGTGCCCTTTGCCCCAAATTCCTATAATATTTATGATTATCGTATTTTCTAAATCTTGGATTTGATTTATTCGATAATAAACAATATAATTTACCATCTGTTTTTTGTACTTATAGAAAACTGACATGCAGAAAACAGAAGTAGGGGAGGGTGGGGATGGTTGGTCACATTTTTTTTCTAATAGAAAATTAGCCAAAGTATGAAAACCAGAAGAATGGTTTTGACATAGAAAGATGCAGCATTCATTGTTCTAGCCTCTTTGATTTTTTTAGATTTATGCATCCACTATTTTTTTTTTTTTTTCACCAACATTTTTAACAGGTTAGGTCAAAAGTGACCAATGTGCCCCAGGGGTGGGCAGGTTGGTCGTGGACATGGGGTAGGTTGGTCACAAAATGGGTCATCTTTGTTTTACTTCCAAGACCTGACACATTTACAGTAGTAGTTTTGTTTTCATTTACAAGGTGTATATTTTGCTTCAAATACAATTTTTTCAACTTCAATTATCAACTGTTCAGCTTCAAGTACTAAAAAAACTGAAAAAGATATGACTTATTCAACTGAGTACTCCCCAAGACAGACATCGAACACTAGTGCTTTCACAGCACGTTCAGTTCCTCCAGAGGTCATGGGAAATGGGAGCTTCAAAACAATATCACTTTGAGGGACTACAGCCTCGTCAATTACTTCTGGGAAAACAAATTTCCATGTGGGAGATTCCTATGAAGGAAGGTCACAACATATCCCTCACTCGTTTCTTCCTTTACTTGACCTGCAAAGTGTTTTTTCTTCTTCTTGCTGACAAATGCCAGGAGAACAAAATCACCCACACTGATTTTGTCCTTTTCAGTTGGAATACCATCCATTTCAGAATCAAGATCCAAGTCATTGTCCAAGACCATTTCTCTTCACTAACAGAGCATGCTTCTGCTTTGGCGAAAAGTGCCCTTACTTCTGTAGTATTTTTTCTTGACTTACTGATGTTTCTCAACTCACTAAAAACAGGCTTCCCAATTTTTCGTTTCTTCTTAGCTGACAGTTCTTCAATCAAGGCATTTTTAACTGGTGTATTTGCGATAACTTGAGATTTGCCCTTCTTTTGTTTGATTGCATTAGTTCTTTTTGGTGGAGCTTTTGGATAGGGTCTTACTACTTCTGGACTAGTAGCAGCAGACACTAATACCACAGGAGCTCGAGAAGTTGTCGAACAGGCTGCAGTTTATGGCTTGTGTGGGGTGGGACGGTTAACATGATAGTATGGGACTTTTTCATAAGCTCAAGTGATTCAACGGTAATATGACTGGCGAGATTGCCCATTAGAAGCAGCACTGGTCTGTCAACGCTTGGCTTGCTATGGCAAATGAAGTGCTCCAGAAAAACAACGAAGTTCTCTCCAGTCATCCATCCTGAGGAATGAGAAACACCCGCACTCCCTGGCGAAAATCCCTTCATCATGTGTGGGAGATACTTTACCCTTGGGAAAATCATGAATGGTGGGATAACAGTACCTTGAGCTGACACAGCTGTACACATGGTAACTAGTACCCCTCTTTCTCCAGATGTAATCCTGCCAACTTGTTTATTTCCCTTCTCAGCAACTATTTTTCTTGGATTCTGATCAAAGTTGGGCCAGTCTTGTCTAGATTCCAAACATCACAAGCAGCAAAACTACATTTATGCAACCGTTCCTTGTATGTGTCAAAAAAAGCATTGACTACAGGTCTGTTAAAAGCAGTTGCCCTTGCAATACTTGTTGCTTCTGGAGATCTGAGAGAAAGCATTGGGTTACGCCGAAAGAAGGCCCAGAGCAAGTCCTTACCAGCTGTTCTAGCTTCTTCCCAATGACAAATATCCTTACCGAGTTTCTGTACAAACTCAAATGCCAAGGTTCTGACTTAAAAAAAAACTCACCAAAAAAGAGAAAAGCTTTGTCCACTTTTTTCATATGGAGGCTACTGCTGCCATTTTTTCATGGCATGACTGCATTGTAACTCCTCACATTCCGTAGGAGCTTTTTTTTTTAACAAATGGCAGACAAATATCCAAGTGTTCAACCTGCCCCACTGACCAACCATCCCCACCCTCCCCTACTGAAGGCGTAAATAGCGGAAAGAATAGTAAGGAAGAATTGATCTATTAAAACATAATAGTTATATTCAGAAATCAGAATCGAGCTCGAGTTTAGTTCCAAAATAGAATATTTATTAACCAAAATCAAAAACTGAAATCTTTTTAATAATGCAAATCAATGATTGAGCTTGCTGAGACACCTGTTTTTTTTGCGACTCTGCAATCGTTTTTTTGCGCTGAAAATTTTTTAGCCCGCTTTTATTCAACCTTATAACCGCTCTGCTGAGCCGTCCTAGTCGAGTGGTTAGCGATCCGGACTTAAAATCCTGAGATCAGGGGTTGGAGTCCTGATTTCGAGGGGTTGTTGGGTTTGGAACGAGGGTCAATGCTGTGACCCTGTAACTTATTTTTATTTAATTAATTAATTAATTAATTACAATTATTTTCGTTTATTAACTGCGGCCTCTAATTTATCTTAATAAAAATAGATTTTCGAGTTATACAATAATTATAGCGATTTGATCATTTATTTGAAATTTTCCGCCTTTAGAAACGGATGAGTGGTTTATGATGGGTACTGTCCTTGCCCTGGTTAACCAGTTGGCGAACAACACTTTATACAAATAAAAATATGTTGATGTATATGTTATGGGGGTCGGGGTCGGAGTAGGGGGTTACGGGGGAGGATCTTTCCATGGAGGATGTTTCCTTGGGGGAAGGGACACTTCTATGAAGGGGGTACCGGATTTCCCAGAATTATTTAAAAAACGATCAGAAATTAAATAAAAAAAACAAGCTTTTTTTCATCTTAAAGTATGGAGCAACATTAAAACTTAAAACGAACAGAAATTATTACGTATATGAGGGGGTTCGCCCCCTAGTCAATACATCGCTCTTTACGCTAAAGTTTTTTTTAGTACTTTCAAAAGAGATATCTATTCTAACTATCCGGCCTATCTATTCCATATTAGAGGTTTGTAGAAGAACAAACTTAAAACGAACAGAAATTATTACGTATATGAGGGGGTTCACCCCCTAGTCAATACCTCGCTCTTTACGCTAAAGTTTTTTTTTAGTACTTTCAAAAGAGATATCTTTTCTAATTAACCGGCCTATCTATTCCATATTAAAGGTTTGTAGAAGAACACTAAATTACTGCTATAGATGTATCGAATAAATCACTAATATTGACGAATTTTTACCACTAACTGAACAGAAATCAACAAAAGCGAGAAGAAAAAAGAGAAAGATAAGCTAGGAAGTATATCCATGGGTCAATCCATATCTTTGATCTTATCGCTCTGGTTTATCCTTCGACTGTAATAAACCAGAGCTGCTCTAAGTTAAAGCGGACAGTATTTAAACTTAAAGCATATTCACTCTTTGTTAGGAAGCCAGGAGTTTTTTTTTTTTTTTTTTTTTTTTTCTTGCATTTTTTTTCTCGAATATTTCTTTACTGCTTTGTCCATTTTAGTAACCCACAAGTAAGTATACATCACTCTATCAAACTTTTGCATACATAGTTTGGATAAAAGTTTTAAGAAGTAAAAATAGGCTAGCGAAAGAAGCGTATTTTATTTTGTTGGAGGATAAGATAGAGGTAGGGTGGCCGCAAGAAACTAAGAAAATTTTAGATGAAGTAGGATATTTGTATTTTTGGAATGAAAAGCTGGGATCGAATTCGGATACAGTGGTTAGTAAGGTAAAAGAAAGGTTACACGAGCAAGGAATACAGCAGTGGCAGGCTCGGATGGAGCCCCCAAATCTTTGAGTCTGTATAGTACGGTAAAGGACACGTGGGGGGGGGAGAAGTTATTTTAAGTTGGGGTTGAAAGGGGAAGAAATAAAATGGATTTTGAATTTAAGGGGAGGTTCAATTGATATAGGGGAAAGGGAGAGGAAATTTAGGGGTTATAGTGTTAACCCAGTCCCTTGTCCCATGTGTGGGGAAGATGATGAGGATATTTTTCATTTTTTGGGGAATTGTAAGGAATTGGCGGATCTGAGAAATGAGTGTTTTTCGTTGGTGTTGGCAGATAGAAGGTGGGTGGAAAGGATTGTAGGATCACGAGTTAAAATGTCATGAAAGAATTTGGCTAAGTATGTTGATGAAGGGCTGATACATCGTGAAAGATGTATCTCTTAATAAATGTTTTCGTGAAGATTCATATATAAGTAGGCCTACGCTTTTTTTAAATTTATTTGTGGTTTTTTGTTGGTTTTGTTATGTTTGTGTTGTTTTTTTCCTATGGCCCGATGGCTTTTTTTGGAAATACATACATACATACATATCAATAATAGACTGTTTTTCAGTTTTCATCAAAATTTTTTTTTCACGGTGATTCCTTTTCTTAAATTGAGTAAGAATTTTGACAATTGAGAAGAAAATTTATATAATAAATGTCTCTGGTTATTTATTTAAAAAAAAATACATTTAGCCTCACTTATCTTATTATAATCTACTTGGAACACTCAGGATCCGTTTTCAACTGTATAGATTTATATCTAGACGATTTTAAGAGACCTCGGTTTAAAATTTTTGGGTGATTATATTTTTTTTTCACCCAAAGCCCTGTTGTGACCCCTTGTAGAAAAGCACCCACAAAGGAGACGGTGCCCTTTGCCCCAAATTCCTATAATATTTATGATTATCGTATTTTCTACATCTTGGATTTGATTTAGCCGTTAATAAACAATATAATTTACCATCTGTTTCTTGTACTTATAGAAAACAGACATGCAGAAAACAGAAGTACTGAAGGCGTAAATAGCGGAAAGAATAGTAAGGAAGAATTGATCTATTAAAACATAATAGTTATATTCAGAAATCAGAATCGAGCTCGAGTTTAGTTCCAAAATAGAATATTTATTAACCAAAATCAAAAACTGAAATATTTTTAATAATGCAAATTAATGGTTGAGCTTGCTGAGACACGATTCTGCGATATTTTTTTTGCGATTCTGCAATCTTTTTTTTGCGCTGAAATTTTTTAGCCCGCTTTTATTCAACCTTATAACCACTCTGCTGAGCCGTCCTAGCCGAGTGGTTAGCGATCCGGACTTAAAATCCTGAGATCAGGGGTTGGAGTCCTGATTTCGAAGGGTTATTGGGTTTGGAACGGGGGTCAATGCTGTGACCCTGTAAGCTCAGCCAGAGTTGACCCAGCTCTAAATGGAAAAATCTGGGGGGAAAAACACAGGAAGTGTCGGATGATTTGCCCCCAACCACGCACTGCACTCACAGCCGAAGGGATTGAATCATGATTTCGGTACTTGCGCAACGCAGACCATTGGTCAGCATGCAACAAGTTTAGTTTAGTTTAATTCAACCTTATTTGAGTTACAGATCCCGTTAGAAAGATTACTTAACTAATTTGAGTATAAGAGCATAAGCTATTTGAGGAGAAATAAGCTATTCCACATCGTATAGCAAATGCTACTTCCAGATAATTACATCATGCATAACTTAGACAAAAATATATACAAAAGCTGGTAATCTTGTTTCCAAAAGAAATAGTCTAATTTAAAAAAAAAAACTCAACTGTTGATTATCAACTGGCCCCCTTACGCACACGTCTAGAAATCCTGATTTTACTTCAGGCTTTTTTTTTCACAAACCTCCGCACCCACAAACACACGCACACACAAAAAAAGGAAACTTGACAATACATTGTTTCAAGAACTTATTGTTACTTTTCTCTCAGTTTTTTTTTTTTTTTTTTTTTTTTTTTTTTTTTTATCACAGAGTTTTCACACTGTAATGCCGAAAAAGGTCACGACGTAAAACCCTTTGGAATTCCAAATGTAGCTATCAATACCAGGGGAGAATCTCCTGCACTTTTATTGGAGGGAAAGAGAGGTCCATATCCTGGGAGTCAGAGGGAATTGGCTACATAATAATTTTTTTCTCCAAATTTACTTATAGAAAACAAACGTGCAGAAAACGTAAGTTCTGAAAGCAGAAATAGCGAAAAGAATAGTATGGCAACTACCCCCTTGCCCCTCCCTCCCCCCCCCCCCCCAACGACACCCCTGATCAATACATGTATAAAGATTGCAGTAGATTAACTGGATGATATGGCTTCCATAAACGCAGTTTCCAACAATTTGGAGGGAACTGAGGCTCGTCATATTGAGTTTAATCTTATCCCAGTATACAAAAAGATATTTTGTCAAAAATTCTTTTTGTCAAAAAAGAAGAATTCTCAATTGTCTAAATTCTTACTCAATTTAAGAAAAAGAATCACCTTGAAAAAAAAATTTAGATAAAAAACTGAAAAACAGTCTATTATTGATATGTATGTATGTATGTGTTTCCAAAAAAATCCATCGGGCCATAGGAAAAAAAAGAACAGAACACAAACATAACAAAACCAACAAAAAACCAGAAATAAATTAAAAAAAAAATGTACTTATATATGAATCTTCACAAAAATATTTATAAAGAGATACATCTTTCACGATGTATCAGCCCTTCATCAACATACTTAGCCAAATTCTTTAATGTCATTTTAACTCGTGATCCTACAATCCCTTCCACCAACCTTCTATCTGCCAACACCAACGAAAAACACTCATTTCTCAGATCCGCCAATTCCTTACAATTCCCCAAAAAATGAAAATTATCCTCATCATCTTCCCCACACATCAGACAAGAGACTGGGTTAATACTATGACCCGTAAATTTTCTCTCCCTTTCCCCAATATCAATCGACCCTCCCCTTAAATTAAAAATCCATTTTATTTCTTCCCCTTTCAACCCCAACTTAAAACAAACTTCTTCCCCCAACGTGTCCTTCACCGAACTATACAGACTCAGAGATCCCGGGGGCTCCTTCCGAGCCTGCCACTGCTGTATTTCTTGCTCATGTAACCTTGCTTTTACCTTATCGACCACTGTATCCTGATTTGATCCCTGACCTTCATTCCAAAAATACGAATATCCTGCCTCATCTAAAATTTTCTTAATTTCTTGCGGCCACCCTACCTCTATCTTATCCTCCAACAAACTAAAACACGCTTCTTTCGCTAGGCTATTTTTACTTCTTAAAACTTTTATCCAAACTATGTATGCAAAGTTTGATAGAGTGATGTATACTTACTTGTGGGTTACTAAAGTGGACAAAGCAGTAAAGAAATATTCGAGAAAAAAATGCAAGAAAAACAAAAAAAAACTCCTGGCTTCCTAACAAAGAGTGAATATGCTTTAAGTTTAAATACTGTCCGCTTTAACTTAGAGCAGCTCTGGTTTATTGCAGTCGAAGGATAAACCAGAGCGATAAGATCAAAGATATGGATTGACCCATGGATATACTTCCTAGCTTATTTTTCTCTTTTTTCTTCTCGCTTTTGTTGATTTCTGTTCAGTTAGTGTTAAAAATTCGTCAATATTAGTGATTTTATTCAATATATATATAGCAGTACTTTTAATGTTCTTCTACAAACCTCTCATATGGAATAGAAAGGCCGGTTAATTAGAATAGACAGCTCTTTTGAAAGTAATAAAAAAAACTTTAGCGTAAAGAGCGAGGTATAAGGGTTTCCTTTAAGAGAAACGAGATATTTAGTGAATCACAAAAAAGTGAACGTTGACAAAACTTGAAAGAAAGCAAGAAAACTAGAGAATCAGTTCCAAAAGGCAATCTTGTTTCCAAAAGACATAGTCTAATTTAAAAAACTCAACTGTTGATTATCAACTGGCCCCCTTACGCACACGTCTAGAAATCCTGATTTTACTTCAGGCTTTTTTTTCACAAATCCCCGTACCCACAAACACACGCACAAAAAAAGGAAACTTGACAATACATTGTTTCAAGAACTGGTACTTTTCTCTCAGTTTTTTTTTTCTTTTTTTTTTGTATCACAGAGTGTTCACACTTAAAGCCGAAAAAGGTTACGACGTAAAACCCTTTGGAATTCCAAATGTAGCTATCAATACCAGGGGAGAATCTCCTGCACTTTTATTGGGAGGGGGGAAGAGGAGTCCATATCCTGGTAGTCAGGGGGAATGGGCTACATAATAATTTTTTTCTTCAAATTTACTTATAGAAAACAGACGTGCAGAAAACGCAAGTTCTGAAAGCAGAAATAGCGAAAAGAAGAGTATGGCAACTGCCACCTTGCCCCTCCCCCCAAACAACACCCCTGATCAATACAAGTATAAAGATTGCAGTAGAGTAACTGGATGATATGGCTTTTATAAACGCAATTTCCAACATTTTGGAGGGGGCAGAGACTCGTCATATTGAGTTTAATCTTATCCCAGTATACAAAAAGATATTTCTCATAGATCCCTTTTTAATTTTTTAATGATACCCCAGCCCCTTACAACCATTTCCAAACAACAAAGTTTCAGGTTTTTCTTACAAAAAAAAGAAAATATAAAAAAATCCCGATATCTAATCTTGAAGTTTCCAATAGTCGAAATAATTAATTAAAAGCAAAAGATACCAACCAATCAAAGACGAATGTATTTTCAATGCCGATCATTAAGCCCTCTTCATTTATCACTCCTGTCCACAGGAATCCAATCGTACAAAAAATCATCACCCAACAAATCCTCCTTTCCTTAGCTTTGAATGATAAATATTTATCAAAGCCACAAAACAAATTAATTCTGGGAAGAAACAGGCTATCTAAAAACGGAAATCAGGCTATTTGTCACAAAACCAATACTTACCGGTGCAGTCGATACCTCACCGCCTGGGGGCTCTACTGGCTTGTTTCCACCCCTGTCAACGACGCGAATTTCCAATCGACCTGAGATGTGTTGAATTGGTTCACGATCCGAAATGGACATTGTCTACAAAATGAATTCACTGATCATTTTTCTGATTTTATTCAGTCATCCATTAAATCAAAGATTTGATGAATTACCTGCCGAGGGAAACTTGGTTAGGGAATTATTTTTCCATCATTTCTATTGTTTGTCCACCAAGTAATTTGATGGATGTGTCGGCCTAATCTAATCTTTTTGTTCGGGTGTCGCATCTATCACACAACGCTGTTTGCTGTACAAGCAAAAGGCAACTGATTTTGCGATATTGCATTCAGGGACGTACCTTCTGCATTTTTATTGGGTATGTAAGAGGGGTCCATATCTGGATAGCAAAGGGGCATGGGCTATATAATAATTCCCCCCCAAATTATTGGAGGGGGCAACTGACCCCCCCACCAATAAAACACACCTCTCCCTGCATTCAAGGGAAAAAAGGGGATTTATAAATGAGCACTAAAACAAACAGAAATTAAAATTCGCATTGTTCGGGTGTCGGGAAATTTATAAATGAACCCAAAAACAAACAGAAATTAAAATGCTTATTGAAGCGAAACTTAAAATAATATAAACTACCACAAATACTTATATTTATAAGTTAGAATGTATCCAATATTTTTTTCGGGGGGAGGGGGGGGTACAAAAAAATTAAAAAGTGCATCAAAAATCTATTTATATTCATTTTTGTTCCGTTTTTACGAGTCAGACAAACATTTCGGGGTTCAAACCTTCTGAACCCCCCCCCCCTGGATATGGCCTTGTTTATAAGATATATACTTTCATATTGCCACAAACACAAGAGTTGGGCTGCAACCCATTCCAAAACCTTGAAGGCTTGATGCTTTGCACTTTAATGGAAACGATATGTAATATGAAACATGTTTTTTGCCATAGCATACAAAAGACATAAACGCTAATCTAGTTTATCGAAAATTGGCAAACAAATTCCTGAAATACATCCGAATAGTGACTTCCGATTTAGTTTTCCTCTTTTAAAAGTTAACTTTTTCTTCGCCATTTTGATTCAATTTTACACAAGGAAACTTGAAATTTCAAATGATATGCTTTTCATATATTGTCTACAGATTACAAAAGCATTGTTTCAAATTGGCAAACCAACATTCGCCAATTTATTTTCAATCAATTTTATGAAGTTGCTACCTGAACTTTTATTAGGGAATTTTCAAACATTTTTTTTTTTTTTGGGGGGGGGGTGTTTATTCTTGTTTTGCGAAATATTAAGAATAATATTTAAACAGCGTTTCTCTTGTTATGAAATTTGGTTGGTGTCAAACCCTTTTACCGTTACTTTGAGAGTGTCTTCATGTTTTAGTTTTGTTTGTTTTAAGTTTTTTTATATTATCTTTGGATTTCTATCAGTTTTTTTCAATATTGTGCACTGAGGACGGTCAAGCGGAGGTCTTGACCGAAATATTTGCATTTTAATCTACATTTTTCACTGGCTTGTATTAACCTTATTTCTTTCTTCTTTACGGTTTTTTCGTTTTGTTGGTGTCACATTTATCAGAAGAAGCGGTCTTCTCTATAAGCGAAAGGCAAGCCGGTTTTGCGACACTCGCCATATTGAAGGGAAAAGAGAGCTACAAAGCTTACTACAGCGTAACTACGTAGCTACAACGCTTAAACTCTACACCCAAAATATCTTGTTTCTAAGACAAGTACAATCACATGCGTGGTCTATGCCTTTGCAAGAATCAAAAGAAGTCCTATGTGGCTGAGTGCTCTAAGCTCAGGAACCTTTCTGGCAATTTTGAAAAAGGCTTATGCCAGATTTGCCTGTCACTCAGACTACCTGTCTTGGCGTTTTCTACAACTAGCCATGGCTTGATGGCAACTTGATTTAAATTCAAGTTGCATAATGTATCATGAGTCCTCTAGGCTCAGGAGCATTTTTGTGTCCCGAGTCTTCTAGGCTCAGGAACGTTTTTGCCCCACCCGTCCTGGAACGTCTAGAGAATGTCTGGTAGAATATTTTTATTAATTCTTTATTTGTTGAGTGAAAATACCAAAAATCGTATTTTAAAAACTTTAAAAGTATGTTTGACTTTTTTTGATTTGTTTCAATGAAAATATAAAAAAAGTATTTGAGGAATTTGGAGAGGGGCAAATACTCGATCGAAAATGCTCTATACAAATGAGTGCGGCATTGATCATTCTCATTTAATAATTGTCACATTTGAGATTATTTTAAGCTGGGAAAGAATGTATGATCACGACAAATAAATAAGAATAACGTTATTTCACAAAATAAAAAATTCCTGCCGTGTTCAAGGGAAAAGAGAAGAAATCAGTTCCTTAAGTGATCTCAATAGTTATTTTATACAAATGCACATGTTTGACCTTAATAAATCCAAAAACATCCAAAGAACTCAGATCTCTGTGACTAGAGCAATAAATTGGAAACATAACACCTCCTATTCCCCCTTCCAACACCTACGTTTTAGCAAAAAAGGCAGGCAGATAGCCAAAAATCATGCTCAATAAAAAACTGCACAAAAACATATTTATAAGAAAACTGGTGTCACGCAAATATTTCGAAAATTCAGAACAAATATAATACTCCTGAAATATGGATACAGATATGCTGCAAAAAATAAATGTAGAATACAAGTTTTAGATAGCATTTACTGTGTTAATTTTTTGGTATTAAATCGGACAACATGCATCGATTTATATTGTTACATTTCATGAAATTGAAAGGTCAGGAATAGAAAAAAATCACTTACATCATTTTGAATGTACATGTGCAATTTAAAGCATCTTCAACATACAGAGTTAATTTTCAATATATTCTTCAATCTTACAGCTCCAAAGAAAAGTGAGACTTGAAGATGCGGATAAAAAAAAAGTTAATCGAAGAGATAAATATGTCAATTCAAAGCAAAATGTACTTTTATTACATGCTTCAAGTATTCGAATAAAACTGCCTTGCTTTGCACTCATGCAGCCCCTTTCTATGTGCAAATGTAAACCTTCCCTATATAGATCTTCAGACGTTGACAATGTTCTGTACGCATATTTCATGAGGCGAGCAATACTTACTAATTCTGAACGTTTGAATTTTTGGCAAAAGAAGCTCAACAAAAAAAGGTCAAAAACTTAAACATACACCATTGGGCTAAAAATAGTTCGTATATTTGGATTCCTGTTTTAA
The DNA here is from genome assembly GCA_027921565.1 of Artemia sinica. Taxonomy (NCBI): domain Eukaryota; kingdom Metazoa; phylum Arthropoda; class Branchiopoda; order Anostraca; family Artemiidae; genus Artemia; species Artemia sinica. The sequence goes on from CM051256.1 coordinate 9,208,942, forward strand.
TTTTAAAATATTTTTCTTTCCAATTCGTTGTTTTCGGTGTTTTTCTCACCTTTTTTTAAGTCTTCATTGAACTTATTTCTTATTTTCGTTGTTTCGGTATATATATATATTGTATATATATATATATATATATATATATATATATATATATATATATATATATATATATATATATATATATATATATATATAATATATATATATATATATATATATATATATATATATATATATATATATATATATATATATATATATATTGTCTTATTCTACACTAGTATCTCTCGCTTGCGCTAAGGACACCTTGTTGTTGTAACAGCCAAAATATTTCCAATTAAGTTTCTAAATTTAAATCTTTTCTAAGTGTACAAATAAGAAGAATAACAAGGGAGGGGCAGAGGGGGTTTCCTAATAGTCTGATACATAAAATAAAAAAAGGTGAAAGAAGTCTGCTCTCCGTAATTACGTATAAGCTTCCTAAGTATGTAGAAACCGTGATACCTTTGTTATATCAACTAAGATACCTGCTTCCTATGGTAAAAGGTCTTCTCTCATTCAATGGTTAATTGCCAGCCCTCTGTTTAACTTATGATATTTTTGGTATTTTCTTGTTAAAAATAATTCATATTTATTTTACGACTTTTCCCTTTATTTATGATCAAGACTATCTCAAAACTAGATAACAAAAAGTCTTTAATTAACTATAAGTAACGCAATTATTGTCAGGCATATTGAGTACTAACTTGTTCATTATGCAAGGCATACGGCAACACCATGAACAACATTCATAGGATTATAATCTTTGCTGATGATGTAGTAATTTTTGCTTCTCACCGGGACCTATCAGTTCTTTTCCAGAACCTCGGAAGTACGTTACTAACTGTATCTGATTGGTATTCAAGGAATTTACTAGCTCTTAATGAAAAAAAAATGCCAGTATATGTTATTTTCGCGAACTGGATCAGTAGTGTCAGATACCTTCTCTCTTTTTTTGAATGGTCTTGAATTAAGACGGGTAGATCAGTTCAAATATCTTGGGATTATTTTAGATGAAAATTTGTCGTTTCATAAATATGTAAAAACACTGTCGTTAAAAATTTCCCGAAATATTGGCATGCTAACTCGTCTTTGTCACTTTTTTCCTAAAGCTATTCTAAAATCTATTTATTATTCTTTCGTCCACCCATATTTTCTCTATTGCATTTCGGTTTGGGCATCTACCTTTCCGTCTGTCTTCAAATCTCTCCAAATACTTCAGAATAAAGCAATGAGGATTCTTTTTAATGTTGATTGCAGAACTTCAGTTAGACACCTATATGGGACTTCAGGAATTTTCTCTTTGGACCAACTTCATTTAATTTCTATCTCTAGTATTTGTCATGATTATCAATATAGTAATTTACCTGTAAATTTCTCCGGCATTTTCTCAACTAATTCTCAATTTCATAATTATCCTACTACGCATCGTTCAGACTTTTCGTGCGAAATTCGCCCGACATCGAGAGCGGGATTCAGCATCCGTCACATTGGCCCAAAAATCTGGAACTCAATTCCTGCATCAGTTCGAGAATGCAGCAACAAGCGACATTTTCTAAGACTGGTGAAGAAATATCTTATGACATGCTAAGCATTTTGTTCATTAGGGTTTTCTTTTTCGTTGTTGTAAAATTTAGTTAGAAAATGGCTGTGTATTTTCGTTGGCAATATTTTCAGCGCTAAAGTATGCCACCAGGCATGTGCGCTGTTTTGTGACATTTATTTATGTACGTGTTATAAATAAAAATATTCTACTCAAAAATTCTACTAACATGATTCTCGCTTTTTTATAAAAATTTAGTTCTGTTAGTTCAATTATAATAACTAAAAGTCAAGTTTAATATACTAAAATAATTGTTTTTGCCAAAATATGTTATCCTTTTAAATGATGGAGCAGTTCTGTCAGAAGCAGCATAGGAACTTTTTATCCACTCACTTCCTATGGAAGGGATGGTTGTAAAAACTTCAGACGGGCGGATTCAATTGGAAATTAAAAGTTCAGTTACTTTTTAGATTCGAAAGCAATTGGAGCGGAAAAACTTCCGTTCCCCTCTTTGATACCCTTGACCTCCCCCCCAAGATATTCGAGCAGTCCGAAGATCCAATAAATACACCTCCGGGGATGAGATAATCCCCTCTGTTCATGGGCCAAGGGCCGTAATTAATGCCAATTGTCAGCACACATGTTTTAGAGCGGAAAAATGGGATTGATTCATGTTGGGTGAAAACTTTCAGGGATCAGTCTGTGAGACAAAAGGATCAAGTATTCTGTTGTGTGTGTTCTGGGGGGAGGGGGGCTAAGGGACATTGAAAAGGCCAAAAAACTTTTGTTTCCTGATCAGTTTACAAATTACAGCTGTCCTGAACTTGGAAACTTAAGTCCTTGTTAAAGGGTAGCCGAATGTACAAAAAAAAAGATTACGGGGCATGCCCCTCCTTTCTCAAAAAAGGGTCCTGAAGGGGCCAGAAAACTTTTTTCGCGGTCACGTCAAAACTTATATCCCCAAGTTCTTGAGTTAAGAGGGTTCCAATGCAGAAAAAAAGAGGTTCCCTTTAAACGGATATCGAAAAAGGGCAAGAAAAGAGAAAAGAAACTTTTTCCTCCGGCCACTTCGTGTGGAGAGTGTGGTCATAAAAATGAAAAGGGGCACATTCAATAGGCAATTAAATGTCCAAGTGTTCTTTCTCGAAGCTGAATATGATTAGGGGGAGCCAGCGACCCTCCAGTACCAGATTACCAACAATATCTCAAGATTTGTTGGGGGATCGAGTTGACACTGCTGACACTTGACACTGACGAGTTGTCACTGCAAAAAATGCTGGGAGGACTCAAATTGGATCTCAAATTTTGAATTAGGGGTGGGGGCACAAGACACAATGTGCAGCCAGGTCATCAAAATAGCACATCTGCGTTATCTCAGCAAGGGTTCAGGGGGTGAAGTTGAAATGTTCAGGCAATATTGGGGAAGGAAAGGAAGGACGAAGAGTAGGGCAAGAGGATATCAATATTTTTTTTATTTGAGAGGGGCGATTTTAGAAAATTATCTGGTCCATAATAATATTTTTACTTTTATAAGCTCTAATGGGACTTCTAATCTACGCACAGTTAAGTAGCAAGGCAAATTTACCAGGTATTTTTTTTTTCGAAATTAAAAGCAAATTTTTGACAACCTTACCAGGTCGTCAAAAAATTTGAATTTGAAACTTTCAGGGAGTGTCAAAGCGGAAAGGGCAAGTGAACATTGAATTAAGACTCGGAGGAGAGTGCAGAGCTAAATCGAAAGGCATTATGTGCATCCGGGTTATGAAAACAACAAAATCTTTAAAGTCCCAGGAATTGCTCAGGGGCGGAACTGAAACATCCAGGCAGTGCTGGAAAGGAAGGGCGAGAGGCAGGGGGATTCCAAATTTTATATTGGGGGATAGGGCCTAAATATTCTTTTCCTACGGTTTCGCAATACAAGCCACTATTGATCTTGGAATCTATATATGGTTAAGTAGCGTGGTAAACCAAAAGACACTATGCGTCACAGACACTAGCATTACACAGATACAAGATATTTTTTCTTTAAACGTATTTCAATGTTCTACATAGTCTCCTCGTAAGTCTACACACTTGTCCCAGCAATGCCCCCATCTTTGTAACCCGTCCAAACAGAACTTGCCATTCTTTTTCTACAAAATAATTACAATCCAGCTGCAAACCAAGGGCATGGTCTCCCCATTTTACAATGACTAAAATCTTTACCCACCGAGCGTAGTTTTCAGACTAGGGAACAAAAAGGAGACGCTTAGGGCAAGATCTGGAGATTAAGGATTTATTCTTATGATTTACTGTGATGATAAAGTGTTCTTAGCTGTAATTAATAGATTTAGGCAATGGCGGCCACTGAGGGGTGAGACTGCGCATTATCTGGGTAAAGCAAATGCCTCTTAGAATGTGCTTCTTTCCCCGGAATTTATGCCTCCAGCTTGCCAAGTGATGGTGTATAGTATTGTTCTCAATTTTTTTCTTTTGTTTCAAGAAAATCGATTAATATAACTCCACGGCTATCCTAAAAAAAAAAAAAAAAAACATCGCCATCACTTTCCTAGCCGGAAAAAGTAGTTTCTGCTTATTTGGGCGCAATCTCTCCTCTGCAGCCCACTTTTTTTTTACTGTATTTTTGTTTAGGGTGTAAAGTGGTGCATTCAAGTTTATTCTATAGAAAATGATCTACACTCCAATACTCTGATTTACTGCACCTAAACTATGCCAAAAGAGCGTAGGAAACGCTTATTCGTACACATTATAGTCTAACACGACCAAACGCGGCGACCAATATACAAATAGCTTTCTTACGCCTAAATCTTGATTCAAGATGTGGCAAACGCCCTCTAACCTCTGCTATCTCTCTCGCTTTGTTTCGACGGTCATCTAACAACGTTTGGTGAACCTCAGCAATGTTTTCGTAAGTGATTGTACTTTTTGGACGTCCCGAGCGTTCGCTGTCCAGCAAGCGCATATGGATACGTTTGATTCAGCTACGAAAAACTTAATGGTGAAAAATCATATTGTAGAGTCCCGTTCACATCAAATTTGTTTTCTTAGATTGCGTTTGACTTACAGAGATGTAGGAAAAGACAAGGGAACCTCAATGAGGGATTGTCAATTCTATCTACTGTGCAGTACAAGGCATTTTTTTTTTGGGGGGGGGGGGTATTTTGAAACGGACAATAAGGCATTACCTCTCGAGGATAGTTGAGAATTTTACTTAAAAATCTTCAAACAAGTTGTAGGGATCAAAATCATAAAAAGAGGCTATTTAAACTTCCTGAAAAATGTCAAATTTCCATAGCTGAACTGTTTATAAAAAATCTAGTCCTTGTTATAACGTTATACCTTTTTTCATTGAGACGTCATCTATGTTATATACAGAGTTATTGTAGCTGAGTTCCCTTCTTTGACCTTAATGGGATAAAGCTTCTGCACTACTTTGAGCTTATTTCCATACTGATTTCTACACTCTAATTATAGACTTTTAGTTGAGTAGTATTTGAGGGACCTTCTATAATTCCTAGTATAGGTCTTTCTCTCTGGGTATTCTCACCAGCGACATCTTCTTTTTCATATAGATTGGCACGCCATCTATTGTGGTATTTTCATATAGCAACATCTTTGTTGCCACCTGTGTATCTGTTTTTTTCTGAATAAGTGAAGTCACATAGTTGCCAAATACAGCATAGTTGCCAAACACAGCATAGTTGCCAGATTTAGACGGTGTATTTTGATACAACAACAGATCACATTGATTCAGCCGTTTTTCGCGCATTTTCGGCGATATAATTCGGGCTACATTTTTCGGAGATGGCCTGTGCAGAAGTGAGCAACAGCGAACATTCAAGAGGCCGTACAGTACTAACGGGATTTTTTATGCTTAAACTGCTGGGATAAAGATATTCGTGTGTTGCACTTCCCACGGGTCTTATCTACCGCTAAATCTTTAAAGCTTGTAAGGCTGGTGTTGCCAAATTGAACTGAAGGTTTGCTGATGAAATCTTTGCCAAAATAAATAACGTAAATATGGTAGAACTCTGCCCATCTTGCAAGAAAAATGGTAACAAGAGCTCAAGGAGGAATTCAGTGCCGAGACTGCCTAAAATGGCTCCACTTTGGTTGCGCAGGCCTTGATTATAATAAGGAAGCTTCTGACAAACTCCGAGGACAATGGCAATGCTATAGTTGCAAATCTTCAGGAATGACCAATATAAAGCAACTCCTCCACCAAAAGCACACAATACTAGAGGGACTCCGAGAGAAGAATCCACCAAAAGCCAAGGTCCCTCGGTAAGCCAGCCTACGAATCCCAAAGAGATTCCTTGGAGCACTAATTTCCCAGATAACAACACAGAATGCAACTACTGTCACAAAGATGTCGACATTACCACCTCTTTCCTCTGCTTTTTCTGCAACGAGTGGGAACATGCCTCTTGCCGAGGTATAAATGCCGATCTCGTGCTGGTCATGAAGAGAGAAGACAACGAGTGTCTCCTGTTTAAATACGAATGCCTCTCCTGCTCCAAGCGAAAAGTAGCACTTCTACAGCTTCAAGTGCGACAGCTTACAGAAGCTCAACCTCACAGACCTCATGAGGCAACACCTTCGAATCATAGTGAAAAACCCTCACCTCACGACATCCAGCCGACAATAAATGCAATTATTCAGGTAGAAGTAGAAAAGGAACTAAGAGAACAGAAAAAGATGAATTTTGTAGTCATGGGGCTACCTGAATCTACTGCTGTCAATGACACTACACAGACTGTCAAATTGACTCAAGAAAACAAGCTCGGGGCAAATATCACTGAAGAGGAGATACTAGAAACTGCCCGGATTGGAAGACCAAAAGAAGATGGTAGACCACGCACTTTGTTAGTTAAGCTTAAAAAATCACAAGAGCTTGAGATGAAAAGGCAAACAATCCTGAGGACAGCTCCAAATCTAAGAAAATCATCAAATGAGGAAGCTCGTACCAAAGTATATATAAACCCAGATCTCTCGCCCATGCAGAGACAAATGCTCGCCGTGAAGAGACAACAGAAGAGAAATGCCCGCACCCAGTGCGATCGTCAAATGGAGATCGGCAGAGCCATTGGAGGCGAGGTAAAGACTCCAACAAAGAGCAACGGCAAATATGAAGTAGAATAACCAAAGCCAAACAAATGCCACTATCCTTCAAGCCTAACAAAAAAGCTACTAAAGTAAAAACACTAAAGATACTATATTTAAATACTGATTCACTACCAAACAAATTATCAGAATTAAACGTAGAAATTGCAGCAAAGAACCCAGACATAGTAGCAGTGGTCGAAGCTAAGCCTAAACACTGTCGATATCTCCCAACTTTACCAGAGTTGGCCATCAACGGCTGCAAAAGCCACACTTTGAACATAGATCAAGAAGAAGGTCGGGGAATTATTTGCTATGTCTTAGACAATTTATCAGTCCAGAAAGTATCATCAACAACAAATAGACAGGAAATTATTTGGCTTCAGATATCAAACACAAACCAAGCAACTCTAAATTTGGCTGTAGTATACAGAAGTCCAAATAGCACAGCCGTGAATGACCATGTACTCTTTAAAGATATTCACACTATATGTCAAAGATTAACAGAACCAACTCTCATCATTGGAGATTTCAATTACCCTAACATAGATTGGGACCTTCCACACCTCCTAGAGCATAGCGGGTCACCCTCACAGAGGGAATTTTTGAAGGTAGTGAACGATAATTACCTAGAACAGTTTATTAAAAAACCAACAAGAATCCGAGGAAGCGACAAGCTAACACTACTGGACCTAGTCCTATGCAGTAATACAGAACTAACAAAAGAACTTACTATAGGTCCTCCCGTAGGAAAATCAGACCACGCTACAATTTACTTAGAGGTGATTATAAGTTGCGAAACTATGAGAAAAAAGAGAGGTGGATGTATTCAAAAGGTGATTACAATACCATGCGAACGGAGCTAGAAGTTTTCAACAGGACTGAAATACTAAATAACACAGATCTAGTAGATGGCATGTACAGAAAGTTTGCATTCGTAGTCATAGACCTCACAAAGAAGTATGTACCAATAGTCAAAATATTTAAACGACCGCCTCTAAAACGAGAGATCCTTGACCTAATAAAAACCAAGCGGCAAGCCTGGGAGACGCTCAAGTAGACCGATACCGAAAGAAATCGTAGAAATTATCGCAGAATCACCAACAAAGTGAGGAAAGCCACTAGACAAGAAGCAAGCGAAAAGGAGAGGAAAGTAGCCGAAAACTCAAAAACTTCGTGAATTCAAAAAGAAAAGAACAGCCGGTTATTCCTGATCTTAGAAACTCAGCAACAAATTTAACAATCAGTGACCCAATAGCTAAAGCCAACCCTATTAAATCAGCAGTTTTCCACAGTTTTCACAACAGAGAGCGACAAAGATGGAAGTCAAGAGGAATGTCAGCCACTAGTTGCAGGCAAATTTGAAGAAATAGAACTGACAATACAAATGGTCTACACAAAACTAAAAAATCTAAACCCTTACAAATCAGAAGGTCCAGGTGGCATATATCCTAGATTACTCAAAGAGCTGGCACAAGAAATTGCAGCGCCATTGCACTACATTTTTGTCAAGTCGCTACAAACAGGGAGCCTGCTTGATACATGGAAGCAAGCAACGGTGATACCCCTCTTCAAAAAAGGAAGCAAATCAGATCCAAGTAACTACAGACCTATCAGTTTAACCTGTATCACATGCAAAATACTAGAATCTTTACTCCACGATAATATATTATAGTACCTACTCGAAAGAAGCCTCATTTCACCCGCACAGTTTTGGATTCCTCAACAAAAGATCAGCAGAAAGCCAGCTTACTTGTCGCTACAAACGCCTGGAGAAAATATATGAATAGTGGGATGCAGGTAGATATTTTATACTTAGATCTCAGAAAAGCCTTTGATAAAGTATCACAAAGTCAACTTCTTCGAAAACTACAGTCTATCGGTGTTGGCGATACTATTCTAAAGTGGGTTGTCAACTTTCTGAAAGAAAGATCTCAGCGAGTGAGACTGGAGGGATATCTTAGCAGCATTGAGACAAAAGTCACAAGTGGAGTAGTTCAAGGTAGTGTTCTGGGGCCTTTACTATTCAATATTTACATAAATGATCTCCCAAATAACATAGATTCTGAGATACTGTTTTATCCAGATGACACGAAAATCTTTCGCGCAGTAACAAGCTTTGAAGATACAGAAATACTACAGCAATACTTAAACAAAATAGCAGAATGAATGATAAAATGGAGCATGGAAGTGAATACAGAAAAAATTTGTCATGTTCTGCTAGGCCCAAAACACATTTCTCGGCACTACTGCTTTGAAGGACAACAGATACCTACACAAGAAGAAGCGCGAGACTTGGGAGGGACAAAAGACAGTGACATGACTTTCACCAAGCACTACGAGTCAATCATCTCTAAGTCATCACAAGTCTTGGGAATTATTCGAAGAAATTTTTCAAACAGTTCGTGGTAACGAACTGTAAGTAAGGAGCGACCCGGCTCAATGGTAACCGAAACTCTAGAAAACGGTATTTCGATACAAATGGATACGCCAAAAGAATCAGATTTTAATGCTGATTTCAAATATATAAATTTCATGATCAAAAGTCGCCTGAGAAAATTTGGCTGATTTTCGAAAAAAGGGGGAAAGACCAGCTAAAAGTTATAGAACCTTAATGAAAATCACACCATCATATTTCTTATCAGAGAACCCAACTGTAGAGGTTTCAAGCTCCTATCTACAAAAATGTGGAATTTTGCATTTTTCCCCAGAAGAAAGATCACGGGTGCGTGTTTTTTTTTTTTTTTTTTTTTTTTTTTTTTTTTTTTTTTTTTTTTTTTTTTTTTTTTTTTTTTTTTTTTCAGGGGTGATCTTATCGACCCAGTAGTCCTAGAATATCGTGGGAGGGTTCATTGGAATGGAAATTAAAAGTTCTAGTGCCCTTTTTAAGTAACCAAAAAAATGGAGGGCAACTAGGCCCCCTCCCACGCTCATTTTTTTCCCAAAGTCACCCGATCAAAATTTTGAGATAGCCATTTTGTTCAGCATGTTCGAAAATATTATAAGTATGTCTTTTAGGATGACTTAATCCCCCGAAGTTCCCGGAGGGAGGGCTGAAAGTTATGAACTTTACCCAATGTTAACATATAGTATTGGTTATTGGGAAGTATACAGACGTTTTCAGGGGAGATTTTTCCTGGTAGTGGGGGGTGGGTGGGTCGGGGGTTATGTGGGAGGATCTTTCCATGAAGGAAGTTTTCATGGGGGAAGGGACATTGCTATGAAGGGGACGCCGGACTTCCCAGCATTATTTAAAAAAAGATCAGAAATTAAATATAAAAAAACAAGCTTTTCAACTGCAACAGCAGCAACATCAAAACTTTAAACGAACAGAAAATATTATATATATGATTGGGTTCACCCCTAGTCAATACCTCATTCTTTAAGCCAAAGATTTTTTAGTACTTTCATAAGAGCTATTTATTCTAATTAACGGCCTTTGTGATTAAGCAGTCATTTTTAAAGAATTGGAACAAAATTCGAACTTTCGCTTAAAGAGCAAGGTATTAACTAGGGGGCGAACCCCCTAATATACGTATTAAAAATATATGAATATAGAAGTTCGTTACGTAAGTTAATTCGTAAGTTACGTGTATTTATTACTAATAAAAACGTTCGTAAATAAAATTAAACAAGTTTCGAGAAAGCCATTTAACCAAATAAAAGTAAATTAATATGCAAATTTTGTTTTAATTATTCATGTACGGTGAGCCAAGATCAAAACCTGCATTTTTTCAAAAACGTTCAAAAATTAAATAAAAAAAAAAGTTTTTTTAACTGAAAGTAAGGAGCGACATTAAAACTTAAAACGATCAGAAATTATTCCATATATGAAAGAGGCTGTCCGCTCCTCAACGCCTCGCTCTTTACGCTAAAGTTTGACTTTCTCACAACTCTATTTTTTTTAAACAATGAAAACCTTTAGCGTAAAGAGCGAGGCGTTGAGGAGGGGACAGCCTCTTTCATATACGGAATAATTTCTGTTCGTTTTAAGTTTTAATGTCGCTCCTTACTTTCAGTTAAAAAAAAACTTGTTTTTTTTATTTAATCTCTTACTAACTCAACACTGTTTTCTACACTCTTCAAATCGTTAGTGAGACCAATGATCGAATACGGTCATACAACAACCAGACCATTTTTTCAAAAAGACAGCAATGCAATAGAAAAAATCCAAAGGAGGGCTACTAAATTTGTTCCATCACTTAGAGACTTATCATACCAAGACCGTTTGAAAAATTGTCGCTCCCAAGTCTCTCATACCGATTTTGGATAGGAGATCTTATAGAATTATATAAAATATGCAACAGATACAACGACAACATCCCTCCAGGAGAGATAATAACATTCAAAAATAATAATCTGAGAGGTCACGAGTTTAAGCTAACCGAAGAACGTTTCAGAAAAGATGTTGGTAGATGGGCATTCAGCAACCGCATTGTCTCCGATTGGAACGCACTACCATCGGACCCGGTTAACTCAGATTCAGTCAATGCATTTAAGAACAATATTGACAATCATTATAGTGAAAAAGCATTTGATTATTTAAATTTTTGTAGATAGAGGCGCAAGCCTGTTTTCGCAATATATTATTATTATTATTATACCTTGTTATATCTGAAGTTTTCAGGTAAATCAATTTGCATTTAAATGACCTTTTTTAAAGTCGGGATCTTTTTTTCAGGGGAACTGATAATTTTTAGGGGAAGATGTGGTCTAGTCATTTAGTGCTTCATGGCGTCTTGTCAGCTCCTCTTCGACATTGGGGTTAGTAAATATAGGTTACCATGAATCAGGGGGCGCAATTTGCTATGGGTCAGGGAGGCGACTGCCACTCCCAGACCCGAGTTCCCCCCCCCCCCGCGACCCCATTTTGCCTTCCTCTTCTGTGGATTCAAGTATCCACAGATACGGGTCGTTTTTTCTAGAATTTCTTCAAGAAATACTAAAAAAAACTGACCCGTTTTTGTGGATACTTGAATAAAGGCAAGAAATTTTCTTGCCTTTACGGTACTATATGGCCCATTTTTCAGTTTTCAATGTCATTTTCACTCAATTTGGGAAAACGTGGCTCCAGCTTTGCCCACCCACCCCAGAATTTTGATGAAATTACGCGACTGTCATTTTATCATTATACACAGCAAGGTGCCCCTATGTTACTAAAATACTGGCTACAAAGACTTCTGAAATTAACACATAAGTAAACAAATCAGTACACAATTTTCTTGGCGTAATTTTGAGTAGCTTTAATAGACTGCCAATTCCGACCATTATGCATTCCAAGACATATTTGAAAAAAAAAAAGGTTTTAAAGAGAAACAATGCGTCTTTCGAGGGTGTTTGAAATTCGTTTTGAAAAAATTTTTAGACAAATTATAGCCATCTAAAAAAAAAAAAAAATCGAAGGTTCTGAATTTCCCTCGGTGATTTTTTTTTTCTGGAGCATTACAGTAGTAAATCAAAGGCATTGTGCTACAAGATACAACCAAAGCATACGTTCCAAGTGTACCTAACAAACGACTACAGTCGACTCTCGATAATTTGAAACTCTAGGAGCCAGAGGAAAAGTTCAAATTAGACCGAGATGTTCCAAATAACAAGAGTTCAAATAATAAAAAAGGAACAAGGAAGAACCTAAAAAAACAAGTGCTTTGTTGAAAATACACAACCCATATATGTACATACATACAAATAACCTCTTTTATTTAACTTCTTAATCACATATCTAGTTGGAGTATATTAAAACCATGTGGGTGACAAAAAATATTTTGCAAAGTAGTCTATGACTTTTTTCATGAATCGATTTCTATATTATACTTTTTCAGTGGTGATGAGAGCTGTAAATAAATCATCAGGTTCCTGTTCTGGAACCTGAACATCAGGTTCATCAGGTTCCTGTTCCTGTTCCTGTTCTGAGAGCACATGAACGTAAAGTGTTGATGGATAATCTTGCCTTGCCTGGCTTTTTGAAAACAACACCCTCATCAGTAATGACTTTTGTATTAAACAAGTTGTTCAGGGGGTAATGGAAATTCAATTTAAGTTAAGTAATGATACTTCTTTAAATAGAGATTTGGGAGAAAATTTACTCAACATATTATAGCCTAAACAAACTTAATTAACATTGATTTAACATATTACACTGCAAAAGCAATAGTTAACATAATGAACTTGTACAACAAAGACCTTTTAAATTAGCTGCCAAAAAAGCAAAAATTGCATTAAAAACATGCTCCTGATTTGTTTTTGTCTAAATGTATTGCCTTGTTTTCTGGTTGAATTTCGTTGAATTGACGATGCTAGGACTCTTTTTAATCTTTAGACTTAATGACGGACTTAAAACTTTTTTTTTCTTGAGACTTAATGACGGACTTAAAACTTTTTTTCTTTAGACTTAATGACGGACTGAAAACTTTTTTTTTCTTTAGACTTAATGACGGACTTAAAACTTTTTTTTCTTTAGATTTAATGACGGACTTAAAACTTTTTTTTCTTCAGACTTAATGACGGACTTCAAACTTTTTTTTTCTTGAGACTTAATGACGGACTTAAAACTTTTTTTCTTTAGACTTAATGACGGACTGAAAACTTTTTTTTTCTTTAGACTTAATGACGGACTTAAAACTTTTTTTCTTTAGACTTAATTACGGACTTAAAACTTTTTTTTCTTCAGACTTAATGACGGACTTCAAACTTTTTTTTTCTTGAGACTTAATGACGGACTTAAAACTTTTTTTCTTTAGACTTAATGACGGACTGAAAACTTTTTTTCTTTAGACTTAATGACGGACTGAAAACTTTTTTTCTTAAGACTTAATGACGGACTTAAAACTTTTTTTTGCTTTAGATTCAATGACGGACTTAAAACTTTTTTTAGACTTAATGACGGACTTAAAACTATTTTTCTTTAGACTTAATGACGGAGTTAAAACTTTTTTCTTTAGACTTAATGACGGACTTCAAACTTTTTTTTTCTTCAGACTTAATTACGGACTTAAAACTTTTTTTCTTTAGACTTAATGACGGACTTAAAACTTTTTTTCTTTAGACTTAAAGACGGATTTAAAACTTTTTTTTCTTTAGACTTAATGACGGACTTCAGACTTTTTTTTTCTTTAGACTTAATGACGGACTTAAAGCTTTTTTTCTTTAGACTTAATGACGGACTGAAAACTTTTTTTCTTTAGACTTAATGACGGACTGAAAACTTTTTTTTCTTTAGATTCAATGACGGACTTAAAACTTTTTTTAGACTTAATGACGGACTTAAAACTATTTTTCTTTAGACTTAATGACGGAGTTAAAACTTTTTTTTCTTTAGACTTAATGACGGACTTCAAACTTTTTTTTTCTTTAGACTTAATGACGGACTTAAAACTCTTTTTCTTTAGACTTAATTTCTTTGGACCTTTTTTTTTGTTTAGACCTAATGATGGACTTAAAACTTTTTTTTCTGTAGACTTAATGACGGATTTAAAACTTTTTTTTTCTTTAGACTTAATGACGGACTTCAAACTTTTTTTTTTATATTCCTCCTCCTCCTCATCTTCAAAAGTCAACAATTTGGCATCGGTTATAGCACCATGGACAGCAATCTCATCATCCATGTGAATAAAATGCTCAAAGGTAAACTTATCAAAGTTTGGTAGAAGTAACCACTTTGTGCATAGAGGAATGAATCCTGCTAAATCTCGTGACTCTGATAGCTTTGAGTGGTTTTCTGTTTCCTTGAGAAACCCATTTTTTTAAACAGTTATGTAGTGTGGTAGAGCTGACATTTTTCCAGGCCTTATCAATCATAATTATAGAGGTCAAAACAGTTATATTCACATTCTCTCTATCATCAATGCCATCCAGCAAAATTTATATATTTTTATAGACTACCACCAAGCAAGACGCCCTTGTTACAAATTCAAATTATCGAGCTGTTTCTGTTCAAAATTTATCAAGTGTTTTTCAAGGGACCGGGAAAAAGTTCTAGTTATCGAGAAATTCAAATTATCAAGCGTCAAATTATCGACAGTCGACCGTAGTTGTTAGTAAAAAGAAGCTCTAACTTCAAAGATACAGCAGAAAAAGTGTTATTACCAAGACCTCCATTTTCTAACTACTTTTATAAGTGAAACAGGATGATATAATAGCCCATTTTGTCCAAAAAGCAAATTGCATGTACATTGAGAACAAGATAAGATCCAAAAGAACAAAGTGATTGAGCGTTCTCATGCAGTGGCGTAAGTTCGCTAACATACAGAAGGGGGGAGAGGGCCAAATTTGTCAATTTTTTCAATTTTTCCTATGAAACTACCAAAAAGGGTATTTAACAATTAATATAATCCCAAAAAAGGTATTTTTCAATACCCAGGAAGGAGGAGGGGGCATTCCTCCCTGCCCCTAGTTGATACCACTTTTCTCCCGAGAAAAATGTTGGCCATGAACTTCAAATTGCCAGATATGTTAAATGATGCCATTTGAAGTACTGGATCAAACCCATCGGGAGTGCTCTTCTAGTCTTCATAAATATTTTAGTAGAAAAGCGAAAAAAAAAATTAGAGCCGGCGTCTTCCCCCCGTAAAATTACCCCCGCGGAAAATTCCCCCACACGCGAAATTGAGCAGCCATAGAGAAAGTACAAGATAGGTACTGTAGCTCAAAATGCCGATAAGATGTCCTAAGGGGTAACAAAAGGACGATATATCAAAATTAGTTTTAGGACAGGGGCTGGTTATTCTCAAATGACTTTTAACTTATAAAAAGACCTAGAACTTACTATTTTAGACTGAATAAACATTCTCTGAAGTTTCTTCGACCACGAGGGGAGGTTGTGGATGAGAAAGGGGCAACCGCCCCCATTCCCTATACAGAATAAATACTGCTAATTTTGGGGTTTAATGTTACTCTTTAGCTTCATAACAACAGCATAGATTACAAATATTCCCAGAAATCAAGAGAGATCAAATATCTAGTTCTAGTTCTAGCGATTAAATATCTAGTTCTAGTTCTACGCATATTAAATATGCGTTTGGGGAAAAACGGCCCTCCAATCACTTTTGATTCTTAAAAAGATTACTAAAACTTTTAATTTGCAATCGAATGAGACCTCTTCGAAGTTAATACAACCTCCCCTTCCAAATGAAGTGCCTCTGGGAAAAAATAAATAAGTAATAATTAAATAATAATACGTTGAACCCTTATGGCTCTTTACTATAGGCAACGCCATAACATTGCCTCTGAGTTAAACAGTTGAGTGGAACTTGCAATTTCCCTTGTAATGAATATCCGAATTATCCAGAGTTAATACGGGGTGGGGGAATTATCAGGGGGAGAAATATCCGCAGGGTAGGGGGGAATTTTCTGCGGTGAAGAGTTCTCCGGGAGAAAACGCCTCCATTTCAAAAAAATCGCCTTACGTTTGAGGGAAGGGGCGGGCGCGACGTACGTATTTATAAAACTAATAATGCTTACTGGAAGACTTGGTCTTCTTTCAGTCAGTGCTTCTTCACCAGCCTTCTCTTTATTTTCTTCGGCACTGACGCTACGCCTCATGGCAACACCACGAACAATATCCATAGAATAAACATAATTTTCTATTTCTGCTTGCTGCAATGTAGGGGGCTCGAGATCCGGTCTGAAATAACAGAACCATTTATCCGTTTCGTAATAGCCTTGTATAATACCTGGCATAATAACCAGACTGGAAACAGTATGGATTATTGGAAATAGCATCAACACACGGATAAAAATAGATAGATCAAAGAGTTTTCTTTTCTCATAGACAGATTAGTTTTCTAAGTTCAAAAACCACCATGAACGTCAAAGAAGGAAAGAAGAAAACACAACCCAAAATGATGCTACAAAACTCCAAAATATATTCTGGCGAAATAATGTTATTTATATTTAAAATTCAAAATTATTTTCAACAAGACTTGTCAACTTTCTTTATTAAATTCAGCATTTTATAAGTGTTGCCATGAAGTATCTTTATTATTAAAGCAATTTATTACAAATGCAGTTTTAAAAAATATTTTAACTAGATTTATTTTAATCTGATGACCGTTTATGAGTTATTTGAAACTATATTTAGTAGACCTCTGCCATAGTACCTTTAGTTTCACGAAGCGCAATAAGACAATACTCAAGTTACAGCCATGGCTCACGTAAGATGGTCTCACCAGTCGTGACCAAGGTTGCCACCTGTAGAATGAAAGTGCTGTTTTAGCACTATTTTATTATATGTAGCACTGTAGCACATGCTCAGGGTTGCTAAAATAGCACAAAAGTGTTTTAATTAGCACTATTAGTCGATTTTTTTACTATAGTACTGAAAATCGGTGTATAGCACGTAAATTTGGGCGTAGCACTTTTAGAACTGACAGTGGTGGCAACCCTGGTAGTGATAATGGCATTACGAACTTTATGCTTTAGGTCAGCAATATTCATCCTTGTAAAAAAAAGTGTTTGGTCCGTTAATGGTCTGACAATTTTCTTATGCTATTGAAAATTGGCTAGTCAATGCATTTCGCCGCAACCTCTTGTCATTTTGCTCATATGCCTGTAGCAGGTGTGATACATAAGCGTACATCTGTAGGTTCAGCCGTACAAAACTTTAATAGATAATTATTAAAATAAAACAAACCTCTCATTAAATATCTCCTCATTTGCCATTTTACTAGATTTTTTTTAAAATGTAAAGACACTCCATGGATACTCTTTCAGTGACAAGTTATCCTAGGCTCCCAGGGATAAATTCCTCCCTATTTTTGGAAAATTGAGATCCTGGGATTTTCTGGCCTAAAAAAACGACCTAGATAGGTCACGAGTTTGATAAAATTCGTTAAGAGCCTGAATTTTGAAAAAAAAAAGATTCACCTGAGTGACCTCATATTTATGAGCACCTTTCAAGAGCTTAAATACGTCATTTTTGTCTCAGAAGCTGTAGGTTCAACTGTACAAAGCTTTAATAGACAATTATAAAAAAAAACTGATTAAATATCTCCTTTTTTGCCATTGTACTAGATTTTTTTTAAAGTGTAAAGACACAAGTTGTCCCAGGCTCCCAGAGATAAACTCCTCCCTATTTTTGGAAAATTGAGATCCTGGGATTTTCTGGCCTAAAAAAACGACCTAGATAGGTCACGAGTTTGATAAAATTCGTTAAGAGCCTGAATTAAAAAAAAAAGATTCACCTGAGTGACCTCATATTTATGAGCACCTTTCAAGAGCTTAAATACGTCATTTTTGTCTCAGAAGCTGTAGGTTCAACTGTACAAAGCTTTAATAGACAATTATAAAAAAAAACTGATTAAATATCTCCTCCTTTACCATTGTAATAGCTTTTTCTTAAAGTGCAATGAGACTTATGGACACACTTTCAATGATAAGTTATTTCGTAACTTATCACTACAATATTGCATAAATTGCATAGGTTATAGCCTCCTTTCTTTCATTTACATACATAATTTTAAATCTCACAGCAGCTAAACCTTAGCGAACTGGCAAGTTTTAACTGGATCTTTTTCCTGGGGGACGTATCTATCACCTTGAAAAGTAAGGCTTTAACCCCAAATGTTCCATGTTTTCCAGCGGAATGAGAATTTTTGGATGTTTTTAGGGTAATTCCTAATACGCGCTAATGCGCAAGCATGCTACATTTTGTATTAAACCTTCTTCTGGTCTACGCTAACTCAGGTGGTTATCAGACCCTACTCAGATAGAAGCTCCTATCCCCCCTCCCAAAGTTTTTTTTACGTTTTTGAATTAGTTTTAACAAAAAAGGTTTACTTTTTAAGTTACACAAGTGAACATTATGTTAGCTTACTTTTAGTTGACGTTAGCCTATTTGTTAGGATTATGTTTTTTGGCAGATAAATTAATATTTCATGAGACTATAAAATTTAGTTTTAAATTAATATATATTAATACGTATATTTTATACGTTGATTATATTAATATATTATGAGTAAAAGTTTACTTTTCATATCCCCATTTAGATTTAGCAATGGATCTTTATTCGGGAGTTGGGATGGGGGGGGGGGGGGGGTAATTTGGACCAGTTTTAGAAGTGTAGAATTTGCACCTCTACAGACAAGTGATGTAGACAGTTATTGACTGTTTATGATGCTAGCTATAAAATAAAAAATACCACATTTAGATTTTGTTTTAATTTATTGATTTTACTTATAACATTACTTGAGCTTAACTTTTATTTATTTAACTTTTAAATTTAATCAATTTTGTTTTAATTAAGTGACACACTGCAGCATCAATAGCACTTCCTTATGTGCTCATGTGCTCAATGTGCTCAAAAATCGAGACTTGTATTTATACCTTTCGAAATGGAATATGTGGTTTTTCAATAATTCCAACAAACCAAATAATTGTAATCTTGTCATCAGCTTTAGATTCGGTTTAATTTGGCTTGGCTGATGTTTCGACTTATCCCCCTACCCCTTTCAGTGTACTACTTACATGGCTTTAACCTCGTTTTCCTCTGCCAGAACAAAAGCGAATAAGGTCTTTCCATCTTATCAGCTCATATCTTCTTTTCTTTTAGAAGGCCAGTCAAAATCTAGTAAAATCTAGATTTAAAATCAAGTGAAGATGAGAAAACACACAAAATTCCTATTAAAACATTTTCTATAAAACCGTTCAAAATGCTCATGAGCGAAATAATTTTTGGGGTACTTGATTTCTTCGTAAAATATAACTTTGAATTCACTGTTTTGAACTGTAAAAAATTCTTGTATTGTTGAGGTCATGTGTTTTAAGAACTGAGCTTTATTTTTTATAGAAAGTTAATCTTACGCAATAACTAATATATTTTGCCTTACTCTTAGTGCTTTTTCCAGATGGTTTTATTTAACTAAGTCAGTAGAGGTCAAAAATCAAGGTCAAACCATCAGGTCAAGGTCAAATTACTATTTTCCCCACACGTGATCTAATTCAGATGAAATTTTGCATATTTTATGATTACCGAAGACAAAACATGATCGAACTATACTCGATTCACATTAAATCATCTACATATTAATTTTAATTCATATTCTATTTATATACTGTGACGCGATAATGCTTTGACTTAGATTACGTGATTACAGCTGGTATGCTTATTGGCTATATGGCTCTGATAGCCCTATCGTTTCTTTTCAAAGGAGAGGAAGGCGTGGTCCCGTGATGAAGCGACAAGGCTTAGTTTTGAATAGCTAAAAGGTCTTGAAAGGTCCTTTAATAGCTATAAAAATCGGTAGGCATAAATGGCAAAAATTCATTTAAGATTCACCATAGAATAAAGAAATTAAAATAAAAACAAGTTTTTTAAGTATTTTTATCCCCAAATGCCCTATTAAGTGAAAACAAACCTCTTTTCGGCAAAAAAATTGAAGATCTTTTAGACTAAAAACAAAACTGTGGGGCGGTCATGACACAAAAACTCGCTAGCACGTTCTGATAATCCTGGCGATGTGGTCCTTGCGTTCACGCTTATAAAGAGCCTTGAATGCACATAAAAAATCTTAAGAGCTCACACAATTATTTTTTAGTCTTTAAAATTTCAATTATTCCAGGTAGCGAGAATGAATTTATTTATTACTTTTTAATATATTATGCAATTAAAGCATTTTAATTTTTGTTTTTTAAATATCTTTATGCACACAATCTTGTCAAGGCAAATCTAATGTCTAACGGAAAGCTTATCAAAATTTTTCAAAGAGTAGCTTTAAATGTTAACGCCACAGTTTTCATCCCCAAGGTCACCCTCAAAAGAAGTGGAGCTAAAACACTCCTCACCGCCTTCAGACCTTCTAATAGCAAAAGATCGTAAAGCATACAGAAGGCATACCCATGCCCTTACGAAGAGAGAGTAACCAAGAAGAATTTCAAGGCTGGAAGGCGACTTTCAAGGACAGAAAAAAGCAAGTCAAACATATTTTGGAAACGAGTATCTTAGCGAATATACCTCCCACGCCCTTTTATTTTAATCATAATTAATCCTTTTTTTTCTTTTATATAAATACTTAGGGTGTTATTTTTTATAAGCAATGAAATTTCAAAGTCAAAAGAAAATTTTTGGCTTATTTACATGAGCTATAAAAACTCGTATCTAAAAAATAGCGCCAAAGAAGGACTTGTTGTTAGTTTAAACTGTAAGTTCATAAAAAAAAAAACAGAAATGAACAAGTGCAAGAAAAATCTTCGTGTATTTAAAAAGCTGGGGTCCCATGAATGGGTTTGTTAAAATAATAAAGTAACAAAATTTAAAGCTTTTTAAGATAAGTTTTTAAATACTGATAAATAATGTTCTTGTCATTTTTTTATATATATAAATAAAACAACTTACGATATCAAGATAATCTTATAATGCAAAACTTAATCCCCCCACCCCCTCCGATCCGACTTCTTCAAAGTTTACATGCTTAATGCTAGTTATTATTCTCATCAACTCTACTTAAATGATACTACAAAATTACTAAAAACCCAATATTACCCCAATATGCCTGAGAAGTTGTGGGTTAACCCCAACCAGTTGCATCGACACAGATTTTTCCATGAAAAAAACGGGCTGCACAGTCCGCCAGACACTTTTATTAGGGGTATGGGGATTCCTCCCTCATCCGGTTTCGAAGAGCCAGTTCAATTCAGAATGCAATAAGTATGAGTCGTATAGCCTCCGTGCAATTTCTTAACAAGAAAGTGAATGCTGAACAAAATTGAGTGAATTTCCCCAGAAAAAATTAGTTTTAATCAGTACCCCCTCCACCTGACCAAAATTTGGTCTGCAACAAAAAATTTGGGTTTATATTTACGAATATAATCAAACCAAACTACTAACCTAATATGACTAGAGAGTTGTGGGTTACTCCACACTCGTTGCAATGGTGCAGGAGATTCTACTGGGCTAACTAATATGTTACACTCAACATTCAAAGCGGCTACATTGGAAGACTCGATCACAGCTGTTGTCTGTCTGCTGCAAACACTCTGATTGGCCAATTCCAAACCTATAAAAGAATTGAAGAATATAATACCTACTGAAAATAGGCAGAAGTTGGAAGAAGAAGGAAGAAGACTGAAAAATTGAAAGTAGCAAGAAGGTGTAACACCATCTTCAATACAGGCGTTGAATTCTCTTAGACAGTGTTGAATCTAGGATTCCCCTAGAATTGGGCAACCCTAGGATTGCCCTAGCATAGCCTAAAAATTTTACCCAAGCATACTAAAGATAGTCCATCAAGTCTTAACACAAACTTTTCTTTTTCCAAGTCTAGCCCTTTATTAACGCCCAACATTAAGACAATCCCAAGACTAAATAAACGGTCATGCAAAAAGAGAAGAAATTAAAACATTCCTGCTAAGTTCAATAAATGGTAAAATAGTCACTCAGACAAAAATCATACCGTGTAGTTTATACACAAAACTCATAGAAATTTTGAAATCAAAATGTGTTAGAAAATGAGACACATTTAATGCAATGCCAATAAGCTCCAAGATCCATGGATGGTTTTCAAGACCATAAAAATGCCAAATCATAATTGTAAAGCGACCAGATAAAGTTTTTCTAATTAGAAAAAGAAAAGAAGATAATGAGTATTATTTTTCAACAATAAGCAACACACATGTAAACCATACAGCCTGGAAAATACAACAGGGAACATTGATTTCTAAGCCTGAAAAACTGAATACAGCCTGAAACAGAAACTGATTTATACGGAGTTACTCATTAGAGAAACTGGGTAAGCCGCTTTCCCACAGCAGCAACTGGGAAACTGCTGCATTCAGTTTGCCCGGGACACTGATTTATACAACCTGGGAAGCGGATTTTTAAATTGTATCTGGACTTACCATCAAACAAAAAGACAGAATTATGAACCAAAACAACCAGATCAATAACTTTACGAAGGGTTTACCATAACCCTTGTTTATTAATCAGCTCTACAGTTTCTATATGAATTATTGTACGTTAGTTATGTGTGGGCGATGGTCAACGTAGTCAAAAGCTGATTTATACAAAACTAATGTCTCTCCCATTTATTTTTATTTTCAGTTGCTTTTTATAGATGAAGAAGGTCATAGAAAACTCGGTAGGGTTCCCATTCGATCTTAAATTCGTTTGATCGTCAGTTCTAGATCCCTTTTAAATGGTTAAAAGCGATAGGAGGGTGAAAA
Source organism: Artemia sinica (assembly GCA_027921565.1). Taxonomy (NCBI): domain Eukaryota; kingdom Metazoa; phylum Arthropoda; class Branchiopoda; order Anostraca; family Artemiidae; genus Artemia; species Artemia sinica. Next base: position 9,231,779 of record CM051256.1, read on the forward strand.
GCCCAACTCCTAAGCACTTTTTGTCTCCATTCCAGGACTAACCCTAGCACCCTCATGGCATCAGATTAAGAGTTTTGTGATAGTTATTTTACTCGGAATGACAGAAGGGAAAAAAATATGGACCTGAAGAGGGGACATGATCCCTTCAGGCAGCTCTAACTATAAAATTGCTTCTTCCCAGACACCTTTTTTCAGATAACGTTGGCATGATGCATAATATTAAAAATGCAATCTTACGATGGATTCAGACAGATACAACAAAACGCATGGATTAAATTCATGACCCTCCAATCCCCTATCCTCCTCCTCCAGAAAGAAATCTTCTTTCTCTTCAAACCATCCTCCTCCATATTGAAACTAAAAGCTTGTTATGGATTTAGACATGGGCAACAAGGAAGTACGAACGAAGTTAGCGACTACCCAATTCTTCAACCTCCTCCACTTCCTCCTCAAATCACCCTCATCCATGTTAAAACTACAATCTTGCGATGGAACTAGGCACGTATAACACGGAAGTACGAATTAAGCTCGTGACTTCCCAATCCTCCTTACTCCTCCTCAATCCAGTGCCAACTACTCAATCCTATATGACTCTGATTTGACCTCATGCACCTTCAATGAGATCGAAACAACATTTTGAGATAGTTATTTTACTCAGAATTCAAAGAATTATTTTTATTGAAGAAAAATAAAATATGCTCAAAGGGGGGCAAGATCCACGTAAGCCTAAGGGTAAGTTCTCCCACTTGTGCAGTTAATCCTTCACAGATAGGTTATAGTAACAGTGGTGGGAATAAATCCAACAAACATTGTGATGTTAAAAGCATTATCTTAATATAAATTTGGATATGTATGACTGAAAGTCCAAATTAAGCCCGCGACTCGACCAACCTCCAACACCCTACGTGCCCCCGTATAAGTAGGAAGGCATCGAATCAGAATTTCAACATAGTATTTTGCACAGAAAGGTCTCAGCCGACATGATCCACGCAGCTCTGGCATATTCCCATTTTTTTCAATTACCCATTTTTCACAGATTTTATAGGAAAAGTGGCATGTCGGACCTTTGTTTTTTAAGCTGAACCGTGCAAAAAGTTTCTGCCTGAGGGTGCACACACCATCCATGATATTGTCAGCTAAACCACAATCAAAAGGATTTAAGTCTAAAAAAGACTTGTTTTTTGTCATTTCTAGGAACTTTGTATATGACAATAATTTGGCCAAAAGTGCGTAAATATAATAGAAATATATATAGAACTTAACAGATATAAATAAAAAGTATAACTAAAAAAAATAAAATAAAAACTTGTTAGTCTTTCAGAATTTGATACAAGAAATTGGAAGTTAAGCATTAAATCGAGAAACAACAACATAATGTAGATGAGGCTAACCTAGTTTGACGATACAATCAATAGTAACAACTACTAAAATTCATTATAATATAATTTTTTTTTTTTTTAATTCATTATAATTTTTAAGTTCGATCGGCTTGAAACTTACGGGGTAGGAAAATCACAGTTCGGATCAAAGAGTTGCCGGATCTTTGTCGGAGAGTTGGCGAAAAGATCTAAGGCACAGGACTCATAGAGTTATAGAGTCCTAGATTTATAGAGTTATATATAGAGTTACTTATAGAGTTATATAGTACTTATACAGTCTAGACCATAAAGAGTTACATATGTTGGAATATGTTGATCAGACAAACCCAAAAGAAGTTACTGCACTTAGAACATTTCGGAAAGACCACACAAAAGGGGGCTTCATTAATAGTCACAGAGTCACATATAAATGAAAAACCATGCCACATATGATATTTCAATAAATTAAACTTTAAATCAAATTAAGTGAAAAAAAGGAGAAAACTGTGTGAAAAGTAAACAGTGATATTAAAAATTAAAGCAATTACGTATTATGTTTAAAGCAAATTATGTTATATGTTTATTATGCTGTTTTTTCCAGGTACTGACAGTTGAAAAAAAATCCATAATTTTGTATATGTTTTGCCAAACAGATAGACATTATCTACTTCCTAAAGGACCGAGGCAGACCATTTACGACATTTAGAACAGAATCTTTGAAATTACAATACTGTGTCACTTTTTAAAGGGACACGATACGCTAATCCAGAGTCATATGATATATGATAGTCAGTCATATGATATATGATAGTCGGTCATATGATATTTATTGAATAAAAAAATCTGATTGATTTAACTCGTTAAGCGAAAATTTACATAGCCATATATATCTTAAAAATTTAGCAAAAATCAAGCATTCCATTTTTGATGAAAACCACCATGCAGCAATAGGATTTTTGGTAATTGTGGGCGTAAAAAAAAATGAATGAAAAATAGCTTACTATTAGCTTACTATATACTATATATATTACTACATACAAATAGCTTACTATTCATGTCAAGGTCTTTGGGAATAATGAAAAAATCATAAAAAAAAAGCTAAAAAAGGCACCAAATAGCTTAAGATGGCAAAACGTTCCTTTGAAGATCTTGGGAATCACCTAGGACTGTTTATATTTGAAATTTAGGGACAAAGAGCGTTGTCAAATTGAATTAATTAGTTCTGGGTTATTTATTGTCACCATTCAACGTGGCAATACTGATGAAAAAAAGCAAACACTGATACCGATAATTGTAGGAACAAAAAATAATCTTATTTACGGTTTATGTTCAATGTGCAACTTTTAAGCTTTCTGCATACCTACGCTTTTAGTGTTTCAATGCAAGACGACAATCCTCATATAGTCTGATAATTGACATTCAGCTTTATTTATCTAATGAATTACATCTAAATTAACCTTTCGTTTTTTTTTTTAGATCGAGAAATACACCGGAAAGGCTTGTGCAAAATAGGCAAATTTTCCAATTTCTTAACAAGGATAGGTGATTCCCAAAAGGAAGTGATACCATTATTGTGGCTTAATCAATGGATAGATCTGAAACATATCTCGTCCTTTTGACACAGGTAACAGCTGTAGGCTTGTCACAAAATCATAGGTAACATGAACCAAAACAACACAAAATTAAAAGAAAGAACCAATTAACCCAGAATGAAGAAATCAAACCTAAGACGAAGGAATACTTCAATGAAAAAAAATATTCGTACTTATAACGAGTAAAAATTACTATGGATAAAACTAAAATCGACAACGGACGAAACTCGGCTCAAACTAGAGTGGGGCAATTGCTTCTCTCAAAACATCTTAACTTTGAGTTATTTTTGTGCTTTCCAGAAAGCAACACACATTTTAGACAGCAATCTTTTTGTACCCCAAATTTTTCGAGGTCAAAATACTAATAAAGATTATACATCACAAAAACTTGTTGTAGAACAGTATATAATTTTATGAATTTTCTCCTTTCTTTTTAGTCCCAATGTTTAAAAGATCAATGATCAGAAAAAGCTCTCAGAAACATGAATTGACGATATTTAAATCGATCTATTTAGGTTAAATGTGCCAAAAGAATGTTTTATTTACAGCAAACTCTTAATTACACTTTCTTCTATCAATGTGACGACTTTTTATTGTACTCAAGCTGTCATTACCTTCAGTACTGTTCTTTCCTTCCTCCTTCCCCTTGACTTCTACTTTGTTAGCTTCCTTAGACTCTTCTCCTTTTTTATACATGCCAAAGGGGTCGTCCGAGTTAGCCAGGTCTCTAACCAGCCTTCTAAGTTCTGCAACTTCTGGTCCAGTCAGAACAATATGACTAGCACCATCTACATTCGTATTTTTATGTTCAGGGCTCTGTAAGTTCTCGCCATATTGCTCATCATCAGTTTGTTCAGAGTCATCAAATTGAGACTTCCATTGCGATGCCAGAGTTAAGCCACCGGTACCTTTTGCAACGCCAGAATGGTTTTCATCTTCCATCACAGCGCATTGAGTATAAGATACATCGGCGTGACGATCGCGAATTCCCCGTCGAGAGCCAGGACTAGAAGAGTGGAGGCTGTGAAACCTGAAAGATCAGCTCTGTTAACAATCGGATATTATTAAGGGGCTGAAATCATCCCGTTATGTACGAAGTCAAACGTATGTATAACAGAAGTGTCTAGGGGGGGGGGGGGCAAATTTACAAGTCTGTTTTCTATAGTTGCCTAAGATAATCTGGGGCATTATCATAGTCAATGACAGGGTTTGTTGAAGGTAAGAAGTTTTTTGTTCCGGGATGTTGAAGCACCAGATGTCTAAAAGAGGCTTCAGCTCAGTTTATGTTTCTGGCAATGCGGCCAGAAACATGTGGCCACATGGTCCATGTGGCCTGAAAATGGCAGGCTTTTGATCAGTAAATGTGAACCAGACACACGGCATTGCCGTGGCACTAGTAACATATGTTTTAGTATTATTGTTTTGCTGTGTATATACTAGGTAACGTTAGGATATCTTGCTGGAGCGCCCATGGCGGGATAAGCCTAAAGAGCGTATAAAAAAAAGAGCGAGATTTGCCAGACATTCTTCAGGAGAATGACTTCAGAGCAATGTCAAGCATAAAAATTAGTGATGAGATTCCAAACAATAAAATTCTAAGTGTTTGAATTATAAAAGAACAGCTTCAGTGGCTTGTATATGTTCTCTAGACTGACAAAATTACTTCCACTATCCTCATATTTTTCGGAGTTTCGCTAAATTTTTTTGAAAGAAAACTGGGCTCGCCAAAATCTCCCTGAAATTTAACGTTAACGAGGATTAACACTTGGCATTCCGTTTTTAATTTTTCGTATTTGCAATCCTGACTTTCTGAGAAATTTTAGAGAGCCTTCTGATTTTGGGGAAATTTAGAATTTTACTTTCGAAATTCTCACTGAAAAATAGATTTAGGGTTAAAAAAATATTTCTAAATTTATAAACAAATATTTGAATAAAAAATAAAAAATATTTGATAAACCTTCATAATAAAATTCTTCTAATTCAGGAAAATAAATTTAGAAATTTCCCCTCAATTTTTATTTTATTATGGTGAAAGTCGCAGAAACCCCAATGAACTTGGAGATAGTGGAAGCACTGGTGGACACAAAACGTATTCCTAGAATAAATTTACAAAACAACCGACAAGGGGGTTAGAAAGGTTGAATAAGAAGGAACAAGAAGGTTTCACCCGAAAGGGGGGGGGGGGTGAAGAAATTTATTTTCATATAATTATGATAATAACAGACACTGTGACTTGGGCGTTGGAAATGATGCAAATAATAGAAGAACTTTTTGACTAAATTTTGTCTCATTGGAGCTTGAAATGAAGCATATTTGTCGGTTACTTTTTCAATTTATAAAACAAAAATAAAAAAGCGATCTCTCATGCACTTTTTAGGAGTATTTTAAGTGGTTTTATTTCATTTGCATTTTAGAGCATGTAAAGCGAATAAAATCGAGGCATAACTTGAAGATTATGCGGAATGGTTCAGTTATATTGCATTACTTCACAAATCTTACGTTAAAGAATAGACGGCATTGATAAAGTACCCCCAGGAGAGGCAGTTGCAGACAGATGCACAGTCCCGAACACGGGCTCTTACCTCCTAACATTTCTCGCTCTGTCTCGATCCTTGGTTCTCTCCCTGGTGGAAGGATGAATTTTCGTAATTGGAGGGATATCACCCTGAGTTGCACTTCTTATGACATTTGGGACAATATGCACCGAATTCGACACAGCACCACCACCTGCAATGATTAATAGTTGATACTTCCTTTTAAGTTTATTCACCAATTATATCTTTAATATCTCTAAAAAGTTTAATATCTCTAAAAAGTTTAATTAGGAAGTTTAATAAACACGCAATTTCCCCTCTATGAAGTGATGTCCGGTTTTAGTCTCTAAATTATAATCTGGAAAAGAATACAACGAGAAAGAATGTTCCCGACTCAAAAAAGTTTCACATATAAAAATAAAACTGATTTTTCCTTTTAAGTTTATTCAGCAATTATATCTGTAATATCTCTAAAAAGTTTAGTTATGAAGTAAACAAACGGCTCTTACATTTTTTTTTCTGGTTTAATTTATCTTTAGAGTATTTCAGGAACTCTTCTTTTTCTGTCGCCCCCCTTACTTTAAATATCTTTTGATTGACCTTTCACACTTTTACACAAGAATTTATATTATGAACTGAAATATCAAAAATAATTTATGATTGGTCAGTATAAAATAGTCAACCAATGAAAAACAAGTTTACACACTTTAAAAAGTTTATACGTACTTTAATGAGTTTTTTCTTTTCTTTTTATTTCGCAGAATCAAAGTTTATTTTATTTTTTGGCTGCACAAACGGTTAGAAATGTAAGGGAAAACTGCACAACAGTGAACTGCATCGGAGTCAAGGGCTAGGTATCCCTTCAGCTTCGGGTTTGAGGCCCTGCATTAATCATAGCTAAATCTCAGCTAAAGTACCATGAATTTCTTGGTAACTTGACCGAGAATGCCCTGATCTAGATGTTAATTATCCTATCATTCAAAAGTCTTTACTGTAAACTTAATTGTTAAGGTCCAAAAGACCAAGTCACAAACGGAAAAACCCGATGACCTGGTGGGTAAGATCATGGGACCAGATCAGGGTTGCAAACTTGCACACTTTTCGTGTGAAATGCACTCTTTTTTTTACCTCAGAGGGGATGCGGAAGAGTGAAAATCACTCTTTTTGGGTGTAAGTTTGCATTCGCTTTAAACGTCAGTAGTTGGCATATTCTTCAAAAGCGCATATAAGCCAAGGATCAGGGTTGCCAACTTGCATTTTTTTTTCGTGTGCAGAGGAGGTTGGATGGGGCGCAGAAGAGGGGTTGAGCAAATTTTATGACTTGCACTCTATTTGAGCAAAATTCACTATTTTTGGCCTTGATTTGTGCTCTTTTTAGACGTCGGCAGTTGGCAACCTTGGACCAGATCTTGGGATAAACAGTTATCGAGAAACTCTCACTCAGTGGCCACTGATTGCTTTGAGACACTAACAAAATGGTTTTTCAGCTAGTTCAAAAAAAAACGGTATACTGTTTGCGATATTATTACAGAATATTGAAAATCAGCTGGCTTGTGTAATAGATGTCGACGGAGTTTTTACTGCAGACATTTTTGCTCATACCTTGGAGTGGTTTGCGACAGCTCCAGCAATAGCCTTATTTTGTATTCTAGATGTTTTGTTTGACAACAGAATGGTTTATGTAGATGTAAAAACAAGATGAAAAAAAAATCAGCTTGGCCTGACCTGTCTTCTTCTCGATAAAACTACCAACAGTAATGTTTTCCTTGAACAAACAACTGTTTTTACAGTGGGTCTGGCCCTACCATGAATCACACCCCGTATAATTGCTTTGAGCACCTTCAAGTTGAATACGTGTGTATTGTTAGAAACTCTAGTCTTTCACGAAAATTATCTGATTAGAAAGAAGTTTTCAAAACAGATATTTGAGACTCACTTTTAGAAGAGGTTTAATCAATTGTTCAAACCTCTTTAGGAGTGCTAAACCCAAAACATTTGAGAAGAGAAGAGCTTATTTATACGCAGGTTCTAACGCTTACAAGAAACAACCTTCAAACTCACTTTAAAAATAATTCTTTCCCCAAACATTCCAGAAATTCTTCTAGAGGATTTAACTCGTGATCACGTCAGTATACTTACACTTAGTTGCCAGCCTAGAGGTGTGTGAGGTAGCGATAGTTCGCTTAGTTTTCAAGGGGACAACCAAGCATGTTTCCTTGTCTACCGCTCTTCCGTAGGCGCGGAGTATCCCGACACCAAACTTCGGGGACGGTAGAGTGACCCTTGTCCCATGAAAGCACAGTTTATAGAATTAGCAGTATGATCATTCTCTATCTCTCCCATTATAAAAACCCGGACAGGGGTGCGAGTGCTCCGGAGAACGTTTTTGCAGATAGAAACATAGGCGTTATCAGATCTTTTCGCGGGTAGACAAGTCAGATTTCTCTTGGACACGAAACAAGTGGAAACCCGCTATTACGAATAATGCACTTGGTAACCATTTCTCAGTGATTGACGATAACAGACTAATCCGCTAAGGCAGAAACAAGTGGGAGGAGCTTTTTGTTCGCACCGAGACCGAAGACCAGAAATTATCTGCGATAAGCTTACTGTCTATAAACTGTGCATGAAAGTCAGTCTTATGATTTCAGTACTGCCACCTTGCAAGTCAGATTTTAATAGTAACTGTTGGTTACTTTGTCTTAGCCTTTGTCTGGAAATTAGTTACCATACCAACTCAACAAAAAAAAAGCCTATAGAAAAGAAAACCTTGAAAACAATCATCCTGAACCCTGTATATAGGAATTATCCACGAAGTTCTACTTCTTGCGATGTAGATCACCACAGAAAAAGAAGATCGCTGTAGAAAAGAAGATATTCTGCCACATTATCCTAAATATTACAACAATAAACATAAATTGATGTCAAATCTGGTCCATAGCTAAGAAATGCCAAAAAGAAATCCTTAAGTCGCAAGTGGCGACGGTTTCGGATAAAAAAAAAAAGGATGAAGATATATATATATATATATATATATATATATATAATATATATATATATATATATATATATATATATATATATATATATATATATATATATTTATATATATATATATATATATATATATATATATATATATATATATATATATATATATATATATATATATATATATATATATATATATATATATATATAATGAACTTTGATTCTGCGAAATAAAAAGAAAAAACTCATTAAAGTGTGTATATAAACTTTTTAAAGTTTTTAAACTTGTTTTTCATTGGTTGACTATTTTATACTGACCAATCATAAATGATTTTAGATATTTCAGTATATCTAAAATCATTTATGATTATATATATATATATATATATATATATATATATATATATATATATATATATATATATATATATATATATATATATATATATATACTATATATATATATATATATATATATATATATATATATATATATATATATATATATTATATATATATATATATATATATATATATTATATATATATATATATATATATATATATATATATATTATATATATATATATATATATATATATATATATATATATATATATATATTTATATTCCCAGTGATTGGAAGAAAGGGGTTATCGTCAAGCTCTTTAAGAAAGGCAGAACAACCGACTGCAATAACTAGCAAGGTATCACTCTGCAGTCTGTAGGGAGTAAAATTTTCTGCCAAAACTACTGAACCGCATTCAGTCAAAAGTCGACGCAGTACTAAGAGATGAGTCACATGGGTTTCGACCGGGGAGATCGTGCGCTGATTTGATATTCAGTTGGAGGTACTCATAGAAGAAGCAAACGACTAGCAGACTGAGATTATGACTTTCTGAAAGCATTTGACTCGGTCCACAGAGACTCACTATGGAGAATACTACGCTATTATGGATTCCTCGACAAGATTGTTTGTATGATTGTCACGCTATACGAGAATCAGTTATGTACTGTACGAACTGATAATGGGGACCCTACCGAATGGTTCAGTGTGAAGTCTGGCGTCCGTCAAGGATGTATACTCTCCCCAGTGTTATTTGCTATTCTCATCGACTATGTACTTCGAATATGTAATTTCAGAGATGGGATTCAGCTGAACCAAAACCGCACATTCTATGACGGTGATTTTGTTGATGATATAACCCTCCTATCTCATTTAAGAGAGAAGCTAAAGAACAATATCGCTGTACTCTCCAGCATGGCGGGGCGAGTTGGTCTGTCAATCAGTACACAGAAAACAAAATTTATGCGAAACAACGTCAATACCCTACCTGCCCCATCGCTCCAAGTTGGATCTGATTTACTCACAGTTCATATAATTAGCAGTAAGTTTACCGCAGATGATTTCTGGCTCTTCATTCTCGGTGCGAATAAAAAGCTCCTCCCACTTATTTGTGCACTTACGGATTAGTGTGTTTTCGTCAATCAATGAGAAATGGTTAGAAAGTGCATTATTCGAAATTGCGAAAGCAGAAAAAAACTTGGTGAGCCGGCCCAGTGGTTTGCAACTGTCCCATCTCACAGGTATGACTTAATTTATATACAAATTATGACAATCTATTATTTATATACAGTGGACTCAACTGATTGGCCTATGTAGGATTTTATAAAAAAAAAGGGGGCGGGGGGTTGATGAAATTTGTGAAAATAAGGAATTTATTTTTCTTCTAATAACTGGTGGAATAGGTGTGATGGTTTCAGGGGCGGATACAGGATTTTTTAGGGGGGGCGCAAAATAGGTTGATCCGATAAACTTACGTAAGGAGCAAGTTTAATTAATGCAAACTTGCGTTAATTAGGTAAATTACACTACTTTAGGGGGGTACCCCTCACCCCCCCCCCCCTCTGGATCCGCAACTGGATAGTTTATCATTTTTTTTTTTCACGTCGTGATATTTATTTTCTGAGATTGTAGTTCTTGTGATATTTGAAAAGTCTAGTTACCTGTTTTGGCGGAGAGCCTAGATAAGACTAGTTTTGTTTTCAATCAATGTTTTCGTATGAAATGGGCAGACCTTTCCTGAACTTTAAAGAATAAACACCTCTGTTTGAAAATCTTTGCACTTTGTGAATTTAGATAGCGATAAGGGTTCCTGATTGAGACCAACTCGAGACTTCGAAACCTACTTGTAATTCCTATAAACATCTAAAACTAATTTTATATATATATATATATATATATATATATATATATATATATATATATAATATATATATATATATATATATATATATATATATAATATATATATATATATATATATATATAATATATATATATATATATATATATATCGGCACGTACAAACAGCTCCTCTCATTTGATCTGCCATCAGCGGTCCAATTACCCTGGAACACGTATTTTGGCAGAAACTTTCTCAAAATGCCTTTGAAACCAACTTGAGACTTCGAAACCTATTTTTAATTCCTAAAAACATCTAATAATAACATTGCACTGCTAATTACCGATTTTCATGTATGTATTGGAATAAATTAATTTAAAATTAGTTTCTTCAAAATTAGTGTTCCAACGTTGAAGCCAAGTTTCGCGTTCAAGAGAGATCTGACTTGTCTACCCGTGAAAAGATCAAATGCCGCTTATGTTTATAGGTTCTCTGGAGCACTTGCACCTCGGTCCGGGTTTTTATAATGGGTGAGATAGGGAAAGATCATACTGCTAATTATATAAACTGTGGATTTACTAGAGGAGGTTGAAGAGTTCAAGTACCTTGGTAGTATCATTAAATGTGATAGTAGCCTTGAGCGAGAAATTACCACACGCATTGCATGCGCAAGAAGTGCCTTCAATAAACTAAGAAATGTGTGGAGGAATCCAGCATACTCCCTAAAGCTCAAGCTCCGGCTTTTTAATAGTAACGGCCTCCCCGTACTAATGTAAGGCTGCGAATCATGGGCGTTGACTAAGCAGCTGGATAAGCGAGTCCAGGGTTTTGAGAACATCTGTCTTCGGCGCATCCTTGGTATCCAGTGGACTGATAAGCTCACTAACGCCTCTATACATGAAAAGACAAAGCAGTCGCTCGTAATTGATAGAATTGTGACTAACCGATGGCGATATTAGGGTCACATGGTGCGGATGGGTGATGGCCGCCTACCCCACGATGTGTGGTGTTGGGTTCCTTCTGGCATTAGAAGACGTGGGCGACAGAAGACAACACTAAGCAAACGCCTTGAGAAGGATGCTGCGTTTTGAAATCGTCGCTCGAAGAACTTTGGTCAAAAGCACAAGAGGGGTCGCCATTGAGAGGCACCGTTGTTGCCTTATGTGGCAGCCGCCGTGGGAAGACTTAAGTCAAAGTAAGTCTAATATATATTTCATTCTGTTTATAAATGGAAAGGCAGTGTGGTATAGTTATGATTTCAAGTACAATTTAAACTTCTAAAACTTAAATCACTCCCTTTTTTCCCTCTGTTTGTCGAACATTTTGTTCTTTCTTTTTTATAACTTTTTTACTTTGAAATGTGGATTTAACTACTTTATATATTGTAATAACCATTTAGAAAATAAATGTGTCTCTATTTATGCAAGGTGTCAATTGTGGTATTATTTTACGCTGATCCGTGATATTTTCCACTGGTTTTGTATTTGGGCCTACTTTGGAAATTACTGGGCCCAAATACTTGTAGCAAAACTATCCAAGTTATTCCTAAAGAGTTGATCAAAACTAAATCCAAAAAATAACAAGCTGGTTCATAATTAATCCTTAATAATCAAGAGTATATAGAAGAAGCAAATTTTAAAATTTTTCATCCAGCCACAAGAAAAAAAAAAAAATCAGTAAATAAATATTATGATTTTTTAGAATATAGATAATGATGAAACAATTACGTCAAATTAAGTATATGAGAATTGTGATTAATTACCTGGTCTGGAGCATTCTACTGAATGCATGCTAACCTCCGTGTCGACGACAGGACAGGGACGATCATTTTCAGAAGTATTCCCACCATTTTTGACAATCTCTTTGGCCGATGATACCGGAACGACCTGTAAATGACAAAATCATACTAAAATATGATGGGCCGAAATATTGAAAGACAATCCAAAAAATATTGAAAACGAACCTCCTTCCAAACGAAGTGGCCTGGAGAAAAAAAAAAGTAAACAATACATTAAAGCCTTATCGCAATTTATTTAGGCAGCGTTATTGCGCTGCCTATGAGAAATTGGCATATATGATAACTAAACAATTAATTTTTAGGAAGACAAAGTGGGAAAGTCCACTTGATTTTAGTCATGACTTTCATATCTTATCAATGAAGCTTGCTCTGTAAAAACAAATATTTTAGTTCTATAGCCTCGAAAAAGAAGAGAGGGGTAAGGGGGCGTCTCACCGCCTAGTTCATCTGTCTGATGAGAGAAGGGATCAGATGCGAGTAAGTGAACAAACTGAGATGCATGAAAGATGATGTAGGCAAAAAAAATAGGGCGAGACAAGCATATATGACGGGATTCATGAATCAAACAGTTCGTTGTAACAAACCGTAAGTAAAGAACGACTTGGTTCAATAGTAACCGAAATAAAAAAACGGAATAATTTTGATATTAATAGATACATTAAAAGAGTCGGCTTATTATGCTGATTCCAAATATATAAGATTCATTAAGTTTAGTATTACCCATCAAAAGTTACAAGCCTGAGAAAATTTGTCGGATTTTCGAAAAGTCAAGAAATCAAAGAAAATCGAGTCATCAAATTCAACGAAACTCTTTTTAATTTGTCTTATTTTCCCTTTGCCAACTCAATTTTGCATGTGGAGATGTTCCGGGGAATTGTCCAGGGGAAATTTTCAGCGGGTTTAGATTTCCGGGTAAAAATTTTCACAGAAGGGGGATTTCCGGAATGATCGGAAAAACTATTAGAAATTAAAGTCTTTATCGAATTAATGTATACTAAGGGGAATTCTTCAAGCTGAATCGTCCGCAAGAAATTTTACGGAGGGGGGGAGGGGAAATTTTCAGCAATGATGGAATTGTCCCGAGGAAATTTTAAGAGAGTATGTATTTTAAGCCGGACAAACTTTCCTTGGAGGAGTTTCCCGTAAAGGGAGGGAATTTTTCCTGAAGGATGAGCAAGATTTACCGACAATCTTTAAAAAACAATCAGAAATTAAATGAAAAAAAGTGTTTCAACTGAAAGTAAGGAGCAATATTAAAACTCAAAACGAACAAAAATTATTCCGTATATAAAGGGATAGCCCCCCTCCTCAATACCTTGCTCTTTACGCTAATGTTTGACTGTTTGTCCCAATTTTTAAGAACGACTCCTGAAACACAAGGGCGGTTTAATTACAATAGGAAGTTTTTTTTTAAGTGCCAAAACCTTTAGCGTGAATAGCAAGGTCTTGAAGAGGGGGGAGGGCAATTCCTTCATATACGGAATTATTTCTGTTCATCTTGTGTTTTAACATTGCTCCTTACTTTCACTTGAAAAAACTTGTTTTTTTATTATTATTATTATTAAATCCACCTAAAAGAAACACAGTTTCACTAGCCTATGGACCCAAAAAGGTCTTAACACGGTCTGCCTATGCTGTTTAAATTAGCTGAAGCAAATAGGTCAATATGATTTGCGCATGCTTACCTGGTCCTCTTCTTCTCTTACATCCTGATCTTGTTTTTCTTCATTTTCTTTATCTGGAAGCTTCTTTGGTTCAAGATTCTCTTCCGAGACAGCTGTCATTGTTTTATGATCGACATCAGTTCTTCTTTTCTTCGGTGTTTTATCACTCACCAAACTTTCCGCTAGCTTGCTTATAGCACCTAAACATAACAGTTATGAATATCATAAGTTGCAACAAACAACTTTTTCATTATAAAAAAAAAGCTCAGGAAAAAATCGAAAAACATTTATTAAGACCTATTTGGATAATCAAGACGAATAAAAACGAACTTAGGTAGTGATCCGAAGCAACCTTTTTTTCCTGCTTATATACCTGGATGACAAATATTAGGGAATGTTTGAGATGATTAGGGAAATTCGAATTTGCCAAATTTGCTGTATCGAAGCTCTGTACATCCTAGTGGGCAAAATAGTGACCGTGGTTTACCCCCTCCCCCGCGGAAAATACCCCCAAAAAATATTCCCCGCGGAAAATGCCCCCCGTGAAAAATAAGGCTTTCCAAATTTGAGAATTTTATTTGAGTTTTATTTTTTTTAATTTCTGTAGGGGGAAGGAATTTTGGTACTAGTGTATTATGCGCCATTCACTCAAGTTTACGCTGTGTAAAATTCGAAAACACACAGGTTTTTTCGTTAGTTTCTTCGTTACTCTAGAAATAAACTTGGGCTATAGATTTGCACATTAGGGGGGGGGGGGGGAGGGGGTAAAGTATAGCAGGTCTGCATGCAAAATGTGTTTGGTACTATTGTTCTGCATATTAGATAGATAGATAAATAAGTGTAATCTAAAGACAAATATACGGCCATGAACACAGTAAAATAACATAAATGAAAGGCATAAATAACATAAACTTTGATCAGCGATCATCATAAAACACTACATTAACCTAATAATAGTACTTAATACTTGGAAAAACGGTCATTGGAAAAAAAAAACATTTAACACTTGGAAAAAACACTTAAATGAAACATTACATTTACTTTATACTGGGATTTTCTTTTCTCTTTTTTTTTAGTTAACAAAAATTCCAGATACCTCGCTATTCTTCTGTAACTTTTTAGTGGCTATATACCTAGAAATAATTATTTTCTGACTTCAAACTATCCAAATACCTTACCTCCCCCTATGTGCAAATATATAGCCCAAACTATATAGTTCCCATGCATTCTGTCACTTGTCTTTGTCTTGTCTCGCGCTAAGCTGAAAAAATAACAAAAAACCGGTGTGTTCTCGAATTTTACACAGCGTAAACTTGCGTGAGTGGCGCATAATACACAAGTACCAAAATTCCTCCCCCCTACGGAATAAAAAAAAAATAAAACTCAAATGTAATTCTCAAGTTTTGAAAGCCTTATTGTCCACGGGAGGGGGGGGGGTTCCGCGGGAGTATTTTCCGCAGTGGGTGGTGGATATTTTCCGGGGGGTGGGGTGGGGGTGGGGGGGTGGTAAACGCTTAGAACCGGACAAAATGAATATACAGATTGTACCTTTTATTAATATTATTTTATTAATATTAAGTTCATATTTTTTTTTTTATGACTTTTTTTGTGTAGGAGTACTTTCAGAAAAAGAAAAAAAAAAATCAACATATATTTTACGAGGTCTTTCTAGAGTAATATTAAAAATTATTTTATTATAATTTTTTAGGGCAGGATTGCATTCAATATTACTTGTATGCTTCTAATATAACCGAGTATGCAGCTAATGAGGGGGGGGGGGGGGGCTTCTCCAACATATGAAAAATTACAGATGAACATGGTTTTTGGTTAAGTTTTGTTTTAAAAATATGCTTCCATGGCATAGGATAAACATATATGTACAAAATTAGAACTTATATCATATTTCCAGGATCAAATTGTTACAAAGCACTTTTGTTTAAATGTGTCATTAAAGAATGCCATAATATGTCAATACTTTATATTTAACTTTAAGTTATTTTTATTTCTTTAGAATAGTTAAGCACTGGAATGGGAAATAAGATGCACGTTGGAGTAGCTTAAAAATTGAAAATCTGCCAATTATGGGATGAAAAATACACTTCGCTAGGTGTTCAGAAGCAAAAACACCTTAGACTTACAACTTGATTGCTTTCGGCTTCCCACAAACACTACTATTCACATCTCATAAAAGCATCAAGTCATCCAAGTGACCAAGTCATCACGTCATCTGCCAACAAAGCTGCGCACGCTCTTCTGACGCCCTACCCACTATTCAGAATTTCACTCAATATTCCCTCGCATGAAATTTCCACTTTCTTTAAAACTTTTCTTATAACATCTTCCTACTCCATTCAAATGCTAACCATTTTTGTTGGGCCTCGAATTTTCATTAATATGCTCCTTGGTAAAACATGACTGAACCCAAGGTCGTATCCAGAGGGGGGGGGGGGGGTTACCAGGTTTGAACCCCCCCCCCCCACCCCCATTTTTGTCCGGCTTGTAAAATGTAACATAAATGCATACAAACAAATTTTTGATGCATTTTTAAGTTCTTGGTTTGGTGATTTGGTTTGGAACGGGGGTCAGCGGCATGACTCCGTGAGCTCAGCCAGAATCAACCCAGCTCCAAATGAGTACCTGGAGAAATCAGGAGGAAAACATGGGAAACGTCAGATGATTCGCCCTCGACTACGTATTTCACTTCTGGCAGTGTTGCAACGGGTGGTAGAGTTGTACCAGATTCAGTACATTTTCCTTCGACCTGTACGTCTGTACAACTTTTTGTTTAAGTCGGAAATCTGCCGAACTGGGATAAATTCAGTATATTTGCAACAAAATACAGTGATTTTTCTTGATTGTGGGGATTAGGACTCTCACTGTTCATGGTTGTAAAAATACTGACGCCTCACAGCTTATCTCTCTCTCTTCTTTTGTGATCTGAAGGGACTTTGTGCGAACTTCCCTTTTCAACTATTCGTTTTAGAAATTTGGCATCAAATTTAAAACTCTAAAAACGAGTCTCATTCAATTCCATCGTCTAGGTAGGCCTTTTGAAGTATACTTCACATTCGACCCACAGGTAATACTTAAATACGTAGTGGTGTACTCTGCTAATTATTTATATGTTGCTTATGATCAGGTCATGAATATTTTATGTGTGAGGTAGGCCCATGGAGATGGGAAACAATTGCAACTATGGCTCTGCAACATTAAACAGTTTAATAAAATTTCATTCAGGAAGATTTTTGGTAAACATTTACGTTTCCACATAATTTAGCTACTATCAAAGTGAATACATCACTTAATGTCTTTTTTTAAATCTTTCCAAATTCAAAAATTGCTTATAGGGAAACTAAATTTTGAGCCCAGCGGATTTGTGGTTCTTTTAGAATTTCCACAATAAAAAGTACCGCGAAACTGGTGGACCACATTCGCCACCCTGAAAGAGTACCATTCAAAGGAAGATCCGCGTATTGTGCGAAGCTTGACAGGAGCTGAAAGTTTAGGGGTAGTACATTTTATTCCTGAAAGTACATTTTTAGAGCTTTGTTTGGTGCGAATCAAAATTTTAACATCCCAACATTGATTCCCGGCCAAAGGTAGAGAATCAGGAGATCAATATCTGCGCTAAGTGAACCATTGCCTGCATGCGAAGAAGTTAAGAGGTTTAAAACGACCTACTCTTATTTATGATACTTTTCATAATTACTCGACCCCAAAACCCCAAACCCCAAAATCCTCTTGACCCCAAAACCAAAGAAACCTATTCGTTTTACAATTTTTTTTTTTTTTTGCTGAATTCTCCCACCCAAATCAGTTCCTAAAACGGAAAGCAGCTGAGTTGCTGATATCTGTTCAATACGTTGACATACTTAGCAGATATTTAGTCGGTAAAATTTTTGACTTATAAGGTGCAAAAAGGAAAAGAGAGATTAGTTTCCTACAGTTCTGTGGTTAAAAGTTGTAATTTAATACCACATTTTTAGACAGCCTTTGCTCTGAGACTCAAAATAAATCCATAAAAACAATACATATAAACCGCAACAAAACACAACCTACTTAACAAAAAACCAAACCCCTTACAAGCTTCAAGACTCGAATACACACTCGAATACTTACAAAACTCGAATTCAAAACACAAAAGTCGATCTATGGGGCATTTGAAAGCAACCTGTAAATATAATCTTACCCAACGCTGGTGGTTGAGTTTTTGATGGACTAGCAGTCTTCTGCGGTGTCAATTCTTCAATCAGTTGAACAGGTAAAGCTACCTCCATTGGGGATGTTCCTGTCCCCTTTTCCTCGTTTTGATTATCTTGTGCGGTGATGGCTACATGGTCGTCATTCATCTGCTCACTGATATTCTGGGTAGCACCTAGTTGGGCATTTCCCTTGCTTGGTTGTGCTGTAGACATTGTCGATGTCGTTACGGTGGATGGATCCTGATTAATCTTTTCCCAATCAAAAGGATCGGAGTCTACAAAATAATAGCATTTTACTTTGAGTTATTTTAAAATCCAAAAAACTATTTTTTGCGATTAAAAAATTTTACGAAAAAATAATAAAAATTAGACCACAGTGAGGTCTAAGAAATTATTTAAAAAATGTTTAGAATCAAAAGCTAGAGAAAGTTATGTTTTATTCTCAAAGTGACTCACTAGTGACCATTGTTCATCATGCATTTATCGTAAAAACTGACACAATGCAAAATTTTCAAGAAATATAATAATAAAATAAATTGACAAAATGCGAATAACAAAGGCCCGTAAAATTAAAAGCCCTATGATAAAAACTATAAAAATATGTGACAAACTTAATAGCACAGAACAAGAAAGATGGCTGGTTGGTTTGTCAAAGATGGTTGTCAAAATTGGTGAAAGCGTGTAATAAATTGTCAGAAATCGATAAAATACAACAATCGTCAAAAAATAAAAAAAATACTAAAAATAAAATCATAATGCATAACTTGAGGCCTTTTTTTGTACTCTTTCCAAATATAACAATCACTTCCGGGAGAATATACATTTTGAGCCCTTGTTGCGACCCTTAAATGCAACTTATTACCTTTCCTAGTTTACAGACTATGATGTAGAGTTAATAAATTATTTAAAAATTCACAATTCAAGTATTAAATTCATTCTTTTACAGTAATATATTCCAAAGGCCGTGATTGATTCCAAACGAATACAACCTAACTCACTAAGCATCTGAATTTACGAAAGTTATTCTCAAATCCCAAATCTTTTCCCAACGTCTGTATTTAAGGGCAAGTTTTCTGCGCAATAAACTTTGCCGTAGCATAGCAATTGCAAAGGGAAAATTTAACGAAAAACAACCGATTGCCTTCCTTTTCCAAAAATTATGGAAAATAAGCTAAATTACAGAATGTTTCAACTGAGAAGCATATATAACAAAAAAAGAAAGAAAAATTAAATTATCGAAACTTAAAAAGTATATAAAACTGAATAAAAAAGAGAAGATTGAAAGCTATGCGACTTTTCGCAAACTTTTTACCGTTTGCTATTGTTTGGCACTGCAAAGTTTATCTCGCAGAAAACGCGACCGTTTCAACAGATG
Organism: Artemia sinica; assembly: GCA_027921565.1. Classification (NCBI taxonomy): domain Eukaryota; kingdom Metazoa; phylum Arthropoda; class Branchiopoda; order Anostraca; family Artemiidae; genus Artemia; species Artemia sinica. The sequence continues at coordinate 9,251,478 of CM051256.1, forward strand.
TCAGGAAAACGTTTGACATTTTAAGTTAATATTTACAAATTAGCTGTATAACACGCGAGAAGTGAAGTTTGGTTAATGCTAATGAAATAAAACAAAATAGGATAAAAAAATATAATAGTTCAGAGACATATTTCGGCTATATATTTACACATTAGGGGGGTGGGGGTAAAGCATAGCATATACTAAATACGGAAACTAACCTGGCCTAGGTACATTTTCCCCCCTAAACCCAAAAAAAAACTAAAGTTTAAGTATAGTTAGGTAATGCTAGGTAATGTAAAAACTAAAGTTAGGTAATGCCTGATGATATTTACTTTTCTCGAGTGGCTTTCTCGCGTGTTTTACAACTAACAGAACCGTACCTTAGATTGTTATAAATCAGTGCCTTTGAAATACATTTCTTTCGAATAATTGATTTATAAACAAATATTATATATTTTACCACTTTTAAACCCATTTCTATTAATGGTTTCTTTTCTGTGCGGTGACAGATTATGTTCGGTGACAGATTCTTTTCTATGCGGTACCTTTAGAGGCCCCTTTAAGTGCACAAAGTGGACGGAAACCATTTTTACAATTAGAAAGAGTATAAAGAAAGGCAGCAAGTGAAATCGTCACTGTCTCCCTAGCTAAATTATACGAAAACTAAAAAAATTGACCACAACTTCACTTGAAATGCAATCAAGAATCTCAAATACGCACTTTTTTATGTTTTTCTTACGAACTTCTGGAACAGATATATCAGACATAATTCTACTTCACATACTTCTAGAACAAACATACCTCTAGAATTTTTATTAGTTAGACATATCAATGAATCAATCATTTTATTAATACTAAAAAAAACTATTACAAACGTAAAGCGGTTACTAAGCCCGAGAAGCTTGGCTTATAGTTGGTCATATGATCAATATATCTGCATATATAAAATAGAATTCCCCTCCTACTTGCAATCATATAAAGGAACAGGCGAGTGTTCAGTGAAACTCCTTATGGTATATGAAAAAATAATGGTAGAAAGTTACATTTTGGTATTTAACATATTGACAACGGTTTAACAGAAAGAGGCAATAATTTTTGCAAGGAAATGATGAACGTGAAGTCTATTTAAAAGTTTTCCAGCAGTAAGCATATAGTTCATACTAGTACCCTGAAAGTTTCAACTTACTGCTCTAAGCCGTTCCTGAGATGTTGCTGGCACACCTTTTTGACAAAAGTCATACTCATAGCGAGTTTTGATTTAGTTCAACATCCCCCTAAGTATTCCCTGAAACTTTCAACTTCATACCCTTAGCCTTAATAGTAGGCGAAATCATAAAAGTTGTAGTAGGAGTAGCAGATGTAGCCAATAGCGCAAAGACAAAGTTTGGCAATAGCAGGTAGAAGATGAATCGATTTTTGAATTTGACAATTTAGGATTTTGTAAAATGTCAGTAGGGTAGGGACCATTGAACTTTAAAGATTCAGCTAAACTTGTGCTAACAAAACTGCTGGAGCCCTTACATGGGGGAGGGCTGTATGTAGTTTCAATGGGGAAGGAGGATAGCTTTGTTACTGGGAAGACCATTTTGACTTGACAAGGAGAAGTGGGTGAAATACATCGACTTTTGAATTGTGTGTGTGGCTAGTGGTAGAGTAGAATTTATGAGAAGGGAGGATGGGATTGAACAAGATTGGGATATTCATGTTAACAGGAACCTTTGGGGGTACGAGCGTCATAGAGTTCTTTTTCCATCTTGTCCAAGGGAACACATGGGGAGTACATAGTTTTTAGAGTTAGAAGACACAATGCTATCTCTACCAAATTCTACACAGCCATGCGAGTCTCGGTGAACTTTGGTATATGACTCAGACATATGATTACGACTTTCTGAGTAGACAAACTATTTAAAAGTATGACCAACGTCAATGCACAATCATTGCAGCGTCAGCAACGAGTTAGATACGAACTTTCATGGAAGATTTATTCCTCTATTTGAGGAAAACTACAAACAAATATTTTTGTCTTTTGACAAAATATCGTTCTTTTGTAACTACAATTCACATTTTTGATGAAGGAACAAGCTTAAATATGAAAACAGGGGTCATCACTTTAACCCATAAAATAAGTAATAAAACTAAATTGTTCAATCATACCCAGACCCAGACACTAATGCAGAAAGTTTACTCCTATACTTCAAAGTTTGCTCCTATTTCTACAAAGGGGAGATGATACAGGGAGATTTTAATCCTCTCAGCACATTGACGGCTAAAAGCTAAGCTACAGTTAGTGTCCTAGTCACTACTTAGGTTTAATTATTTTATTACAATTATTTAATTTCAGGTTTAGTTACTACTTAGTTACTTTATTACCCTTATTTAGTTTTGGGTTTAGTGTTTAGTTACTATTTAGGGTTTTTCTTAATCTTTTTGGTTTTACTTGTTTTATTAACTTTAATCAACTCATTTTCTTTTTTCAGTTCTGTAATATACTTAGTTATTAGGCTTATTTCTAGTTCACTGATATATCTCTTATTTATACATGACAGTTCAAATATGAATAAATCCTTTTATTAGACAGTGAAAAACAATAACAAAAGTTTCGGATATTTCTATCGCATATACAATAACCGTCATCAGCAGATCAATACCTACGTTCTTTTTTATCCATAAAAGAAACACAGGTAAGGGAATGCTGCTTATAATTCCGCATCTGAGAGTGGTTCCTGGCTGAAGGGCCATGAAACAGAGATCGGGACCACCGGTAGGGACTCTGAAGGTTAATACCGCTTTGAGGAAAATAGGGCGTGGAGAGGGGGGCTATTTGTCCTCCGATCTCTTTTGACTCTTAAAAAGTGAACGAGAACTTTCAATTTCCAATCATATGAGCCCTCCGAAGTTTATACGAGCATTAACCTGTTCTTAAAATTTACCTCATTTCTATAAAACAGGTTTTAAACGGGATGTATAGGAAGAGACTAAAGGTATGACTAATACCTAGCACTATTTCCTCATAAAGTGATCAACTAGAACTGCATTATCCATACCTTCCCAACCTAGACACAACTCACAAGCTTGCTTTTTCATGATCCAGGACCGGATTTAAATTTTTGGCACCCCTAGGCCCAAGCTATTTTTTTTGGAGAGGCCCAGAGATTTTCGAGGATAGCGGAAGCTCTGAAGCCCTGAACAGAAGGCAACTGTAGAATGATTAGCCAAAATTAATACAAGAGAGAGGTGATACAAAGCTTTCAGCTGTCATTCTTGGGAGACCTTGGATAGTTTATAAGCGACTACGGAATTCCTGTGTTGTTTAAAAATTTCTTTTCTGTGAATAGGCAGCAAAGTGGGCCTCGCACTTTGACGAAAAATCACATCAGTCCAGTTTTTGCTAAGAAAAAGAATCCCTCAGTATTTTTTTTGCGCCCCTAGGCCCGGGCCTGATGGGCCTATGCGTTAATCCTGGCCTATCCACTACCTCCCCTATGTACTTCACCCCGCCAAGCTGAATAAATCAATTATATATCACCTAATTTTGTGTTTTCTAACCCTGGGAGATAGCAAGCATGTAATTATTGTCTCTTATTCACAGCGTTTCACGGTAGCAATTTTCCTAATCTTTGACGGCATGTAAGTTCCGAAAAACTCGGGGACAAACAATTGTACTTAGCACATAAATAACACTGGCATGCTGAACCATACTATTAAACTAAAATAAAACCTCACCTTTAACGCCTCTCCTCTTCATACAACGTTCAAAGACGCCAGCAAGCATATTATAATCCGGCTTTTCAGAATATTGCAGGGACTGGACGTGTTCTAAAAACTGTCGAAAATCAGAAGGCAGATGCTTCAACAAAAGTCGATGATCATATCGCTCTTTCATTAACCCAACTTGTTCCTTATCTTTTATCTTCCTCCAAGGTAATTGCCCATTCACGAACTCTACAAGCATATAAAATAGCGACCAGAGGTCATCATGCCTTCCCATTTCCTTGTTCCTATGAGCATTTATTGAGGCATATCGAACAGTGCCACGAAACCAGCGGCAGGACGAGGTGGTCTAACATCACCCGATGCTGTGGTGTACTGGCGGGCTAAGCCGAAGTCGAGCATATACACTCGACGTGATGTATGAGGTAAACGTCCCATGGCAAAATTTGAGGGCTAAAAAATTTAAATGTGTAATTATAAGGAAACATGTCAAATTAGGAGCCAAGAAAGATAATATATTTTTATCGAAGAAATTAACAGAAATATATATATATATATATATATATATATATATATAATATATATATATATATATATATATATATATATATATAATATATATATATATATATATATATATATATATATATATATATATATAATATATATATATATATATATATTCCTTTGTTGGCGTTCCCATGGAATGCCTCATTATACAAATTTCTCAGATTAGTAATGTTGTTTAAGATTAAATTATTAAAGAAATAATTTATTTTATTTATTGTCATGCTTTTTTAAGCATGCAAAATTTTTAACAATGTATCTTTCTGTTTCTTTGTGACCTGTCCTAGCTGGTTTTAGCAAGGTGAAAAACCCACCAAATTTCAAGTACGCTGGCAATGTAAGATACTGGTAGAATTAAACGCAACGGACAACATAGCCCATAGGCTTTGTTCTTAGGGCTTTTGCCACCGCTAAATCTTTTCTCATCAAGTTTTTTTGGATAAACACATTTTTTTTTTAAAGGTTGTTTAAAATGTCAATAGCTTGTAATTAGTCACGTCAATTGATTAACTCCACAAAACAAGATGAATAAACGAGGATATGTGAAGACAATGAGCAACACAGTGAATAAAAAGTAAGCAGATATGTCGGCTATATACGCAACAGCCGTCATTAGCGAAGTACAATATAAAGAAAATAGAAAAAAAACTTACTCGAAGAATCTCATCAATGAAATAAATTTTAAAACTAAAATCATAATGTAAATTTTGAAAGAGTTTCAGCTTCCTTACCTCACATGGTTCAGCCAAGACTGACAAAACAAAAGTTATTCCTTCATACTACTTGAACTGATTAAAAAATAGAGCAGCCCCTTATTGCAATATTTGGCCTTTGTGCTGCTAATATCGTATATCTTTTGGAAGCAGGTTCATTTTGATTGGCTTCTAATTTTATTTTATTCTATATTCAATCATTTTTTAAAATCAATTTTGTGCACCAACGGTTTTATTAAAATCATCTACAGGCATGAGACTTACGGCTTTAAGGGAATGTCTATTCGATCTTTGAGCGATTACGAAATTAATGAGAGAAATTGAGTAACCATTTTCAAAAATTATGCGTTTGACACAATCCGATTCTTTTTTAATATATGGCCCGGAACAAATACTAAGCACTCGAGCCACATAAAGTATTATCACACCCCTTTTAACCTGTAAAGGATGGTTAAATTTAACGAATGAATGATACTTAATTAACAAACAACCTCTAACAACATCAAAACTGCTGAACTTGTTGCTTTTTGTCAGGTAGCCTATATTGTATAAAAAAAGAAAAGAAAACATAAGTACATTATAAAAACATGCAGCGATGACACATTAACAATATACATGACACATTTCATTTATTTATGGTTTCAACAAACGGTGGAACAAAGCTCTTTCTGTAATGCTCAGTTCTTGCCTTAATAGGACTTAAGAGCCCAGATTTTTTGTGCTTTTAGTCGAGGTAAAAGGGGCTTCAGTGGGCAACAAGGGGCTGAGAGCATACATTGAAACCGTAAGTTACGACGCAGATTATTCCCGAAATTAGTGCAAAGAGTAAGACATCAGGCTGCCAAGGTAGGGAGGCAGAATTCCTTGAGGAGGAGATTGTAAGGTGCTTTGCCCCGACCATAAATATTTCTCAGGGCTCTCTTCTGAATAAGTGAGGGTAGGTCTATCTATTATTTTGCGTAGGTTTTTTTTAACTGTAAAAACAAGCTTATCTATACTACGCATAATCAACATACTTAGACATGGTATTTTAACATCTTTTGGGAAGGTTTCTATCATAAGTGTTTAGACAGTTTAGAAAATCGTTAAGTTTATCTTCACCATAACTTTAAACTGAAATATTCCCAAAACAAATGCTCAAGAAAATACGAACTAAGTGATCAATTTTCATGATGTTCGATATAAATACTTGCAAGTAGATCTGATATAAAAATGACTTCACATTCAATAAAATAAAATTATCTCCTCCTGTTTTGTATGATGGGAAGACAGAGTGATCTTCCTCAGTATTTACATTAAGTCAACAGATATGCATAAAGTTTCTATATTTCATGGCAGTTCGACATCAGAATTGTGCAACCCAGGAGCAAGACCTTCAATATTGACTCGTTTAGACAGAGCTTGTATCTATGTAGTCTATATAATTCACTATAGTTTGGCAAGCGCAAGCCTGGTCATGATGTCATGTACACTGAAACGTAGCCTAGCAAAAGGTTTACTAGTGAGGCAAAAGTGCAAAGCAATTAAATCTAGCCTACTGTTTACTAATAGGGGACGTTCTAATTACATCCTCTTAAGCTTTAGCTTACTTACTAGACCAGATTAGGTAAGATCCAAATAAGGGCATATATTGGAAATTTCAGGCTTACACGCCATAAACTACAGTGTTCGTTGGAATTGACGTTGGGAACACTTCACTCTGCGGGAACAGGATAGCAGAAAAACACATTTTCACTGGGCTCATACCCCAATGATAGAGAAATCTCTAAGTGATTATGCTTATTTTTTTCCTATATCCTTATAGTGTCCTCTCCCTCCTGGCTAGGCCTGTGACTTAGAACAGACATAAGCTCTTTGAGCTTTATTACTTCAGCCTTTTATCTTTAAAATAGTTTCTGGATTTCAAGCATCAAACCTCGTGTCTTAATAATTGCTTGCATATTTGCTTCCACGCATGACAAATGATAAGGATGAATGAAGGTAAAAGATGCTATATGCCGCACCCAAGCTACTTTGCATAATAAACTATACATGAATGCACATAATTGTTTCGTTTGTTCATTTATTTAAAAATAAAAGGTTGATTGATTGATTGACATCAAGGCAGAACATTTGACTGTCAATTACTATAGTGTATTATTATTGTGTATTGGTCTAATAGCGTCTTTTTTTACTGTTATTTCTCTACTTTGTGATAACAATGATATTCATTAGTTACTGAAACAACTACAGAGTAAAATTAACCCTATTTAAGGGATGTGGGGTCACAAAGCCTAAAATTTAAGGGAGACAAAAGACTAATATAAGGTTAAATGAAACTAATTTTGGGCTAAAATAAACAGTTCTTTTCACATTTCAGCCATTTTTTCTATAAAGAAAAATATAGTAGGTGGAGGTAGAGGCATCCCCTCCTCGTAAGTTTAATTATAGATTTTCGAAAATTAATCGAGCCCCCCAGACCGATTATTAAAGGGAATTTCTCTCACTCCAACTCAGATTATTCAAACGTTAAAAAAATTAGCCTCAACCTTGTTTCCTTTTTTAGCACCTTTGTTCGACATCCTTAACTCAAAAAGGCAATCAGAATTGTTCATCTCAACCAGTTATCTTAAATAGGTTTTTTATATCTCTAACGTCACCGGAGTAATCTGGCGGTGCCAGTATATGTGGCAGTGTCGAATCAATGTCACTACTGGCTTTTGTTAGAGAATGTTATCGTAGTCGAGCGATCTCAAGAGTTCTGCAAGTTCTTCTCGCACTGATATTACAACCAGTGTGGGTTTGAAAAACATACTACGTTTGGAGGGGGGATTGAGAGCCACACTAGTTTTCCCGAGGTGTTACGCTCTGTGCCACCACTAATACCTCCATAAATATCTCTCTTGAGGGGGAACAGACCCTTCTGCCCATACCACAATGACAATAAGTCTCAAAACTGTTTTTCCTAACCCTGCCAAAGTTCGGGGGAAAATAATCTCATACAGTCGAAGAAAATAACTCATTTTTGATCTCCAATGTCAACTCCGACGCTCTATATAATAACTCTCAACATGAACTCTAACATAGACTTTGAACTTTCACTACAACTACAAAATGTATGAGCAAATTAAAAGAAAGGGTCCCCTAGGGCGTGGCCTAGTGTGACGCGGGCCAATCCAATGTGTCAAACCCCAGAATTGAATTTACATTGCCCATAAATTTGGAAACAATGGGCTAAGGTTTAGCTCGCCTGTGCAATGACTCATACGGAAGAGTAATACAAAGCAAAATTTTCTCTTGCAAAATTTTTGCCTTGACAACGAGAATTTAACTTGAAAATTATAATCAGACTACAGAAAAATCTATGTAAAAAAGAAAAAGGGCACAGTTCCAACAGGTTTTTTTTTATCAGCATTTTTTTGGCGAACTTTACATGTAGATGACTTAAAATGAATACATAGGAGAGGTTAGTGTAACTTGTTGCGTGAAAATGCTCTTATGGTTAGCTAGAGAGCTGTTGAATCAAATTTTTTATTAGAATACATTTACGAAATATTTAGTTCGTAGGCTATTGGCTTAGCTTGAGCCACTAACCCTTGGGGCAGCAGTTATCGAAAAAAAGGAACTGTTTTTATTCACCCTAGATTAACACCATCTAGATTTCATTTATACTTGAAGTTTAATTTAAACTAGTTGCTTTGTCAGTAAGTATTCTAATAAACTAAATTCTACAAATTACGGGAATTACGTAAAAAATTAGCATCGAGCCATTACTGAGTTTTCTCAATTGGTTGCGCTGGAAGATAGCCGCATGGTCCAGAACCTTCTTGTGTTAATGCAGGTACAGATTCCGCTGCAGCGAAGTTTCCAATCCCTGCATATCTGTACAGTCTTCAAAAACGTGGTAGTACACATTTTTGTTAACTTTTGGCCTATTTTATCCTGAATACGCATGCGCTTAAACTTGACGCGTTTTACAGATCTACGCTTATTGTAAATAACAAAAATTAAATTCAGTTAAATTTGGGAAGACTTAAGGAAATTACCATCAAATATATTCACTTACCTTGACGTCTCTATGTAAAAACCCCACTTCATGAATGGACTCAATAGCTCTCAAAATTTGAAACCCCAAACGAAGAGTTGTGGAAAGCGAGAAAGCACCACGAGGTTGGGCTCGCCTAAGCTCTGCCAGATTCTTTCCTTGAAGTTGCATCACCACATAGTTGAAACGATCGTTGCGACCACACCCAAGAAAACGGCAAACATGTTCTTTGCCTTTAACAATAAACCAAGTGACAAAGCTTGTTGGAGAAAAACTTGAATTTTTTGGAGATCCTACTGAACTTTAGAAAAAAAAATTTATGAACAAGATAAAATAAAAACCAGTAGCTACATCAATAAAAGTTTTTATCAGAACTTTCGTCTGAACTCCCCGCCCCAACACAAAATATGAAGTCCCCAGGCCCCTTCCGCTCTTTCTCCCACACACACTACCTAAAAGCTTCAACTGCATTCCCAAGCCGTTTCTGAGATATCACAGACGTGCCAGTTTAATACCATGAACACATATAATGTCAATATATATATATATATATATATATATATAATATATATATATATATATATATATATATATATATATATATATATATATATATATATATATATATATATATATATATATATATATATATATATATATATATATATATATATATATATATATATATAATATATATATAATATATATATATATATATGTATATATATATATATATATATATATATATATATATATATATATATATATATATATATATATATATATATATATATATATATATATATATGTATATATATATATATATATATATATATATATATATATATATATATATATATATATATATATATATATATATATATATATATATATATATATATATATATATGTATATATATATATATATATATATATATATATATATATATATATATATATATATATATATATATATATATATATATATATATATATATATATATATATATATATATATACCTCTACCCCTTCCCCTCAATTTAAAATCTAAGGCCCACCTGACACCCCTAGACCCCCAATATTCCCTGAAAGTTCCAAATCGATCTGCTAAGCCGTTCTTGAAATATTACGGATACTTTATTTTGTTAAACTGGACCTATATAAATTCTTTCAATGTACATCGCTACTTCGCGCAAATATATTCTAGTCCTTCTCTCCCCCTCTAAGAAAAATTCAGGATCCTCATGACCCCTCCCCCCCAAAAAAGTGCCTGAAAGTCTGATTTAAAGAAGCAAATTTCAAAATACTGCAAATACTGCAAATATGGCATTTCGATAACCTTGCAAAAGATTGTGTCTTCTGATGTGCCTCACTACTTAACCGTTAATAGATTCTAAGTCCCATAGCAGATTATAGTCGAAAACGTCTAGACTTACTGGAGACAAATATATTTAGCCCTTCTCCCCAATACATAACTTGAAGGTCCCTTGCCTTTCCCCTTTTTTTCTCCAAGACTACTTGAAACTCCATCCCTCGAGCTGTTGCTGAGATATTACAGATATGGTAATTTGATAACCTAGATACATATTCTGTCTTTCTTTTAGTTCTACGCTCTCTCCCCAAGCCATAATTCAACGTCCATTTGCTCCCCCCCCCCTCAACATCCCTCAGAGTTTCAACTTGATAACCCATGCCTTTCCCTAAATATTTTAAATACATCATTTTTGAATGACGTATTTAAATTGTCGGGAAAATTGTTTTGGAAAAATTGTTGGGACATGGTTGATAAATTAGTATTGTGAATCTGGCGCGGTTAATTCGTGTGGGCGTGACCCGCCATGAGGATGTTACATGATGAATTGGTTTGTTTGTATTAGTGCTTCTTAATGGTCTTTTTTCTTGTTTTTATCGTGTTGTTCAAAAGTTTAAATTGAATCTTTTAATTGTATTAGCATGTTGTTCTCTTTTTTTTGTGGACATACCCTGAGAGTTTTTTTTTTTTTTTTTTTTTTTTTTGTCAAATATACTATACTGTATTATATAAATACATTTGACCAATTTAATAAAAATACAGTTTTAAGTAAATATTGATGAATAATTCAACATCCTGAGAGTTTAATTTTTGCTTTTTTTTGCCTTTTTAATTGTATTGTTATTTTTAAGCTTTTTTTAATGTTTTGGTCTTTTTTTGTTTATTGACGCCGAAACTCGAAGTAATCAAGAATAAAAAGTTTTCAATCTGTTTCCAGTGCGCCTAAAACCCTCTTATAGCAAAATGTGTAACACCCCCTAGCCCCCCTAGCCAATAAACGATCCCTGAAAATCAACGGCCAATCGCCGACCCCAGATCAAACAAACTTCCTTTTTTCCATTATAAGACCTAAGTGTAAACATTTATAAGTTTGCATTATTTACGGCCTTTGCCCCAGAAGCTGAGTGGAAAATGTCATCCTCGGAAGCATATTTGTTAGACCGCTCACCTTCTCTGGACAAAACCGTTATCTCAAAATTTTGATACAATATCATGGGGTTATGGGAGACTAGGTGGCAAAAAAGAGAATGGGAGGTTGGTGGGTTGGCCTCCAATTACTTTTGACCTTTAAAAAGGGCCCTAGAGCTTTCAATTTGCAATCGAACAAGCATCCTCTCGAGTTTTTTCGATTTCGTCCCTTCTATAAGAAGTGGCTGATGAAAAAAGGGAGGGAATAAATAACTAATATATTGAACGCACATGGCTCTTTACTTAGGCAACACTGTTCTCCTACCTCTGATAACGGCAAAAAAGTTTATTGCACTACAAACCCTTTACTACTGAAAAATACCTTCATGACAAACAATTTCTCGTTAAAAGTACCCTCTCTCAATTACGTGTAACCATTTATCTGATATGGCTACGACCTAAATGGTTGCCTTTAGTTGATTTTTTTTTCTTTTTTTTTTCTTTTTAATGTTAACTATGTTCCACCTCTCACTGCTTGTAGCACTGCTCTCTGCAAGTGCTTTTTTTTTTTTTTTTACTTTTAAATTTAACTTGGTATTGTTTTTAATACCTATGGTAATAGCAATGTTTGATATCTAAAAGAGTCATGTTAAAGCACCCAAGATAGTATTCGCTTCAATTTTAATTTGTTTAAACATTGCTTTAATACTATTACTGCTACTAACTCACTGCAGCATCAAGCCAAACGAGGCCAACACAGCTACGCACACTTCTCCATCCCAATCTATTTAAAGCCTACCTCTTTACACCCTCCCAAGAAGTTCCCATTTCCCTTAAATATTTCCTTACATCTGCCAGGGACAACTTGCGTTTCGTTTGGCCCTAGACGGTTGGCCGACAAGGAGACAAGGACAATCTTGAGCAATCTGTCATCCTTCATACGCTAGAACGTTTCTTATCTAAATTTTAAAGGCTAGGAATTAAAGAATTAAAATTGCCTTTTCTTCAAAAGGTAGGGTTGAAATGGAATTTTGAGAAAAAAAAATAAGTCTGTTATTATTTCACGAGTATTATTTTATAGGATACCTTTGTGGTGGGATGATTATTAATAATACCTACAGAAAGAGGCTTAGAGAGGGGATCCCTGTCCAAACAAGCATTGATTTCACGGGTAATACTTTGAACCTTTAGTTTAACCCTAAAAGTAATTCAACAGCTATCTTTTCGACCGTTAATTTACCTTGGAGCCTTTTTAAGACTGCTACCTCCATTTTCAACACCTGCTTTGGCTGTTTGGCCGATTCTAGCTTCAGGGCAACATGTTCCCTTGTTACGAGATCTTGACCTTCATAGATTTCCCCAAATCCTCCTCCGCCGATTTTCCGAATCTAGGAAAAGGAATTATTCAATCAATGCACAAAACGAAATACAACAAACAACAATATTCTTAAATTAACATCTCCTACACATATAATGTCAATCTTATTTAAACGGCTTTAAAGGCTCAGATATAGAAAGTTTTTATTTATTTGTATCTGCTTATTTATTATGCTTTTATTTGTATCATTGTCGAATATGGCTTTGCCAGCTTTGAAATACATAATGCCTATGTACTTCAATATATATCTTTATATATATATATATATATATATATATATATATATATATATATATATATATATATATATATATATATATATATATATATTATATATATATATATATATATATATATATATATATATATATATATATATATATATATATATATATATATATATATATATATATATATATATATATATATTCCAGGGCCGTATCCAGGATTTTTGTTCAGGGGGGGTTTTAGTAATTTTTGACTTTTTTTTGGGGGGGGGGGGTTTACTAATTTTTGACTCAGTTTTCGACTAATTTTACTGATTTTTACCTAGGTTTTACTAATTTTCGACTTATTTTCGAGTCGGTCAAAAATTTCGGGGGGTTCAAACCGGGTAACCCCCCCCCCCTGGAAACGGCCTTGATATATTCTTAATAAGTACCTATATATATATATATATATATATATATATATATATATATATATATATATATATATATATATATATATATAATATATATATATATATATATATATATATATATGTATATATATATATATATATGTATATATATATATATATATATATATATATATATATATATATATATATATATATATATATATATGTATGTATATATATATATATATATATATATATATATATATATAATATATATATATATATATATATATATATATATATATATATATATATATATATATATATATATGTATATATATATATATATATATATATATATATATATATATATATATATACATATATATATATATACATATATATATATATATATATATATATATATATATATATATATATATATATATATACATATATATATATATATACATATATATATATATATATATATATATATATATATATATATATATATATATATATATATGTATATATATATATATATATATATATATATATATATATATATATATATATATATATATATATATATATATATATATATGTATATATATATATATATATATATATATATATATATATATATATATATATGTATATATATATATATATATATATATATATATATATAAATATATATATATATATATATATATATATATAATAATAATAATAATAATAATTTATTTTTGACCCACTAACTTTATAAAAAAGTGGAGTAACAAAAGAAAAAAAGGTAAAGACATAAAAAACAAAACACATGCAAAACAATATCAATTTAAAGAACCACAAATGCAAATCAGAACAATCGCATAAGAGGATGAAAAGGACCCAACCGCTTGCAGTCCTTATCTTTTAACTTGGAGTCCAACTTATTATATGAAGTCAATATATCAGTTGCATTAAACATTCGAATAATCTTACGGTTTCTATACCAACGAGGCAAATACAAAAGATATTTACAATAGCGGAAATACAAAACTCTAATATCCTGCATATCACTAGTATTAAAAAATGGGCGCAAACCTGATAGAAAAAGAATGGAATTGTCGCAATATGTAGAATAGAGTTTAGCCAATGCCTTACGAGAATGTCGGCCGCGATTTGGGACAATTTTAGCATAACCTGCTTTAAGCTTATTCTTAATATCTGCAAGTGCACTAGCACGGATAGCTGAAATAGAAGAGCAGATACTAATCCCGAGCCAACGCAACGCAGGAGCCAGCTTAACTGAAAAAGAATTACAACTCAAATCACTACTTGGGTTTTTAGCATTGAAAACTAAATACTCACATTTTTCAGCATTAAGCACGAGGCCAATTGTTTCCAAAAGCTTAGAAACAAACTGGGTAGACTTAGCTAGGGTGAATTTTGAACGGCTGATAAGTAATAAGTCATCTGCATAAGCAATATAAGATAAATTAGTTAGACCCGTAAAACACGACGGAAAAATACGAGAAAGCACAGGGTATAAACAAGCATTAAAAAGGTGAGGTGACAGAACCCCTCCCTGTCTAAGTCCAGACCGAACAGGAATATTACCAAAAAAGATCTCTCCTGACCGAAGACGAACATATGAATTTGCAAACCAAAAACGAAGGACACATATAATAGATGAATTCACTCCAAGCTGGTTAAGAGAATACCATAGTTGGCTGTGACAAACCGAGTCAAAGGCTTTTGAAATATCCAACGCACATAAATGAACTTCAGATCCATCTTTTTGTGCTTGAATTAAAAAAGAAGTAAGAATTCGATGCGCATGATGGCATCCTATATTTGGTTTAAACCCAAATTGATTGGACACATAATCAACTTTTGGAAGAATTTCAGGAAGCAGGACATATTCAAAAACTTTGCTCAGCGAACAGGCTACCGTAATAGGTCTATATGATGCGCAATTAGTCGGATCTTTCCCACGTTTAAGAATCGAAGTGACACTTCCACACAAAAAAAAATCAGGCACCAAAGACGTACACAGACAAATTTGAAATAATAACTGCAAATGATAAATCAATTCTTTCGAATCAATATGAAGGTGAAAAACACTAATACCATCAATATCACATGATTTAGATTTTAAATTCTTAACACAACGAATCACACGGTCGGCAGCGGGAGGCACATGGCCTTGGTAAATTTTCGCAGGTAATACATAAGAACAGAGGCAAACAAACAGAGAGTGAACCACATAATTCATAATATTAAAAATCTTATTATTATGATTAATCCAAGAGGCATTAGGGATCCGATCAGCATTAGGAGGTGAATCAAATTTCGCAACATTAATCACTTGTTTCCACTGACTAGAGGTCTTCGGAAATTCCACACCGTTGTACCTTACTTTACGAAGATAACGTTTAAACTCCAACTTCGTTTTCTGTTTAATATCAAAAAGGTGACCCCTTAAAGGGCGGCCACACGCTACCCAAATTCTAAGCCCAATTTTGCAAGATTTTTCACAGTTTTTAAATCAGGGTCAGGTTTCCATAATGAACCTCTAGTCTTAAGCTTAAAACGACAAAGTGGGACAGCCACTTCTTCAGCTTTTTTCAGGCAGGAAACAATCTGGCTGTAATATATATTGAGCTGAACTCGAGCTTTTGGGGATATAACACTAGTACAGAGTAAATTAAATGGAACTTTAATCGTAGATAAAAGAAGAGCAATGGTTGATAGATATAGAGGCCAGTCCGCTTTATTCCAGTCTCTCTTGGTTATCCACTTTTTGTAATTAGTACATATGGTCTGTTCAGCCCGAGTCGTATTGATGGTGACAGTGGCTGAAAGGGGCAGATGGTCATAATCACGTTCATCCTGGTCAATGTGAATATCGCTAATGGAAACACCAGAAGAAACAACACAGTGATCAATATCAGACAACGAACCGCTATTATGTATGTATGAATGGGATGCATTTTTATCCAAAACCCGATAGCCATTAGGTAGCGAATCCAAAAATAAATCAGTCCGTGTTGAGGTAGATTTATATCACAGTTCATACCGCCTAACAGGATCCAATCCAATCCATTTGGATTGGATCCTGTTATATATATATATATATATATATATATATATATATATATATATATATATATATATATATATATATATATATATATATATATATATATATATATATATATATATATATATATATATAATATATATATATATATATATATATATATATATATATATATATATATATATATATATATATATATATATATATATATATATATATATATATATATATATATATATATATATATATATATATATTTAAATATATATATATATATATATATATATATATATATATATATATATATATATATATATATATATAAGAATATATATATTTGCCTATACATAACAAAAATCTGAAAGTAAATCATTGCATATGTTTAGGTCAGGCAATTGCAAGGGAAGGCCTGCACGCATAATTCGGGTCTTAAATCTTAGGGCTTTGATAGTTTTTGTTTCCATATTTCCTTATTTCATAGACTTTGTTTATATCTTACAATTTTAACAGATCACCGCCACCTCACCCACCTTGATATAGGTTCATGTGTATTTGTCTGATCTGGGTGGAAAGAGTTATGGGGAACAATTGCCATCTTAACCAATTTTCTTTGTAAATTAAAGAGCTTAGTAATTTTAACCAACCAAAATTTATAAGAATATAAGGACAACCAATAGACATTTTAAGAGGTGGGGCTCTGAGTGTTTCTGTTTTTGCCATCTTGTCAGTTTGAATAAAGCCCGGTGAATAACACTTTAAGGAATGAGCTCAATTTTCTATTTCTGAGAATCTCTAGAAGGTTAATTTGTCAATCTTAACTACTTTCAAAAAAGTATTCAGGAATATTTTCCAGAAAGGGACTGTTTTCCCTAAGACCACTAATTCCACTTTGAAGAATTTATTTCGGGATGCTATGGAGAGGAGGGGGTGTGGATTTTTATATTGTGCCTCCTCCAATTAATGTACCTGGAACGAAGTTTTCGTTTTTCATTCCTGAAAAGATTGGTAAAGCAAATAATTCAGAGTTTTAAGGTTAGTTCTCATCATAAAAGATACACTAATTATTTTGAATTGCTTCAAAGCTTACAAAATTGAATGGAAAGAAATTTTTCTTCTTTTCAAAGTGAATTCTTTCTTCTTTTTTTAATAGTTTTTCTATAAATTTAAATAATAATTTAGTTTTAGATACTTAATTATTAATAAATAATAATTGCTAACTATAAATAATTATTTATTATTATTTATTATTAACTTTTTTTAATAATTTTCATAGAATTTTAAATATTAATTATGATTTTAATTAATTGTTTAATAATTCTTATAATATTTTTTAGTGTTTTAAGTTCTCTTTAAACAATTATTCTATTTAATTTTTTAATTATTGGGGTTTTGAGGTGGATCTCTGGACATATTATATAATTCAAACGTGTTTAATCTCACCTGCAACTCAGATTATCAGGCATTAAGCAACTAATTAATTGTTTAATTAAGCAATATTTCGACCTGTCTTTTGCTTTGATCATTCTTGCTTGAACTTAAATTATTTGCCATTTCTGCCAAATTCTCTTAAATTCAAACAAGCTTATTTCAACAATTCATCCCTGATAATTCATAGCTGCAAGTGAGCTTAAATGCCTTCTTCCAATAGTGTCCTGGGAAACTACCACACTCCTGATACACAATATTGATTAAACAAAACTGAATTACGACTAGTATAATTGACCTATACAAGAGTGAAAATTGACTAGTATAAATGACTAGTATATTGACTAGTATATTGACTAGTAAATTGACTAGTATAAATGAGGTATACAAAACTGACAAGCATCATTTTCTTCACAATTTGTATTACATAACTTTTATTGGATTTTTTTTGTTAGCTTTCTAGTCTTCTTCTAGCTGATAAGGGACGTCAGACCCAATAAACAGTAAAACAACAATAGTGATTTCCAGCATCATTCAATTAGGGTAGGATCACTTAATATTTTTAATAATGATTCCATTTAATACCTTGGGTTGCCTTTTGGCCCGACAATTAAAGCTACCCGGGAGTTAATGTTATCGTCTGTACTGGGAAAACTTATGGCCTGCTAGTCAGGGTGAGAGGTCGTTTTGATAAACAAACACTTGCTATAATTTATATTCAATGTTTGCACCTCATGTATTTTTCATCGTTCCATTTTTGAAGTTTTTAGTAAAAGTGATAAAAAGCGTATCCGCGTGTACTTTTTCCGGTTTTGTAAATATTTTCTTGGAATTCCACTATGGTTCAAAAATAGGTATATCCTACGAAAATTCGGAATATTTTATATTACTGTTAAAATGGATCAACAATACGACCGATTTCTTAGACGATCTAGAGAAAATAGAATAAATAGAAAATTGAAAAAAAATTCCCCTTAATTGTCTTGTTTAATGGAACTAAATTAAATGAAAAAAACAAGTTTTTTTCAACTGAAAGTAAGGAGCAACATTAAAACTTAAAACGAACAGAAATTATTACGTATATGAGGGGGTTCGTTCCCTATTCAATACCTCGCTCTTTACTCTGAAGCTCGAAATTTGTTCCAATTCTTTAAGAATGACCCCTGAATCACAAAGGCCGTCTAAATAGAATAGATAGCTCTTTTGAAAGTACTAAAAAAAAAACTTTAACGTAAAGAGCGAGGTATAGACTAGGGGGCAAACCGCCTCATATACGTAATAAATTCTGTTCGTTTTAAGTTTTAATGTTGCTCCTTATTTTCAGTTGAAAAAACTGTTGTTTTTTTTTTGTTTAATTTCTGATCGTTTTTTAAATAATGCTGGGAAATCCGGCACCCCTTTCATGGAAATGCCCCTTCCCCCATTGAAAGATCCTCCCACGTAACTCCCTCTTCTGACCTTCCCCCCCCCACCAGAAAAAAATACCTCCTGAAAACGTCTGTTTGTTGGGAAAAAATGAGCTTGGGTCGGGGCCTAGTTGCCCTCCAATTTTTTCAGTCACTAAAAAGGGCACTAGAACTTTTAACTTCCGTTCGAATGAGCCCCCTCGCAATATTCTAGGAGCACTGGATCGATACGATCATCCCTGGGAAAAAAAAACAAATAAACAAACACGCATCCGTGATCTTTCTTCTGGCAAAAAATACAAAATTCCACATTTTTTTCAGATAGGAGCTTGAAACCTGTACAGTAGAGTTTTTTGATACGATGAATATGATGGTTTGATTTTCATTAAGATTCTATCACTTTTATGGTGCCCTTTTTTTCGAAAATAAGGCAAATTATTGCAGGCTCGTAACGTTTGATGGGTAAGACTAAACTTGATAAAACCTATATATTTAAAATCAGCATAAAAATCCGATTCTTTTGATGTATCTACTGGTATCAAAATTCCGTTTTTTAGAGTTTTGGTTACTATTGAGCCGGGTCGCTCCTTACTTACAGTTCGTTACCACAAACTGTTTGAAAATAGTTTTGTCACCATTGCTTTAATAAAACAGCTTTTTATGCGTTATGTATTATGAGTGTTTATGCGTTATGTTTTATGAGTGTTTTAGTGTTATGCACTAATGAGCTATCATAAGCTATTTATTATATATTCATGAGTTATTATGAGTATTATGAGCTACTTAATGTCATCCTTTTCGTTAGAAGTGTAATTTTTTGTTTTTCTGTTTTCTTTTCATTTATTTCCTATACTCCTCTGTGTACATCCATGTATGTATAGAGCGCATAAATAAGTTATTATTATTATTATTAATATTAATAGCAATATATGTAAAATTTTATTCTTCAGATTTTCATGAAATACTCTCGTGACAGAACCCATTTTGCAAATCAATTTTATTTCTTTCTTTTTAATCTAGTGCCATGAAAAAGAACTAGAGAGCCTTACTACTTTCCATCTTTCTTTTACAACATGCCCAGGTTGTAGAAGGTCTTCTGTGGTCATGGCCTTGAAAAGTTTACTGACTAGTCTGTGGCAGGGTGTAGACTGTCACATTGGCCTAAAATAAATAAAAAATAATTAATCCACATACCAGACACAACACAGACAGACAGACAGTGCAGCTGATTATGGATATACCTATACACATGGATGGGGTGGTAACACCCCATCCCTAATATTGTTTTTGAAGAACCCTCTCTCTTAGGAAAATTTAAGAATAAAAACCGAATTTTTTTTCTATATTAGCGCCTCTCCCCCAGCAAAACTTTCCAACCCTCTGTCCTCCCTCAAAGGTCAGAACTGTGTGCACCCATGATTACAGATGCGTGGAAAGACCAGGATTTCCCTAATAGTTTAGCCCAAAAACACAATTTTAGGCAACTAGACTCTTCTCCTACTAGACTTCCCCTCTCCATCATTTCTATCTTAGGAGAAGTCTCTAAATACCTCTTCCAAAGACTCGTACCTGTGTGCTTCTAAATCATTTTAAAATAACACATTTTAAATTGATTTTTAATTTATTATAGTTTTAAATTTTAAACTTTATAATAATTTAAATCAGTTATAAAAATATGAATATAGATACAAAAACAGGTCAACATAGCCAAAACTGTAGGTGGTTATCAGAGGGGAGGGGACAACTTAGACAATCCACAATAAAATTCCCCCAGCATTCAGGTATATAGAGTGATATCAGAGCATTAAATTCCATGGGACATAACTATGAGACAAAAGAGTAGAAAGTCAACAACCAATTCAAAATACTTCGACAAAAAAAGTTCCAATCAATTAGGTTCATTAAGTCACCACTTACAATTAAGACATAAGAGTAAAGATTTATTCAGGGAGTGGGTATAAGGGCAGCGGCAGTGGGCAGTCCCACCCCATGAAATCCCACATTGTCCTGGATTTCTGGGCACTTATTCAAATTAACAAATAATTTATTCTTTTTTTGAGGTGGGGCTGAAGATAAAACCTGCATACGTGTCTGCATAAGAAGTGCTTATTTTAAAAATACTTATTTATTTCACTGGCACTTGCAAATAAATCATAATACACACACACATATATATATATATATATATATATATATATATATATATATATATATATATATATATATATATATATATATATATATATATATATATGTATATATATATATATATATATATATATATATATATATATATATATATATATATATATATATATATATATATATATATATATATTATATATATATATATATATATATATATATATATATATATATATATATATTATATATATATATATATATATATATATATATATATATATATATATATATATAATATATATATATATATATATATATATATATATATATATATATATATATATTATAATATATTATTATTTATTATTATATATTATTATATACTATAATAGACATATATACAAAACCAAACAAAATAAGAACAAAAGCAAAACAGCACAAAAGAGAAAAAAAAATCCTTAAAATTTTCCTTTACATCATAAAGATTTAATTAACTAATTGAAATTTGATTCGAGTGAGTTCAAGGCAATAGCACAAGTTTGTTGAATTGAGATCCCTGTTCCTGTAGTCAACCGTAAACCAGCTATAAAATGACGACTAGTTTAACTAGAGGTAGAATAAATGGGGCAAAAAGATGCGATATCGAATAAATTGTGGAATGAATCTGGCAAATCTATTGTTAAAAACCAGATAGCAAAGTGATACAATTAAAACCCTTTCTAGACATTATAAAGATGTGAGTTTTTCTTTTTCCCTTTTCTTTCTGTGCTTCGTTTATTTTAGGTATGTTTCTTTTCTTTTCTTCCACTCTTGGTAAAGGCTTCCAGACATCAAGCCAAAACATTCAGACTTGTATTATTTTTAGTGAAAAAACGTCTTTTTGTTAGTTTTTCCATGTCTTATTGAAATATTGTACCCGTTTTTTCATATTTTCATTTTGTTAAAACTTTCATTTTTTTTTTAAATTGAGAGGAAGTACTCAGTCTAGGACAGTCTCCGTAAAAGACCAGGTAAACAATTTTTAATTACAATTTTATAGATAACACAAATGTCTAATTCCTGAAATTCTATATCAATAAAGCAAATACATGGTTTCCAGAAAATGCAAGCTAAAAAGACATATCAGTGTCAGCTAGCATATTGAAAAACCTACCTTGTTGACAGAAACCAAATAAAATGTAGTGGTTTACAGATATATACACACATATTGACTTCCCAGTAATATAGTAGTAGTATTGTATAACAGAACTAGGCCCTCAAGGTCCAAACCGGCGGTGCTGATCTACGTTTTGTGGCCCTTCAGTCAGGAAGTGCAATGGAGGGTTGGGGGCCAGTTATCCTGTGCTTTAGCACACCCTTCCTCCTTACCTTCCACAGATTCCCTCAGGTACCTATTTAGAGCTGGGTCGACTCTGGCTAAGCTTACAGAGTCACACCACTGACCCCCATCCCAAACCAAATAACCGGCCACGCCAAGGATCGAACCTGTGCTCCTCGGACAAAGGATTCACAACCCAGAGCGCCAACAACTTAGTAATACAGGACGGGGGTGACATCCCCTCTAAAAATGCAACATTTTAAATGGGGTATAGCACTCCTTCTGACACTTCGCCACTTTTGTATCGTGAATTCAAGCAAAACCCTCTAAATGTAGCCTTGGTTTTAAGTTGGAAACAAACGCATTTTTTTCCGCTTCTTGAAGACATACTAAATCAGAATTGCAACCTACAATTTCCCTCGAGAAAACCTACTTTCTATAGGCAATGTCTAAAGCATACGGTGGGCTATATTGAAATTATAATTATTATTATTCATTTATTGCCCGTCAAAAAAAGGAACAAAAGGTACAGTAGACGGAGTAATCACTAAAGAAAACAAAAAGAAAAAAAAAGAAAAAGAAGGACACAAACACACTTCATTTAATACCCGTCAAAAAAAGGTACATATACGGAATAATCACTAAAATGACAAAAAAAAAAAGAAAAAAAAATCATTACATGCTTTACATTAATACAAAAAAACGATTGTGAACAAATTAATGACCATGGATGATTAAACTTACTTTGAAAACGGGATAGAGATTTATTAATGCTAATATTAGGGTCATCTAGCTTATAAAAATGAATAATTTTACGGTTTCTTGTCCAAGGGGGCAAATGTAGAAGATATTTAGCAAATCTGAAGAAGATTGATCGTAGGTGTTTTTTATCTGTAACTGTAAAGAATTTCCAGAAAGGAGCAATGTAAAGCAAATGAGGAAGGGCTGTGGCGTTGTAAATGGATGCTAGAATGTAACGGTTGAAACGTAGTTTGCTTTTTACGATTACAGCGTAAGAAAGGCTAATTTTACGCTCAACGTGAGAAATCGGCAAACGACGTGTGTGGCCTATAGATGTGCCAATTGGAAGGCCCAGGTATGAAATATGGTCTGAGGGTTTAACAAGAGAACCGTCCATATTTAGAAGAGAAGTAGAGGGATTTTGCCAATTGAAAAGGATAATTTCGGATTTCTCAGGATGAAAAGACAGACCGATTTTTGAATATTCATCTTTGAGGATTTTGAATCGTACGGCTCGTATGGCTGAGATTCAGGATGTCATCAGCATAACAAATAAGAGACATATCGATTCTCCCAAGAATGCATGAAGGAAGACACTTTGCCTGAGCTTCCAGGACACTATTATTGGACAGGGTTGGGGATGTGATAGCTCCCTGTCTAGTCCCTTTCTTAACGAGGATGGGGTACTGAGGATTCAGAAGCATATTCGAGGGATTTGAAGAGCTTGGCCTCACATGAGAATTAATGCAATTATATTGGGATTGATGAAGAGCCGATTGCAGGGGAAAACAGGATGGAAGTTTTAAACGCACTCTTAGATTCCTATATAAATCCCTGAGGACACAGACAACTAATGGGTTTACGCCTCGCCTTCCCATATGAAGAAGCATGGACGAATGAATTAAGGAATCGAACGCACGTTTAACGTCATGTCCGGCGAGGATCATACTTTCTCTCGAAGATTCAGCGTCGGCGAGGGCAGTAAAAACTGCTGTAAGAGCATGAGAACAGCCAAGATTTGCCTGAAAACCGAACTGATATGGGGGAACGTAACATTTCTGTCTTAACTCATCAAGAAAAGAAGCTCGAAAAGTTTGCATATCGTAGTAGAGACGATGATGGGACGGAAAGAGGAACATTGCAGCTCAGATTTCCCTTTTTTGGGAATCGGAGACAGATCACCAATGCAGAACGAGGATGGAACAATACCTGTAACAAATATCATTTGCATGAGAAGGCTGGGGTGACGCACCAATAGATAACTTCCATTAATGATGTGTGGAGTGCTCACCTTATCTATCCCACAAAACGCTTTCTTTTTAAGTTGGGATATGGCTTTTATAACAGCGGCACAAGTAACAACAAAATGAAGGTCAGGAGATTCATCAATGAATTTGCAGAGCTCGTCACAAAATTGTGACTCTAAAACAGGATCAGGCTCAGAAAATTCACTTGAAAATGGGATATCCACTCGGACAAAGGAATGTCATTCGGGTCTGGCAAATTGGAGGAGATAGTACGAGGTAATAGCTTCCACAGTAGATCAGGTGAATTCCTGACCTTCTCGGAATAAAGTGTCGGCATTTTAGATCGATGAAGGGCAAGTTCCTTAGCAAAACATTTTTTTTGACATTTTTCTCAGTTCATTGACTATTCCTTGACGGGGGCATAGGCAATCTCTCCATAATTTGTACCAAAATTTAGCACGGT
Source organism: Artemia sinica (assembly GCA_027921565.1). Taxonomy (NCBI): domain Eukaryota; kingdom Metazoa; phylum Arthropoda; class Branchiopoda; order Anostraca; family Artemiidae; genus Artemia; species Artemia sinica. The sequence goes on from CM051256.1 coordinate 9,276,751, forward strand.
CACAAGCTTCAGACAGCACTAGATTTGCTGACCACCCGGGAACTTGGGTACCAACACGTATTTTTTTAAGAGGAACTGCCCTTTTTTCAGCACACAAAAAAAGGCATGGCAGATTTCTGCAGAGTAGATATCAAGAGTTAATCTAACCTCATTAATGTCTTTATTAGAAGACTTTTGCAGAAGATGAAATTGAGCCCGGATCTTGTTTAGGATGCTATCTGAACTTTCAATGAACTGAGATGTGTCAATTTTATTCCAATCGCGAGAAGTATACCACTTGTGCCAGTGAACAGTATGAGCCTGTAACACTGGAATCTCAGAAGCTTCTCGTTTAAAACTAGAAGCAATAGGAAGATGGTATGAAACTTGAAATTTGGAAACTACCTCAACACAAGGTATATCAAGGTTATATGACACAACATGGTCGAGGTTAGATGTGCAAGAGGAAGAGTGAATGTAAGTAAACTGAGCAGATTTCTGTTGAACTTTAAAATCATCACCAAATATTCCTAATAGTAAAGAAGCACGGATAGAAGCTGAAGACAACCTACAATTTAAATAACAATAAAAATCACCTACGATCAAACACGGGATTTTCAGTTTAAGGACATCACGAAGACAAGAGCTAAGTTTACTAACTGCTAAAGCGAAATCTCTCTCCGAATCTTCATCTTTGTAATCTGTGGGTAAATACACATTTATTATTACGCACTCACCTACTCAAACAGCTAAAAAACTACCACTAGAAAAGAAAACACTAGAATTAAGATTCGATGCTACATAAGTAGCAATACAACCGGAAGCTCTGCCTTTAGAAGCACTACGTCTAGCTGGAACCGAAAAAGTTTTGAAGGTGGCAATAATGTCAAGTAAATTAAGGCTGTGGTTGGTCAGGAAAAATTCCTGCAAACACAGAATATCATGATTATTAAGTATATTTTCAAGAATATACAGGATATTTCATGTCCCAAAATCACCTTCTATGTCCTTGTTTCACGGTCTACATTCTACTAGAAGCCAGTGATCAATATCTTCTGTTATTGGCAAATAGGAAAAAACTTCCACTAATATAATCAATAAAGAAATGGTGAAACTTTGCCCTAATTGCCACTGAGCCATAACACAGTGATAAAGTTTTGTCATCAGTGGAATAATCGATTGCATTAATTCTCGTGTGAGGCCAAACTCTTCGAATCCCTCGAATATGCCTATTTCTCAGTACCCCATCCTCGTTAAGTGGACTAGACAGGGAGCTATCACTTCCCCAACCCTGTTCAATAATAGTGTCCTGGACGCTCAGGAAAATTGTCTTCCTTCATCTATTCTTGGGGGAATTGGTATGTCTCTTATTTGTTATGCTGATGACATCTTGAATCTCAGCCGTACAATCCAGCGCGCTGAGCAGAATTTGAAAATCGTCAATGATGAATATTCAAAAATCGGGCTGTCTTTTAATCCTAAGAAAACCGAAGTTGTCCTTTTCAATTGGCGAAATCCCTCTACTTCTCTCCTAAATCTGGACGGTTCTCTTATCAAACCCGCGGACCATATTACTTACCTGGACCTTCCAATTGGCACATCTATCGGTCACACACATCGTTTGCTGATTTCTCACGTTGAGCGTAAAATTAGCATTTTTTACACTGGAATCATAAAAAGCAAACTACGCTTCAACCATTACCTTCTAGCATCTATTCACAACACCACAGCCCTTCCACGACTGCTTTACATTGCTCCTTTCTGGAAATTCTTTACAGTTACAGATAAAAAAAAAAAACACCTACGATCAATCTTCTTCAGATTTGCTAAATATATCTTACATTTGCCTCCTTGGACAAGAAACCGTAAAATTATGCATTTGCATAAGCTTGCTGATCCAAATATTGGCATTAATATATCTCTATCCCGTTTTCAAAGTAAGTTTCATCACCCATAGTCATCAATTTGTTCACAATAGTTTTTTCCTATGTATGTAATGAAGTTTTTTTTTGTGATGTATTTATTCTTTTTTGTGGCAAATTTAACCGTCACGTATAACTACAAAGTTTATAAAATAATGGGGAAAACCTTCCCCGCCTCAAATCTATGAAGTGCGAGTTTATAATTCTTATCGTCGGTTGCTTATTTAATTAGGTCAGCTGTAATTGCGTTAACATTGTAATTGTTGCAATTTTAAACTGATTGATGATTTAGTCTCTTTTCGTAAAGGTCCAATTTAAGTGCCGCTGGTTATTCTCAATCTTGAGGTCAATTTTTCTCTGATAATTTATTGCGTATCAAACAGTTCGTGGTAACAAACTGTAAGTAAGGAGCGACCCAGCTCAATAGTAACCAAAACTCCAAAAAACAGAATGTTAACGCCAATAGATATGTCAAATAAATCAGATTTTCTATGCTGATTTCAGATATATAAGTTTCATCAAGTTTAGTCTTACCCATAAAAAGTTATGCGCCTGAGAAAATTTGCCTTATTTTCGAAAAAAGGGGAAACACCCCCTAAAAGTCATAGAACTTTAATGAAAATTACACCATCGGATTCAGCGTATCAGAGAACCCTACTGTAGAAGTTTCAAGCTCCTATCGGCAAAAATGTGGAATTTTGTATTTTTTGTCAGAAGAAAGATCACGGATGCGTGGTTGTTTTTTTTTTTTTTTTTATTTCCCCAGGGGTGATCGTATCGATCCAGTAGTCCTAGAATATCGTAAGAGGGCTCATTTGAACGGAAATTAAAAGTTCTAGTGGCCTTTTTAAGTGACCAAAAAAATTGGAGGGCAGCTTGGCCCCCTCCCACGCTCATTTTTTCCCGGAGTCACCCAATTAAAATTTTGAGATAGCCATTTTGTTCAACATAATCGAAAATCTAATAAATTATGTCTTTTAGGATGACTCAATCCCCACAGTTCCCAGGGGAAGGGCTGCCAGTTATGAACTTTGCCCATTGTTTACGTATAGTATTGGTTATTGGGAAGTATACAGACATTTTCAGGGAGGATTTTTTCTGGTGCGGGGGAGGCCGGAGGAGGGGGTTACTCGGGAGAATCTTTCCGTGGAGGATGTTTCCTTGGGGGAAGGAACATTTCTATGAAGGGGGCGCCGGATTTCCCAGCATTATTTAAAAAACGATAAGAAATTAAATAAAAAAAAAACTAGTTTTTTCAACTGAAAATAAGGAGCAACATTGAAACTTAAAACAAACAGAAATTATTACGTATATGAGGGGGTTCGCCCCCTAGTCAATACCTCGCTCTTTTCGCTAAAGTTTTTTTTAGTAGTTTCAAAAGCGCTATCTATTCTAATTAACCGGCCTTTGTGATTCAGGGCTTTGTGATCCGAACAAAATTCGAACTTTAGCGTAAAGAGCAAGGTATCGACTAGGGGGCAAACTCTCTAATATACGTAATAAAACATACGAATATAGAAGTTCGTTACGTAAGTTAATTCGTAATTTCATTTTAATTATTCATGTACGGTGAGCCAAAATCAAAGCTGCATTAATTCAAACACGTTCAGAAATTAAATAAAAACAACAAGTTTTTTTAACTGAAAGTAAGGAGTGACATTAAAATTTAAAACGAACAGAAATTCTTCCGTATATGAAAGGGGCTGTCCCCTCCTCAATACCTTGCTCTTTACGCTAAAGTTTTAATCTGTCTAACAACTTTATTTTTTAAAACAATAAAAACTTTAGCTTAAAGAGCAAGGTATTGACGAGGGGACAGCCCCTTTCATATACGGAAGAATTTCTATTCATTTTAAGTTTTAATGTCGCTCCTTACTTTCAGTTAAAAAACTCGTTTTTTTTTATTTAATACTACTGATAATTTAACTGTTTATTAATTATCCATTATTTTAAGCATATTGTTTTAAGTAAAGAAGTTAAAAAATCCGTGATTGAATAATTTCCTTGTTTCGGATATTTATGTACATTGGAGTAAATGAATCATTAGTTGAGATTGATCTGAATTCAAGACCAGCGGAAGAAAGTGTCGTTTAATCGTTCTACCGTTTCTTGTCATATTTAGACTAGTTGATATGATTATCTACTGTATATATTTGATTCACTGATGATTATTCGCACTTTATTGCACTTTTGATTATTTGCACATAATTTGCACTTTACTGAAAAAATAAATGTTTTTACTTTTATAAATTTAATAAATCAATTCATATTAACACTTTGATTTCTAAATATCAGTATATGTATATTAAACTAACAATTCACATTCATTTGTATTTTTTTCAGTAAAGTGCAATGTTCTGGCCTTGGGAAGGCATATGGGTTTTAAGCCCTACTCATGTTAATTTTTGCTCGTTTTGAGTTTGACTCGGTTATTTATTGTAATTTCTGTTCGTTTTGGGTTTCATTTATTTATCGATGCTGATTTGTGGTAGTTTCACGTTTTGTAGATTATTTGGTTTTATTTTTGCTCATTTTTGTTTTATGGAGTTCTTTACTTTTCTTTGAAAAACTTATTTTGTGCAAAGTTTTTTTAATTAATTTCTGTTCGTTTTATATTGACTCAGTTTTTTCAGGGAGAAAGAAAATAATTCTTTAAATCTTTTCGTTTTTTAAGACTTTATAGTTTGGCCTGCTATCTGTGTGCTGAGGAGAAATTTTCAGCAATTTTAACAGCATACACCCTTTTAAAAATCTGGACACAAATAGTAGTCTTTAATTTAGTTTCATACCTCCTCTAGTTGACCTAAAATAGAAAACTTGATACAATTCGCAAAAAAAAATCTGTTTACTTTCTTTGATAGCTCGGATACAATTACGCTATTTTTATTTCGTTAAATTTTAAGAGCAGAAGTAGCCCCGAAAGTTTGAACACAATACCCTCAGTCGTTCTTGGGATACTGCTGAGATGCCTTATTGGGAATTAGCATTAACACAGTGCATTGTGATTTAATCTTAAGGCAACATTTAGTTTTTAAACATAATGGGGAAATGAGAGGGTGGGCGTGGGAGGGGGACTAGTTGCCCTCCAATCACTTTCGACTATTAAAAATTACACTAGCCCTTTCAATTTCCAATCGAATGAGCCCTTTTGAAGTTTCTACGATAACACTTTCAATAAAAACCTTATATGCCCCCAGGGCATAACTTACAACCCTTGCCCTGAGGGCCAGGGGAGGGGGGGGGGGGGGGTTCATCCTCAAAGACCTAATTTCCAGAACTTTCAACTACGTTAAACAAAATGGCTAACTCAAAATTTTGATTGGATGTGTTTGGGGAAATAGTGGGCGTGAGAGGGGCATTAGTTGCTCTCCAATCACTTTCAACTATTAAAAAAGGCACTAGCCCTTTCAATTTCCAATCGAATGGGCCCTTTTGAAGTTTTTATGACAACGCTTTCAATAAAAACCTTATATGCCCCCAGAGCATAACTTACAACCCTTGCCCTGAGGGTCAGGGGGGGGGGGGGTCATCCTCAAAGACCTAATTTCCAGAACTTTCAACTACGTTGAAGAAAATTGCTATCTCAAAAGTTTGATTGGATGTGTTTGGGGATATGGTGGGTGTAAGAAGGGGGTTAATTGCCATCCAATCACTTCCGACTGTTAAAAAGGGCACTAGCCCTTTCAATTTCCAATCGAATGAGCCATTTTGAAGCGCTTTCTATAAAAACCATTCTACGAGCCATTCTACGACAGCGCTTTCTATAAAAACCTTATATGCCCCAGGGCATAACTTACAACTCTTGACCTCAGGGCTGTGAGGGGGTTGTCCTAGGAGCTGTGGGGGGAGTGTCATCCTCAAAAAACATAATTTCCAGACTTTTTAACTACGTCGAACGAAATTACTATCTCAAAATTTTGATTGGATGTGCTTGGGGAAATGGTGGGTGTGAGAGGGGTGTTAGTTATCCTCCAATCACTTTCGACTATTAAAAGGGGCACAAGTCCTTCTAATTTCCAATCGAATGAGCCCTTTTTGAAGTTTCTACAACTTCACTATCTATAAAAAAAAAACCTTATATGCCCCCAGGGCATAACTTACAACCCTTGCCCCGAGAGTTCTGAGGGAGTTATCATCCTCAAAGACCTACTTTCTAAAACTTTCAACTAGGTTGAACAAAATGGCTATCTAAAAATTTTGATTGGATGTGTTTGGGGAAAAGGTGGGCGTGAGAGGGGGGTTAGTTGCCCTCAAATCACTTTCAACAATTAAAAAGGGCACTAGCCTTTGAATTTCCATTCGAATGAGCCCTTTTTTCAAGTTTCTACCACAAAGATTTCAACACAAACCTTATATGCCCCTAGGGCATAACTTATAACCCTTGCCCTGAAGACTGTGGGGGAGTTTCCTGCTCAAAGGTATAATTTCCTGAACTTCAAACTGCGTGGAACAAAATGGCTATCTAAAAAATGGCACTGGTTGTGGCTGTGGGGGGCGTGTCATCCTCTTAGATATAATTTCCGGACCTTTCAACTACTTTGAACAAAATGCCTATCTCAAAATTTTGATTGGATGTCTTTGGATAAATGGTGGGCGTAGAAGAGGTGCTAATTGCCTTCCAATCACTTTCGAACATTAAAAAGGGCACTAGCCATTTCAATTTCCAATCAAATGAGCCCTTTTTGAAGTTTCTACGACAACGCTTTCTATAAAAAAAAAAACTTATATGCCCCCAGGGCATAATGTACCAGAATTCCTGTCCTACCATGACAGCATATAGCAATTAACTTGTTTGAGTGGAACAAGCAACATTACCTCATCACTGCCATCTATCACAGCTACGATTTTTAAATAGATAAGCTGACATACACAACTTCAGGGAAGGTCATTCAGAAGCTAAAGGCCAACTTTGCCTGTCATGGCATACTGCAGTTGATGACATCAGACAATGGGCCTTAGCTATCATCACATGAAATAGAAGTTTTCACAGAATTATGGGGAATAGAGCACAAGCCCTCAAGTCCCATGTAACCAAGGTTAAACAGACTTATAGAGAAAGCCCTCCAAAATTGCAAGAGAATTCTTATGAAATCTCTTGAGAGTGGAAGCAATCATGACATTGGTATTCTAGAGTACTGGAACACACTGGTAGATGGGTTGGCTTCCATTGCTCAACTGCTAAAGAGCCATCAGCTTCATTCAGTTCTGCTTCGTACCCACCAAAATCTGAGGACAAAAACCATTCCTCAAAAGGCATTCACAGAAAACCAAATAAAACACCAGAAGCAACACAAATCCTATTATGGTGAAAGAACAAAAGAACTGCCAAAACTCCATGTAGGGGATAAGGTTTTCATACAAGATAAGGAAAGTTGGGAATGGAACAAAGCAGAAGCTGTTGTGCAGCAAAAATACAAGGTCATACCTTGTAAGAACAGCAACCTGGTAATTGCTAAAAAGAAACCAGATTCACATATCCTGGCCTTGTCTCTCACTAAGTGAAGTGACATCACCAGCTCAGTATGCAAGGAGTAGTTACCCAGGTCCCAATGAATCATTGGGAATAGGAACTTTAGAAAAAAAGGTAGGAATTGTCCAGGATAGAATCACCTCTGCCTCCAAACAAAGTGAAATGTCTCCTGCCATAATGCCAACACGCCATGCCTCCCATCTATCTGGACAAGGTACTCCAAAACAAACATCCACATGTCAAATGCAGTAACAAACCCCATTTCCACAACCAGCACTCTCCAGGCTAGCCCTAAACACTGGTCCAAAACTCCTACCGCGAGTTCATCAAACGCGCTACAGCTGGACAGTGAAACCCATCAGAAATATGAATTTATAAGTGATTCAGACTTGTCAAATTCTTTTGCAAGATCAAGCAACAGGATATCCACAGGGAGGCCCTGGTCAATCAGGTCTATTATTGCATTAAAGTTTCCAGCAAGATTGTCTAAACTGACTTTCCTGGTTAAAATATTTGTTCACTGGGTGATAGCATTCCACTAACTTTAAGCTACTTCATGACAGAGTCATTTACCACTTTTTCGAAGATTTTAGCCACAAAAGAAGTAATTCATATTTATGGGATGGCTATTTTCTATTCTGGCTTTACTTCCCTATTTCAACAACGGAGCAACAAATTGTGTTTTCCAATTTGGTGGTACTTGCCTTTGTACAGAGGAAGCTTTGGATAATTGGGTGAATGGTTTGGCAATAGTTTCAGCAACATCTTCCAAAAGATTTGGATTTAAATTATCTAGCCCAACTGATTTTTTGCCATCTAGCAATTTAGGTCATATAAGAATAATTAGACTACAAATTTCAATTGACTGCATTGGATGTTGGATTTGTATGGGTTCAATAGTGGGTAAGTCTATTTCTGATGCACTACTAAAACAGACAACAACTGGCAGTTCAGTTCATTTGCAATTTCTTTAACATGTGTTATTTCAGCTCCTATAGCAGTAGTTAGTTTAGATAGCAATCACTGACTGGCTCTTTTACTTTAAACATATTGCCAAAATGTCTTTGGGTTATTGTTTGTACTGGATGCCTTGGGACTACCAGCTATTTGATATGGTATCATATAGGCTACCATTCTTTGATCTCTAACGGCACAAAAGTTCTGCTGGAGGCTTTATTTAGATTATGATAACATAATCAAACATTTAAAAGGGCCAAGGGTGCCACAACCTGTGTCACCGCTAATACCTCTAGCTATCTCCTTGGAGAGTAAACAGACCCCCTGTCGGTATATTAATGATGGCATTTCTTGCAAACTTGTTTCCTACCCTGCCTGGGTTCGAGGAAAATAATCTTACATGGTTGGAGAAAATAACTCACTTTTATTCTACCAAAGGTCAACTCCAACAAAATATGCATCTACAAACTCTGAAAACAGACTAAATGCAAAATCACTACTTTTGCACAAAGAAACTTGGTGCAGGAGTGGACTCTAGATTGCCCCTGGCCAATCCTATAAATGAAACCTTCAAAATACAACACTTTTTGAATACAATTAACTATCAATGGCCAAGTGCAGACAGACAGAAATAGATCTTATCCCAAAAGTTCACTTATTGCAATTGCTGGCCTGGCAACAAGACTAAAACTTGTAATTGAAGATTATATTATAAACAAATCTAAGCAAATGTAATCAAGAAAAGGAAGTAAAGCAAAAAAAATCATTTATCTGGGAAAAGAAAGAAAAGGGGCAGGGAGCTCCAATAGTTATGCTTGCTTTCTTTAGCTAGCATGGTTTCATGGTTGTGGCGAAGTTTCCTGGTTAGATTTCTCAATTTATCTGTTACTCTTGAAATTCTTTTAGTGGACTTTTGTATTTTTTATAAGATCTTCTTTTTTTATTCAGCTACTTCTTAATTTCCTCCATCATGTTCAGAAGGATATTTGGCTTTCTCTAGTAAGAAACAATAGTGTTGCTGTCTTGTATTTTTAGCAGATTTAACTTGAACTTTTTCCATTGCCCTTTTACTGATCCCTGTAAAATTTCACTCCATTTCACCCGCTGTGCAAAAATTGGGGTAGCAAAGTAGCAATGCTACTTGGGAGTTTTCAATATGTTGGCAGATTTTGTCTGAAAATACCATTTTTACATATAAAAATACTTTTCAAACAGTTTGTGGTAACAAACTGTAAGTAAGGAGCAACCCGGCTCAATGGTAACCGAAACTCTAAAAAACGGAATTTTGGTACCAATAGATACATCAAAAGAATCAGATTTTAATTCTGATTTCGAATATATAAGTTTCATCAAGTTTAATCTTACCCATCAAAAGTTACGCGCCTGAGAAAATTTGGCTGATTTTTGAAAAAAGGGGGAAAGACCCCCTAAAAGTTATAGAACCTTAATGAAATTCACACCATCATATTCAGCGTATCAGAGAACCCTATTGTAGAGGTTTCAAGCTTCTATCTACAAAAATGTGGAATTTTGCTTTTTTTGCCAGAAGAAAGATCACGGGTGCGTGTTTATTTGTTTTTTGTTTTTTTTTCCCCAGGGGTAATCGTATTGACCCAATGGTCCTAGAATATCGTAAGAGGGCTCATTGGAACGGAAATTAAAAGTTCTAGTGCCCTTTTTAAGTGACCGAAAAAAATGGAGGGCAACTAGGCCCCCTCCCACGCTAATTTTTTTCTCAAAGTCACCCAATTAAAATTTTGAGATAGCCATTTTGTTTAGCATAGTCGAAAATCTAATAAATATGTCTTTTACGATGACTTAATCCCCCACAGTTCCCAGGGAAAGGGCTGCAAGTTATGAACTTTGCCCATTGCTTAAATATTGTATAGGTTATTGGGAAGTATACAGACATTTTCAGGAAGAATTTTTTTTCTGGTGGGGGGGGGCTGGAGGAGGGGGTTACTCGGGAGAATCTTTCCGTGGAAGATGTTTCTTTGGGGTAAGGGACATTTCTATGAAGGGGGCGCCGGATTTCCAAGCATTATTTAAAAAACGATCAGAAATTAAATAAAAAAAAACAAGTTTTTTCAACTGAAAGTAAGAAGCAACATTAGAACTTAAAATGAACAGAAATTATTACGTATATGAGGGGGTTCTCCGTTCTCCCCCAAGTCAATACCTCGCTCTTTACGCTACAGTTTTTTTAGTGCTTTCAAAAGAGCTATCTATTCTAATTAAACGGCCTTTGTGATTCAGGGGTTTGCGAATCAAAATTTTTTTTTAACTTTTAACGTAAAGAGCGTGGTATTGACTAAGGGGAGAACCCATCGTATACGTAATAACATATACGTAATAAAAAAAAACAATAAAAAAAAAACAAGCGATATGGCTCAATAGTAAGCAAAACTTTTAAAAACGGAACTTTGATGTCAATAAATGTATCAAAAGAATGGGCTTATAATGCTGATTCTAAATATATGAATTTTATTAAGTTTAGTATTACTCATCAAAGGCTACGAGCCTGAGAAAACTTACCTGATTTTTTAAAGAGGGGGGAAACATCCCCTAAAAGTGAAAAATTTTTAATGAAAATCACACCGTCAGATTCAGCGTATCAGAAAACCCTTTAACACAGGTTTCAAGCTCATATCTGCAAAAATCTGCAACTTCGTATTTTTTGCCAGAAGATAAATATACGAATATAGAAGTTCGTTACGTAAGTTAATTTGCAAATTACGTCAGAACCAAATTTAGAGACAGCCATTTAGCAAAAGAAAAGTAAAATTTTTATGCAAATTTTGTTTACTTATTCAATGACGGCGAGCTAAAATAAAAGCTGCATTAACTAAAAACCGATCAGAAATTAAATAAAAAAAACAAGTTTTTTAAACTGAAAGTAAGGAGCGACATTAAAACTTAAAACGAACAGAAATTATTCCGTATATGAAAGGGGCTGTCCCCTCCTCAACGCCTCGCTCTTTACGCTAAAGTTTGACTCTGTCTCACAACTTTATTTTTTAAAACAATAAAAAACTTTAGCGTAAAGAGCGAGGCGTTGAGGAGGGGACAGCCCCTTTCATATACGGAATAATTTCTGTTCGTTTTAAGTTTTAATGTCGCTCCTTACTTTCAGTTTAAAAAACTTGTTTTTTTTTTTATTTAATCATAGTATAGAGCAATGTGCACACAATACATATATATATGTATATATATATATATATATATATATATATATATATATATATATATATATATATATATATATATATATATACATATATATATATATATATATATATATATATATATATATATATATATATATATATATTTATATGTGTATATATATATATATATATATATATATATATATATATATATATATATACATAATATATATATATATATATATATATATATATATATATATATATATATATATATATATATATATATATATATATATATATATATATATATATACATAATATATATATATATATATATATATATATACATAATATATATATATATATATATATATATATATATATATATATATATATATATATATACATAATATATATATATAATATATTATATATATATATATATATATATATATATATATACATAATATATATATATATATATATATATATATATATATATATATATATATATATATATATATATATATATATATTATGTATATATATATATATATATATATATATATATATACATAATATATATATATATTATATATATATATATATATATATATATATATATATATATATATATATATATATATATATATATATATATAGATAGACCAGAGAAATTAGAATCAAAGCAGTTGTATATAGAATATTCAAGAAGGGCTCATTCAATTGGGAATTGAAAGGGCTAGTGCCCTTTTTAATAGTTAACAGTGACTGGAGGGCAACTAAACCCCCTCCCAAAACCACCATTTCCCCAAACACATCCAATCAAAATTTTGAAATAGCCATTTTGTTCAACATTGCAAGGTCCGGAAATTATATCTTTAAGGATGACAGCCCCCCACAGCCCTCAGGGCAATGGTTGTAAGTTGTGTAAGGTTTTTTATGGTTTTTATGGTTTTATATAAGGTTTTTTATGGAAATGGTGGTCTTATAAACTTTGGAGGGGACTCATTGGATTGGTAATCCGAAGTTCTAGTATCCTTTTTAAGATTCAAAGTGATCAGAGGGTGCATACCTCTCCCCCTCCCAACACCTTGTATTTTCCCAAAATGCATCTGATAGAAATTTTGTGATGGCCATTTATTTTTGTAGAAACTTCAACAAATGCTGAATTGATTGAAAATTGAAAGGCCATTTTTTACTAGTCAAAAGTGATTAGAGGGCAACAAGAGGGGGATTAGAGGGCCCCATCCCTCTGATCAATTCCCTAAACACATCTAATCAAAATTTTGAGAAAGTCATTTTGCTCAGCGTAGTTGAAAGGTCTGAAAATTATGTCTTTGAGGTTGACAACCCCTCCCCTCCCCCTGCAGCCCTCAGCACAAAGATTGTAAATTATGCCCCAAGGGCATTTAAGGTTTTTATAGAAAGGATGATCATAAAAAACTCCGGAGGGGGCTCATTGGATTGGAAATCAGATGTACTAGTTCCCTTTTTAAGAGTCAAAGTGATCAGGCGCAGCCCTCCCCCCCCTCCTACATCGTATTTTCCACAAAAGCACCCAATAAAAATTGAGATTGCCATTTGTTCAAAAATAGTCCAAAGATCACACAATAATGCCTTTGTGGTGGAGAGAATCCCCCTTAGTCTGGGGGTAAAGGATGTAAGTTATGTCCCAAGGGCATATAAGGTTTTATAGAAAGAGTGGTTGCATAAACTTTGGAGGGGGATCATTGGATTGTTAATCAAAAGTTCTAGAACCCTTTTTAAGATTAAAAAGTGATTGGAGGGCAGATACTCCCCCCCCCCCACATCTTGTATTTTCCCAAAATGCATCTGATAAAAATTTTGAGATAGCCATTTATTGTTGTAGAAACTTTGAAAAAGGCTCATTTTATTGGAAACTGAAAGGATCTTTTTTAATAGTCTAAAGAGATTAGAGGACAACAAGCCCCTCTCCCCCCCCCCCCCACTCCCATCAATTCCCAAAATACAACCAATCAAAATTATGAGATAGCCATTTTGTTCAACGTAGTTGAAAGGTCTGGAAATTATGTCTTTAAGAATGACAGCCCCACAGCCCTCAATGCAAGGGTTGTAAGTTATGCCCCAAGAGCATATAAGGTTTTTATGGAAAGGGTGATCATATAAACTCTAGAAGAGGCTCATTGGATTGGAAAGCAGATATTCTAGTTCCCCTTTTAAGAGTCAAAGTGATCAGGGGCAGTCCCCCCCCACATCCTATTTTCCACAAATGCATCCAATAAAAATTTTGAGACTAACATTTAAGAAAGGTAGACAGGTCCTTGCTGAAAATTATTGACCATCAGCAATTGTTAAGGTTCTTCAAAAAATAGTCAATTCTGCAGTTATTCAGCATCTTGAAACAAATATCTTAGACACAGTTCATCTCCTTAAACTGTATGACTACATCACTACATTACTTGATTATGGCACGCCTATTGTTATGATTCTGCTTGACTTTCCTAAAGCTTTAGACAAAGTTTTTCACAAGCAACTTGTAATCAAGCAAGAGTCAGTCAAGCTTGAAGAGAAATCCCTGCCCTAGATCCTGGATTTTCATCACCAGTGATCTCAGTGTGTTCAGTTATTTGATGGCTCTGGTAACCATATTCTTTCTGCTTCAAAGCAGGCTTCAAGCAGAGTTCCTCAGGGAAGTCTTTTGGGCCTTACACTATTCAATATCATAGGCAGCACAATAGCGCTGCCTAAGTAAAGAACAATGTTGGCACAATGTATTTTTTTTTTGTTTAGACCAGGGCACTTTGTATTGAAGGAGTTGTCGTAGAAACTTCGAAAAGGGCTCATTCCATTGGAAATTGGAAGGACTTGTGCCCTTTTGAATAGTTAAAAGTGATTGGAGGAAAACTAACACCCCTCTTACACCCTCATTTCCCCAAACACATCCAATCAAAATTTTGAGATAGCCATTTTGTTCAACGTAGTTGAAAGTTCTGGAAATTAGGCCTTTGATGATGACAGCCCCCCCCCCCTAAACACCCTCAGGGCAAGGGTTACAAGTTATGCCCTGGGAGCATATAAGGTTTTATAGAAAGCATTGCTGTAGAAACTTCAAAAAGGGCTCATTTGATTGGAAATTCAAAGGGCTTGTGCCCTTTTTAATAGTTGAAAGAGATTGGAGGAAAACTAACACCCCCCTCACACCCTCATTTCCCCAAACACATCCAATAAAAATTTCGAGATAACCATGTTGTTTGACGTAGTTGAAAGGTCCAGAAATTATGTCTTTGAGGATGACATTCCCCTGGCAGACCTCAGAACAAGGGTTGTAAGTTATTCCCTGGGTCATAAAAGATTTTTATAGAAAGCGTTGTTGTGGAACTCTCAAAAAGGGCTCATTCAATTGGAAATTGAAAGGGCTAGTGCCCTTTTTAATAGTTGAAAGTAATTGGAGAGCAACTAACCCCCCTCTCACACCCACAATTTCCCCAAACACATCCAATCAAAATTTTGAGATAACCATTTTGTTCAATGTAGTTGAAAGTTCTGGAAATTAATTCTTTGATGATGACCCTCCCCCCCCCTCCCCCCCCCCAACGCCCTCAGGGCAAGGGTTGCAAGTTATGTCCTGGGAGCATATATGGTTTTATAGAAAGCATTGTCATAGAAACTTCAAAAATGGCTCATCCGATTGGAAATTGAAAGAGCTAGTGCCCTTTTTAATAGTCGCAAGTGATTGGAGGGCAAGTAATCCTCCTCTCACGCCCTTCATTTCCCAAAACACATCCAATCAAAATTTTTAGAAAGTCATTTTGTTCAACGTAGTTTAAAGGTCTGGAAATAATATCTTTGAGGATGACACTCCCCCACAGCCGTCAGGGCAAGGGTTGTAGGTTATGCCTTGGGTGCATATAAGGTGTTTATAGAAAGCATTGTTGTAGAAACTTCAAAAAGGGCTCATTTGATTGGAAATTAAAATGGCTAGTGCCCTTTTTAATAGTCAAAAGTGGTTAGAGGGCTACTAAGACCCAATTTTGTTCAATATAGTAATAAGTTCTGGAAATTAGGTCTTTCCGGATGACAACCCCTCACAGCCCTCAGGGCAAGGGTTGTAAGTTATGCCCAGGGGTCATTTAAGGTGTTAATATAAAGCATTGGTGTAGAAACTTCAAAAAGGGCTCATTTGAATGGAAATTGAAAGGGCTACTGCTCTTTTTAATAGTCAAAAGTGATTGAAGGGCAAGTAAACCCCCTCTCACACCCAACATTTCCCCAAACACATCCAATCAAAATTTGAGATAGGTATTTACAATCAAAAATTCTGAGATTCAAAATTTTGAGATAGGTATATATACCCTGAAAGGTCTGGAAATTATGTCTTTGAGGATGACACTCCCCCCCCCCCACAGCCCTTGGGGCAAGGGTTGTAAGTTATGCCCTGGGGGCATATAAGGTTTTTATAGAGAGCATTGTTGTAGAAACTTAAAAAAGGGCTCATTCAATTGGAAATTGAAAGGGATAGTGCCTTTTTTAATAGTTGAAAGTGGTGGGAGAGCATTTAACACATCCAATCAAAATTTTGAGATAGCCATTTTGTTCAACATAGTTGAAAGTTCTGGAAATTAGGTCTTTGACAATGACAAACAGCGTTGTTGTAGAAACTACAAAAAGGGTTCATTTGATTGGATATTGAAAGGGCTAGTGCCCATTTTAATAGTCAAAAGTGATTGGAGGGCAACTACCCCCCCCCTCCCTCACACCCACCATTTTCACAAACACATCCAATCAAAATTTTGAGATAGGAATTTTGTTTAACATAGCTGAAAGGACTAGAAATTAAGTATTTGAGGGTGATACTCCCCCCATAGCCCTCAGGGCAAGGGTTGTAAGTTATGCCCTGGGGTCATATAAGGTGTTTATAGAAAGCGTGGTCGTAGAAACTTCAAAAAGGGTTCATTTGATTGGAAACTCAAAGGGCTAGTGCCCTTTTTAATAGTCAAAAGTGATTGGAGGGCAACTAACAACCCACTCACGCCCACCATTTCCCCAAACACATCCAATCAAAATTTTGATATAGTCATTTTGTTCAACGTAGCTGAAAGGTCTGGAAATTATGTTTTTGAGAATGACACTCCCCCCACAGCCCTCAGGGCAAGAGCTGTAAGTTATGCTGTGGGGGCATATAAGGTTTTTATAGAAAGCATTGTTGTAGAAACTTCAAAAAGGACTCATTCGATTCGAAATTGAAAGGGCTACTGCCCTTTTTAATAGTCAAAGGTTATTAGAGGGCAACTAACCTCTCACGCCCACCATTTCCCCAAACACATCAAATCAAAATTTAGAAAGTGTTTTCAAAATCTAATCAAAATTTACAAATGGTTTTTTATAGAAAGCATTGCTGTAGAAACATCAAAAAGGGCTCCTTCGATTGGAAATTGAAAGGGCTAGTGCCTTTTTTAATAGTCAAAAGTGATCAGAGGGCAACTAGCCCCCCTCTCAGGCCTACCATTTCCCTGAACACATCCAATCAAAATTTTGAGATAACCATTTTGTTCAACATAGTTGAAAGGTCCAGAAATTATGTCTTTGAAGATAACAACCCCATCACAGCCCTCAGAGCAAGGGTTGTGAGTTATGCCCTGGGGTCATATAAGGTGTTTATAGAAAGTGTTGTTGTAAAAACTTCAAAAAGGGCCCATTTCATTGGAAATTGAATGGGCTAGTGCCCTTTTTAATAGTCAAAAGTGATTGGAGGGCAACTAGCCCCACTCTCACTCCCACCATTTCCCAAAACACATCCAATCAAAATTTTAAAATAGGCATTTTGTTCAACATAGTTGGAAGGTCTAGAAATTATGTCTTTGAGGATGACACTCCTCCAACAGCCCTCATAGCTAAGGTTGTAAGTTAAGGCCTGGGGGCATATAAGGTTTTTTATAAAAAGCAATGTTGTAGAAACTTTAAACAGGGCTCATTCAACTCGAAATTGAAAGGGCTATTACCCTTTTTAATAGTCAAAAGTGATTGGAGGGCAACTAGCCCCCCTCTCACGCCCACCATTTCCCCAAACACATCCAATCAAAATTTTGAGATAGCCATTTTGGTCAACATAGTTGAAAGTTCTCAAAATTAGGTCTTTGAAGATGACAACCCCACACACCCCTCAGAATGAGGGTTGTAAATTATTCTCTGGGGGCATATAAGGTTTTTATAAAAAGCATTGTCATAGTAACTTCAAAAACGGCTTATTCCATTGAAAATCGGAAGGGTTAGAGCCCTTTTAAATAGTCGAAAGTGATTGGAGGGCAACAAACCCCCCTCTCACGCCCACCATTTCTGCAAACACATCCAATCAAAATTTTGAGATAGCCATTTTGGTCAACATAGTTGAAAGTTCTCAAAATTAGGTCTTTGAAGATGACAACCCCCCACACCCCTCAGAATGAGGGTTGTAAATTATTCTCTGGGGGCATATAAGGTTTTTATAAAAAGCATTGTCATAGTAACTTCAAAAACGGCTTATTCCATTGAAAATCGGAAGGGTTAGAGCCCTTTTAAATAGTCGAAAGTGATTGGAGGGCAACAAACCCCCCTCTCACGCCCACTATTTCTGCAAACACATCCAATCAAAATTTTGAGATAGCCATTTTGGTCAACATAGTTGAAAGTTCTCAAAATTAGGTCTTTGAAGATGACAACCCCCCACACCCCTCAGAATGAGGGTTGTAAATTATTCTCTGGGGGCATATAAGGTTTTTATAAAAAGCATTGTCATAGTAACTTCAAAAACGGCTTATTCCATTGAAAATCGGAAGGGTTAGAGCCCTTTTAAATAGTCGAAAGTGATTGGAGGGCAACAAACCCCCCTCTCACGCCCACTATTTCTGCAAACACATCCAATCAAAATTTTGAGATAGCCATTTTGTCCAACATAGTTGAAAGTTCTAGAAATTAGGTCTTTGAGGATGACAATCCCCCACAGCCCTCAGGGCAAGAGTTGTAAGTTATGACCTGGTGGCATATAAGGTTTTTATAGAAAGCATTGTTGTAGAAACTTCAAAAATGGCTCATTTGATTGGAAATTCAAATGGCTATTGTCCCTTTTTATAGTTGAAAGTGACTGAAGGACAATTAACCCCCCTCTCACGCCCACCATTTCCCCAAACACATCCAATCAAAATTTCAAGATAGCCATTTGCTCAACATGGCTCAAAAGTTCAGAAATTATGTCTTCGAGGATGACAAACCCCCCACAGACCTCAGGGTAAAATTTTGAGATAGCCATTTTGTTCAATGTAGTTGAAAGTTCTGGAAATTAGGTCTTTGAGGATGAATCACTCCCACAGCCCTCAGGGTAAGGGTTGCAAGTTATGACCTGGTGGCATATAAGGTTTTTATAGAAAGTGTTGTCATAGAAAATCAAAAAGGGCTCATTTGATTGGAAATTGAAAGGGCTAGTGCCCTTTGTAATAGTCAAGAGTGATTGGAGGACAACTAACCCCCCTCTCACACCCATCATTTCCCCAAACACTGCTGACCAACATTTTTATATAGCCATTTTGTTGAACATAGTTGAAGGGTCCAGAAATTATGTCTTTGAGTATGAAAACCCCACCACAGCCCTAAGGGCTAAGGTTGTAAGCTATTCCCTGGGGGCATATAGTGTTTTTATAGAAAGTGCTGTTGTAAAAACTTCAAAAAGGGCTCATTCAATTGGAAATTGAGAGGGCTATTGCCTTTTTTAATAGTCAAAAGTAATCTGAGGGAGAATCACTCTCAAGCCCATCATTTCTTCAAACATTTCTGATCAACATTTTTATATGGCCCTTTTGTTTAACATAGTTGAAAGGTCTGAAAATTAAGTTTTTGAGGATGAAGGTTTCAGAAATTATGTCTGTGAGGAAGACACCCCCCCCCCTTACAGCCCTCAGGGAAAGGGTTATAATTCATGTCCTTGGGGCATATAATGTTCTTATAAAAAGGTTGGTTGTATATACTTTGGAGGGAACTCATTGGATTGGTAATCATAAGTTCTAGTGCCCTTTTTAAGAGTCAAAGTAATCAGAGCACAGCTGACCCCCCCCCCCCCCACGCACACACACACACAAACACATTGTATTTTCCTGAGATGTACCCAATAGATATTTTGAGGCAGTTCTTTTATTCAAAATAGTCTAAATATCCTATAACAAGGCTTTTGAGGTTGATAAAAACCCCAGAGTCTGAGGATGAGGGTTGTAAGTTACGCCCCTGGGGCATTTATGGTTCTTATGGAAGGGATGGTTGTAAAACCTTTAGAGGTGACTCATTTGCTTGAACTTGGAAGTTCTAGTTCCCTTGTAAGAGTCAATAGTGATGGAGGTCAAGTAGCACCCCCCTCCCACCCAACTGCCTCTCTTTTCACCAAATGCATCTACTTAAAATTGTGCAAGTGCAATTTTATTTTAAATACTCCAAAGAACATATAACAATGCTTCCAGGGTTAACACAACCCCCCAGAGTCCTGGGGCAAGGGCTTTAAGTTATGCCCTGGGGGCATATAAGGTTTTTATGGAATGGGTGATTGTATTAAATTCAGATGGGTCTCATTTGATTTTAAATTGGAAGTTATAGTCCCCTTTTTAAGAGTCAAAGTGATTTGAGAGACCCCCCCCCCCCCCGATGCCCATCCTTTCCCATAATAAATATTCAAACAGAGTTTTGGGACATCAATTTTTCAGTAATGTTGAAAGGTTCAGTAATTATGTGTAGCAATGGTTGCAGTAACAGTAGTAGCATTAGTAGCAGTATGCAAATAGCACATTTTTTCAACTTCCCCTTCAACACACAAAGCAATTTAACTTAATAATGTCAACCAGTCCTGAAGCATTGCTGATACATCCTGTTGACAACCTGTATGGGCATAATGTGTTTTGATTTATTTCAATACAGTTACAATATTGCCCAAAATTTTTGCCTTAATATCCTTAGGTTTATTAGTTATGGTAGTAGCACCAGTAAATATAGTAGTAGCAGTAGGAGTACAGTTAATAGTAGTAGTCTTAGCTTTAGTAGCAGTAATAGTAATAATAGCAGTAGTTGTAGGAGTAGAAGCATTAGTATTATGATGCAAATATTGTCTTTTGGTTAGTTCAACATCCCCCAAAACAAGCAGTGTAAGTTTTAATTTCACACACAAAACTGTTCCTAAGATATTGCTGATATGCATTTTGACAACCTGCATATAGATGGCAGGTTGGCATCAGTAAAACAGAAATATTGTCTGAAAATTTCACCTTCAAACCTTCAAAGGTAGTGGGTTTTGAGCTAGCCAGAAGTCAATGTGAGTATTCATTTAATGTTGCTTCTATGGTTACTGTAACTAACAACACTAATGACATTAAGTTGAAACTTTTAGGGAATGTTTAGGAGGAGTTTCAATTAAAAAAAAAAAAAACTATATTCATGCAGGTATTAATAGGGCCTATAAGGACATAGGCAGCAACATGGGGCATATAAGGACATAGGCAACCCCTCAGAGTTATGTATTTTGCCCATTATGCTTAAAAACAAAATATTGCTTTAAAATTAAATCAAACCAGACTGTTTGTATGCTGGTTAACAATTAGACATCTCAGCAATATACCAAAAACAACTGAGGGTATTAAGTTCAAATTTTTGGGGCTACTTCTATTACTACATCTGCTCTTAAGATTTTAATAAATCAAAAGAGTGTAATTGTATCCATTCTGTGAAAGAGCATAGATATAATTTTTGGAAATGGTATTAACTTTTATTTATCAGGTCCACTAGAGGATGTATATGACTAAATTAAACACTACTATTTGTGTCATGATTTTCAAGAGTTTATGTGGTTAAAAATTGCTAAAAAAGTTTCTCCAGCATATAAATAGCAGGCCAAACTATTAATTCTTAAAGGAAAACTAGAAATATTCAAACTACTATTTTTTTCCCTGAAAAAGACTATGTCAATATAAAACAAACTGAAATTGATTAAAAACTTTTTCCTCAAAACAAGTTTTTTTTTTAAAATTAAAGAACTCCATTAAACCAAAAATGAACAAAAATAGAATCAAATAATCTACCAAGCACACAACTACCCCAAATCTGCATCAATAAATAAATAAAACCCAAAATGAACAGAAATTACAATAAACAACCAAGTCAAACTCAAAATGAGCAAAAATTAATGTGAGTGGGGTTCCAAACCCCAATGCTTTCTAAAAGCCAGAATAGAATTTGTACTTTACTGGAAAAATTCTTTTAAATGTTTTCACTTTTACAACTTTAAGAAATCAAAAATTAATTAAGATTTTATTGAATAAATATCAGCATATGTATATTAAAATGACAATGCACATTCATTTGAATGTGCATATTAAATTCATTGAATGTGCATATTAATTTGAATGGCTATTCATATTAATTTCTGCTTGTTTTGAGTTTAACTCTGTTATTTATTTTAATTTCTCTTTTTTTGGGGTTTCATTTATTTATTGATACTGGTTTGTGGTAGTTGTCAGCTTGGTAGATTATTTGGTTCTATTTTTGGTTTAATGGAGTTATTTACTTTTTTTGAAAAACTTATTTTGTGGAAAAAGTTATTTTAATTAATCTTTATCAATGATGATCCTTCTACTATCAGCAGTAAAGTAGCATTCTACACTGATGAATTGAAAATTCTCAGACCAGCCTAGTTATGTGAGCTCTTCCAATCCAAAGGCACACTCTTTGAGTTGAGGGACTTCAGAAATATTTGACATAATGGAGATGATATCTTATTAGCCTGTTCTTTCAGGAGCCTTGGGTGAAAGTTATCTGGCCCTGCTGACTTATTAACATCTAGCACTTCAAGTCACTTTATGACAGACCCTATAGTACTCATGATAGGTGGCATAAGGTTCAGTACACTGTATGCTGGACTGTTGGGGAGAGGTCTGTCAGGTTCAATGGTAAACACTGATCCAAATTGCTTGTTGAGTAATTCAGCAATTTCTTGCAATTCAGTAGTTTCCCTGCCATCAGATTTCTTCAGGTTGCTGGATATGTAGTTCCAGAACCTTTTGGGGTTTCTCTTGCTATAATCTGCAAGCTTGGACTCAAAGTTTGAACACAGTTGTTTGGTGAGCTTTTGCAGCTTATTTCAAGCCATAGCAAACTTTTTATAGTGATAATCTTTCCCCATTTTATAGTACTTGTTCTACTATTGGCTTTTCTGGCTTTGTTCTCTACATATCTGAGAGGTTATGTGTGGGAATGCCTTGGGCTTTGGTACAAGTTTGGTAGATGTGTGCTTTTTCTGGAGTGTTGTAAGCTCTTCTTGGAATCTGATCCACTGTTGATCTATCTCCTCTTGAAGCAAAGACCCCTAGTCTATGCTACTCCACTCTCCTTTAATTGCTGCATAGTTGGTGTAAGTTCTTGATATAATTGGGTGTTATCTTGTGGAAGGCTAAATTGACTTTGATGACAAGGTGGTCACTTTTGTCTAAGGGGGGGGGGGGAGAAGAAGGAAAGAGCATTGAATGAGGAATATAACTGCATAGGTTATTTGGTAAAGGTCTAGAGTAGGGGCTATTGAGAAGGAAACATTCAGAAAACAATTCTTAATTCATAATATGCTGAATGATTGCAGGACTAGGCCTAGCTAACACATTTTGACTACAGCTCCACTATATTTTACTCCTGAACCCCACCTTCTAACCCTTAACAAGCAAATATACAGCCCAAATTATATATTCTCCATGTATTCTGCCAATGAGTCTCTCTTGTTTCAACTCATGTATCTGCAAATTGATCAACTGTGATGAAACAAGAGCCAGAAAAACAAGTGACAGGTGGAAGAATGTATAGGAAATAGCCTTTAGCCTATAATTCAGGCCATATATTCACACATTAGGGAAACTAGGAGTGAAAATAAAGGCTAGGCTAGTGGAGCTGCAGTAAAAATGTGTTAGCTAGGCTACAATTGTTCTGCATATTACTATGTTCACAGGTTTCCTTCCCAATAGCCCCTACTCTAGACCTTTGCTTTTCTTATCTGATTTCCGCCGTTGCCTAAAATATAGACTACCTTGACCAAACAATCTAGGCCTAAGGATAGGCTAGCCTACAGAGACAACTAGTCCTTAACTCAAGACTGTCCAGTGGCTCTAAGTACTATAATATAATTCAAGTAAACAGTTTATAATCGCCATAAAATATCTACCAAGTTGATTTAGAATATCTTATGATGTTCCTTTAAAAGAGGTCAGACTAGGGGAATCTTTAGCCTTGAATAATCTTTTCTTAAAATGAGTTTAATAGCCTATTTACAAGATGTCTCTTCCGTACTGCTGCCCAAAGATGGGAAGTGTGATCAAAGCGAGAAAAATTCGGATAGTGTTACACTAAAATCAATCCCCAGTGATAAAATATAATATTATGAACTTGACAAATCAACAGAGATTATAATTCTAGATTCTGAATATGCTTTGGTTCCCAGTAGGTTCAATACGATAATGAAATTCACATTTTAGATCCTTAGGATTGTTTTCAAAGTCTCTCGTTTTTCTGTTTTAGTAGGCTGTGAAGCTCAAGCAACTGATAAATGGACATTTCAAGTCTAATTATATATATATATAAAAAAGCGTTTACAAAAGACAAAAAGTATTTCAAAGAAAAAAGAGCCATATTAAACTTGCGAAGAGAGGACATAAAGTCCTATAATAATCCGAACTTAAAACAAACGGAAATTATAATTAATAAATAAATAAAATCAGGTCAAAAATGAAAATAAGAGATACTCCTATGCATGAGTAATTAAATCATAAAACCAACAGCAATTACCATTAATAGGAATTAGGCTACCGTCCCCAAAGTCTTCTAAGTTCCATAGCGTCATTTGTGTTATTGCCTTTATAGCACAAATCCCAAGATATTTTTCAAAATCTAGATGAGAGGGCTATGTGTTCTGATTATTTAAGTTGAAAATGCCAAAAACAAGTATTTTTCAAAATCTAGAAGAAACTTTCCCCTTCCCTAGACACCCACGCTCCTTAAATTTTGAAAAAAATGTCTTTTTTGGTATAACCATGGAAGAAAATCGAAATAAACACAGAAATAATCCCCCCCCCTCCTAGATTTTGAATTATAGATTTTACTCCGCCCCATCATAAACATTTTTGTCAATTGGCACCACCGATGATTTTTACTAAATATTATGATTGTCCAGGCAATGGCAGGTAATGATAGAAAATTTTTTTTACATATACGAGTATACAATTCCCATTGTTTAGAAAATTCTCTTTTCATATTCAAAAATAAAACGTGACGATATACGATATCATGAACCTCAGGAAACTAAAACTGTTTTGCTGGTGGAGAAATTTGACCATTTTGGCCGGGAACGACCAGTGACAGAATTGATTTAGTCTTATATACATCATCCAACAATATACTCGAAGAAGATTAATGCAGCAAAAGTAAAGGAAAAGTTTTGACAATAAAATGGCTTATTGGATGGTACAAAACAAAAAGGAGAGGGTAACTCAGCTATACTATGATTATGACGGTAAAGAACCCTTCATTGCCATAAAAAAGCTACTGGCCTGATTTGTTTGTTTAAAGGAAGGTTAAGACAAAAACAGCCAAATCGTACTTCACAAGGAAACAAACTGTCTTGACTGGTAGAAAAACTTGAACACTTTCCTCAGGAAAGTCCTACAAGAACATTGGGACAGTCTTTCAGAAATATATGTGATGCAGTAAAACAGACAAGGAGGAGGACTAGCAAAGCAAAGTACACAGTTTCGACATATACCCCAGGAACTCAGTGACAGTGAAACCTTAAGCTGGATGATGACACTAAGTAGAAAAGGGAAAAACCGAGCTGAACTAGGTTAATGATGATAAATAGCCCTCGTCTACCGACAGAAAAGATGCTATCATCACCTTTTTATTTGAGAAAAGACCAAGACAAAATGAGGATTACTGTCTATTAATGGCTAGACTGGGGGACTTAACTCATATGTTAGAGTGCAGGATTAAAACGAAGCTACATCGCACATTTTCTATTCAAGGATTCTTGGTAAACCAAGAAATGTTTTACAGCTTACACGAATGGCTGAATCTGTATGATAGATGGTATACCAAAGTATAATCCAGCTTTGGCAAATAACCTTCAACATAAAGTGAAAAGTTATATATACCTAATTAGAAAATCAAATAACAGGCAACGGAAAATAGTACGCAAAAAATTGAAACGCATTGGAATCGAAAGCCCGATGATCAGGTTTCCAAAATCATCCAATGAATATACCGTCCAAGAAACTATTCAAAACTTCGGTGGCCGTGTGGTCCATAGCTGGGTTCAATGGAAGAATCTTAGTCTTGTAGCAAAAGAGGGTGACAGGGCCAATACCTCAAATGCAAAAAAAAAAGAAAAAATGTTAGCTACAAAATTCAACCAATATAAATTCTATCCGGGCTATATCTTCAGGTAATTGGTGGCACGGGGTACAAAGCCTTATTCAAGAAAAGGCTCTTCTTCCACTTACAAAGAGGGTGACGGGAATAGCACTTCAAATACAAAAAAAATACAGAAAAAATGTTAGCTACCATAAAAGAGAATAATTAAAAAAAAATCCATTGTCAACAATTATAAACCAGACAAAAATTATGGTTCCTACCTAGAGGAAGAGCCAAGTAGTATTCCTAGAGTCATTGTGATTAGGTAGCTAAGAGAGTTGGATGAAGCCAAAGGTTTCAACAAAGAGAACTACCACCAAACACATGGTGGCAATGATGACAAGAGCACATCAGCAGTTTGAAATTCTATCAAAGTAAGTATTCACCATTGTTTTGTTCTTTTAAGTTCTGTAAAATATATTAAATAAATTTAAAACAGATATAAACAATATAAACTTTACAAATAACGATAAGTACAAACTCTGAGACTTATGAGACTTATCAGAAAAAAAGTTCGAATATCAGACAGATAAAAGAAGTTCGGTTTTTGGAAAAACAAAATTTGGCTTTTTCGTGCCCGGGTTGGGCCACTTAGAACCTAAAGTGTGAGTTACAGTAAACTAATTTCTAAACTCAAACCAAGAAAAGAAATTTATAAGAAATTCCCAGAAGCCACATCCTTCGGACCCAAATTTAAAAAGCTGTCAGAACTGGAAAATAATTTAACTCAAACAGTTTCCCTGGAACACAGAGAGCTTCTAACATGTAGGGTTGCTGCCCTTTCAAATTATTCATCTGTGCTTTACTGGAAATAAAAAAAAACAAGTTTTTCTAACTGAAAGTATAGAGCCACATTAAAGCATAAAACGAACAGAAATTATTCCGTATATAAATGGGCTGTCCCTTTCTCAACGCCTCACTTTTTACGCTAAAGTTTGACTCTTTGTCACAACTCTACGTTTTAAAACAATGAAAATGTTAGCGTAAGGAGCAAGACGCTGAAGAGCGGACAACCCCTTTCATATACGGAATAATTTTTGTTTGTTTTAAGTTTCAATGTCACTCCTTCCTTTCAGTTAATTATTTGAAAAAAAAACTACGTTTTCTAAAGAGTTAAACAGGCTGAGTTACAAGCTCGAACCTTAAAACGTACAGGGATTAGGAGGCACAGTTGGGGGGCTGCCGCCCCCCAAACCCCCCGCTTTCGCAGAATTTAAATAAAAAAAAAAAGTTTTTTAAACTGAAAGTAAGGAGCGACATTAAATCTTAAAACGAACAGAAATTATCCCGTATATGAAACGGGCTGTGCCCTCCTCAACGCCTCGCTCTTTACGCTAAAGTTTTTATTGTTTAAAAAAAAGAGTTGTGAAAAAGTCAAACTTTAGCGTAAAGAGCGAGGCGTTGAGGAGGGCACAGCCCCTTTCATATACGGAATAATTTCTGTTCGTTTTAAGATTTAATGTCGCTCCTTACTTTCAGTTTAAAAAACTTTTTTTTTATTTAAAGGCTGCGAAAGCGGGGGGTTTGGGGGTGGCAGCCCCCCAACTGTGCCTCCTAATCCCTGTTCGTTTTAAGGTTCGACCTTGTAACTCAGCCTCTTTAACTCTTTAGAAAACGTAGTTCTTTTCAAATAATTTCTGCACGTTTTTGTACAGTTTATTACTTATTATTGCTTGACTAACTGTTAGCTGATCGTGTCAGGAGTTAAAGTTGGGGGGCTGCCGCCCCCCAAACCCCCCGCTCTTGAACATTCTTGTGTTAAGGCTTTTAATTCCTGAATGCTCAAATCACGTCGTACAGGGTGCCTCCTAATCCCTGTACGTTTTAAGGTTCGAACTTGTGACACATCCTCTTTAACAGCCCCCCAACTGTGCCCCCTAATCCCTGTATCTTTAACAGCCCCCAACTGTGCCTCCTGATCCCTGTACGTTTTAAGGGTCGACCTTGTAACTCAGCCTCTTTAACTCTTTAGAAAACGTAATTTTTTTCAAATAATTTAAAAAAGAAACTGAGTTTCTTTTTTAAACTTTAAATTCAGTATATAAAAAATTTCCTCTGACGGTGAATCGAACCCGGGTCTTCCGCCTGACAGTCAGGAGTATCGACCGCTGTACTAAAGAGACACAATTGCAATTGTTTTTTAGTAAGTGGAATCTATTTTTGACGCAAGCAAATCCCCACAAAACTTGATATTTGGTTTTTGGAAAATAGGGAAGGAGTGATCAGATTGAGCTGAAATTTCGAGGATAAGCTCCCAGGCCCCAGGAAAGCTTATCCTCTAAATTTCAGCCCGATCAGACAACGTTAAAGGGGGGCTGTGGTGCGAAAAATTAACATGGGCTTTTATAGGAAAACGAGGTTTTTCGTAAATGTAAATTCGGGGGATAACTTTTTCGGTCTGAAAATATCAAAAGGCCCTAACAGGGCGAATTCTGCTTCGAATGAGTCCTCATTCACCTGGATCAGTTGCCAACTGTGGCCTGTAGGCGTGGATAACAAAAAAAAGAGAAATGAACTTTAAGTGGCTATATTCGGTTTTTGGAAAACAGGGAAGGAGTGATCGGATTGAGCTGAAATTTCGAGGATAAGCTCCCGGGCCCTAGTAAAGCTTAACCTCTAAATTTCAACCCAATCGGACAACGTTAAAGGGGGGGGGGGGCTGTGGTCGGAGTGTCGAAACTTCCGGCCCACTTTTACCCATGAAGATAAAGTCGGAGGGGGGTGAAATTTTGCACGTTTCTTAGTTTGAGCTTGGGCTACAAAATGCAATTACCCCTGTCTCTCTGCGACCGCTAGGACCGGAAATCGCTTAACATTGTGGTGGGTCGCCTCTTTATAGAGGCACAAGTGTGCCTCCTTGAAAAAAAAACTTGTTTTTTTATTTAATTTCTGAACGTTTTTCAACCAATGCAGTTCGAATTTGGTTCACCGTACATGAAAAATCAAAATCGAATTTGCGTATTAATCTTTGACAGATTTACTCCGTATATGAAGGGTTGTCCCCTCCTCAATACCTTGTTCTTCACGCTAAAGCTATTAGCACTTTTTAAAAAGCTTCATATTCTATAAAACGGTCCCCGTGTTTCAGTAGACGCTCTTACAAATTGTTTCAAACAGTCAAACTTTAGCGTAAAGAGTAAGGTATTTTGGAGGGGGCAACCCTTCATACATGGAATAATTTTTATTCGTTTTTCAAATAATGCCGGTAAATCTGGCTCATCCTTTATGAAATATACCCCCCCAACTCACGAAAAACTCCTTCATGGAAGTTTCATTCAACTTAAAGTGCACCCCCTTCCCGTAAAATTCCCTCCAGACATTTCCATCCTCGCTGAGAATCACCCTTCCTTGAAAATTGCTTGCGGACGATTCAGCCTGACAAATTATCTTTATTATTCTTTAATTTGAATAAGAATTTAATCTCTAATCAGTTTCTTACTCGCTCCAGAAACGCCCCCTTCCGTGAAAATTATTTCCTGGAAATCAAAACACGCAGAATAAAAACCCTGGATAATTCCCCCGGATCATCTCCACATGAAAAATGTGGTCAATAGAATGTAAGAAAATTAAATATAATTTCGTCTAGTAATTCGGTCAAATCCCCCCAATGTAACATTCCCCCTGGAATGTTCACCCCCAGAAATTTCCCTCCAGAAGGAAGATTCTCCCAATAGAAATCCACCCCAAGCACACTCCCCGCCAACAAAAAAAGTCTGTATACTTCCCAATAACATATACTATACGTAAACAGTGGGTGAATTTTATAACTTACAGGCCTCTCCCCACGGACTGTGGGGGTCATTTTACACCTAATGACATAATTATTACATCTTTCAGCTATGCTGAACAAAATTGCTATCTCAAAATTTCGATCAGATATTTTTGGGGGGATATGAGCATGGGAGAGGGCCTAGTTACCCTCTAATCTTTTTGGTCACTTAAAAAGAGCACTAGAATTTTTAAATTTTCGTTCGATTGCAACCTCTCCCGATCTTCTAGGACCGCTATTTCGATACAATCACCCATGGAAGAAAAAGATCAAACAAATAAACACGCTTCCGTGATCTGTCTTCTGGGAAAAATAGCAGATTCCACATTTTTGCACATAGGAGCTTGAAACTTCTTCAGTAGGGTTCTCTGGTACGCTGAATCTGACGGTATGATTTTCATTAAGATTTCTTTAATTCTAGGGAGTGTTTTTCCCCTATTCCAAAAACATGCAAATTCTCTCAGGCTCTTAACTTCAGATGGGTGACACTAATCTTAATGAATCTTATATATTTGTAATCAGCATAATTAGTTGATTTTTTTTTATGTATCTACTAATATTAAAGTTTCGCTTTTTAAAGTTATGATTACTATTGAGCGGAGGCGCTCCTTACTTAAAGTTCGGTACCATGAACTGTTTGATCAATTTACACTTCAAACAGTTTCTGTTATTCGAGCAGCATTGGAAAATCAAGAATATCTCAAACTTCCAGGAATTCTGTTTTATATATTAACTTCTCTTAGAAATTTCTCCGACGCTAAGTTTAAGCTCCATATTGGGTAAAGCACTTAAAAGCACTAGTGAAACTGGGCTCGACCTACTGTGACCACTCCATCTTATTTTTAGTTGGTTTGTTTTGAATTTTGCTCAATACCTATCGGAGCTCTTCGCTCAGCATAATTTGGTATTTTAGATTTTTATTTTATTGCCACCATGATATAAAAATAGAAAATTTTGCAAAATTTTAATGTTCCATATATAATGACGAAACTGGACCTGTTATATGAAGAGTTGTCCGAGTCTGCTATTTCAAGCTTTCAGCCATTTCATTGTCTTATCTTATTTTTTTGTTCTGATTGATTGTTTTTTGTTTTATTTTGGTCTCTTTTTTTCATGTAATTCATTACTCCACTTTTATGTTAATGTTCACAGTGGTTTAAAATAAATCATTACTATTGTTTAATTGGTGAATCATTTATTTCTCACGAATTCAAATATTATTTTCAGAAATTAAACTGGCTGCTTAAAAATAACGAATGTTCCTTCTTAAAATGAAATTTAGATATTAGTTTTCTCTGCTTTTGCGGGAAACTCAATTAAAATGAAAACATTTTTAAAACTAAAATGTCCTTCTGAAATAGCCCAACTTAAGGGATATTCACAAATTTCATTTCTATAAGAAACATTTTCCCCCCGTACCCTTGATTAGTATTTACATTCTTTCTTTTTCTGGTTTATAATTTAGAAATACGCTGTTCAAAAAACATATTATCGTCTGTAAAGCACAAATACACTTTCTTTTCAGAGTTAAAAAGTTTCTTAGAATACACTTTATTTCATTTTATTTTAATTCAAGTATTTCGGAGGATTTGTGAAGGTATCAAAACTATTTTTTTGTGTGACTTTTTATTGTTGCTCTTGATGTTACAAAAAAAAACAGTGTTTCAAACACAAATGGTTTTCATTAAACTCTAGCTTTTAGATAATTTAAGACGGTGGTAGGAGTACTATTTGGAGTTAAGTTTGATTGTAAGTTTGGAGTTAGATAGTTTGGATTAGATTGTTATTTTATTGATAGTTATATTGTTATTGATAGTTAGATGTTTGGATTAGATTGTTAGACAGGAGTTAAGTTTGATCAGCTTGTTTTAAGTTTGATTGGAAATTAATTTAATTTCTGTTTATTTTATGCTGTACTTATTCAGCATTTGATCCAACAGGATCATTCATTTTAATTTATATTCTCTTAAATATTGTTTATTCATTCATCGTAGTTACTTTTTGTTATAAGTTTGAACTATTAAAGGAGTTAGTTTCTGCTCTCCTGAGGCTTCAATATGGCTCTTTTATAAATGTTTATATATTTTATAAACATATCATTTTTCTTCATTACAGCCGCATAAATAATCGTTAAGAATATTCGAATATTGTGTCACTTAGTTTCAATAAATCTACCATCTTGTTTTTTTTTTAATTTCACGATAATCTTTAAAAAGTGTACTTTGGTTGGCACAGATTCGTTTTTTTATTCATCTCTCTTTTATACAATTGGCTCATTGATGATGGATGCAGTAAAAACAATTGCATAAAAACAGTATACAATTGCAATATCAAATTGGTTCCTGACATCAGTTAAAACACGAAAAATAAAAACGGGGTCGAAAACACTTGTAAGGTCAACCATTTGTCTGTTCCTTTTGTAGTCAAATTACATTTACAATGAGCAAGAGTTTTTATAATACATAACTGGCTTGCATCGTATAGCTAAATTTAACTACTCAGTCCAATCCATCTTCAAAGTTTTAAATTAGGCTCTTGGCTGCACAGACTTTAGCGGCTTAGTTTCACACCAACTTTAGCGGCTGAGTTTCACACCGACTTTGACGGCTTTACGGATCACAAAGAAATATGCCTTTTGTTTGAAAACGCATATGTGTGAACGAATGGTTTTGTGTAAAATACACTTGTTATTTAAGTACTCTTGAAAAGGTGTATATAAGCACATGGAAATGTAATATGTGCATACTTAGTTACTTCACAGCACTGACTCCAGAACAATATTTCGTAGAGTCTGAGTTTTTTTGACCATTCAGAAACTTCCCAATATGGTTTTGTAAAGATGAAGCATAGATCAGTGTGACAAATAGCAATTACATTATTGAATTGCAAGTAGCCTAATAATATTTTTAAAGCTTGGAGAACATCGAGACTACCATAAATGTCAAAGGTGTTCAAGAATTTTGTGTAAGGTCTATATTTTGTTTCCTTCTGTAGGTTAACGACAAATAAAGACGCACCCTAAGACTTTGTCGGCCCTTAACAAATCTTAGCCGGAAAAAATCTTTCCTCGCCAATGCAGACTTCCTTTGCCTGCTAGGCTTTCTGAATGAAGGCGGACGAAAATAGGAAATCCTTTAAATAGTTCCTGGCTTAAGCTCAATATATTGCCTCAAAAGACATAGAAAGCTTGAGTTTGTTTTATCTTCTATCTTTAAACACTTTCCCTTAAGAAATTCGTATTGATTTTATGTTTTTACTTTTATTCTTTGAAAAATTACTGTTTGCTAAATGGATGAATGAAAGACAATTTGTAGGAGGATAGGTTAAGGACTGAAGTGGAAAAATATGTCCTAAATTGGCTACCAACCAGATATTCTGGCCAAATGATATTTCATTTACTTGCCTTAACCTGGAGTATTGATAATTTTGGATAGCAAAGAGTAACTAAGTTGTAAGTGTAGCTTAGACTAGGCTAGCCTATTCCTTCTCCCTAGGTCTATGGGAAGGCCTTTGCTCATTAGGCTAGATTTAATAAAGGATTGTTAGGCCCTCGTCTGAAATAGGGTTGGCCATTTGAGACCTCTGTCAGAAAATAAACATCTTATATTTCCATAGACTAGTCCAGCCTATAAAGTATAGGCCTAGGCCTTATTGTCATTGATAAGCAAAAATAGGTTATAATTATCATTTGTAGTTTATCATTTCTAGGTTATCATTTGTGGTTAAATTCTACTTTAGCTACTTTTGGCTATCTTGGAAAGGGGTTAGGGTAAGAAAATGAAACTTTCAGGGATAGGTCCTACAGGCTAGGCTAAAGTATGTTCTGGGAACATATTTTGAAGTACCTACCTCTACTCCTTCTCCCTCTAGAGGGTCCTGACCTTTAAAAATCTGTGTGTTACAGATATGAAACCTTGCAAAATAGATCCTCTGCTTAAATGAAGTACAACAAAATTGTTTTCTGCTTCAAAACTTTGCTCAATCCCAATTTATAAGGTTTCAAAGATATGCAAATACATTTCCTAAATTTTGAAAAAAAAACCCATTAATGTGGCTCAAAATTCTACCCAAATAACAGGAATTGTATTTTCAGAACTAAAGCCAGAGAAAAGGCAATTGATAACTGAAAATTAAGGAAAAATGTTGTTTTGTCAAAATTTCAATAGGCCTAGGCTAGACCTGTCATACAGGCAACTTTCATGACCCTCTAGAGGGAGAAGGAGTGGAGATAGGTACTTCAAAATACCTTCCCAGGACATACTTTAGCCTGTAGATCCATACCTGAAAGTTTCATTTTCCTAACCTAACCCCTTTGCAAGATAGCCAAAAGTAGTTAAAGTAGAATTTTACCCATATCTAAGCCTATATACTAGCATAGGCTATAAATGTTGACAGTAGCCTCCTTATTGTGGATATGATCTGTAACATATTCCAAAAATATTTATTTATAACAATTCAAACCTCACTTATTAGACAACTCAAATATATAACGTTTCCTACCATTTCAAGTTTTTTTTTAATGCTGTTGACCAAAATAGCACTAAATTTTGCAATTCAAAACTTTGCTGTCAACAATTCATAATATATTCCAATTCAGGGTGTATATTTGCACATTATGGGGGTGGGTAAATTTGAATTTCCAATAGAAGCAATTATTATATTGATAAAAAGCATAAAAAAAGGCATCAAGTGGTATGTTCAATTTATTTGTAAGTGAACAATATGATCTGCCAAAAATTTACCAGCATTTTATTTGAATTATAAAAAAGCATCAAATGGTGATTTCACTTTCATCCTAGCTAAATTATACGGCCTACTGCAAATTTACCAAGAACTCCCCCCCCCTCCCCCTCCCCTAATGTGCAAATATATACCCTGGATTGTTGACAGTGAAGTTTCAAAATGCAAAATTCACAGCTATTTTTGTCAACAGCATTTGAAAAACTTGAAATGGTAAGAAAACTGTTTACATTTGAGTTGCCTAATAAATGAGGTTTGAATTTTTATGAATAAGTATTTTTGGAATATATTACTCTTGAACAATTTATTTATACACTAGTGATATGTTTTAACCACTTTTCAATAACTTAACTAGTGTTGATAACTTTTTTGTGTGGTTACAAAAATGAAATACCTTTGGGGCCCCTTTAAGGACTCAAGATGCAACTAGCCCCAGAAGCAATTATTGAATTATGAAAGAGCATAAAAACAGGCATCAAATGACATTTTCACTTTCATCTTAGCTAAATTATAGTGCCACCTAGAAATTTAATAGATAGCCTAGTTTGGGTTGCCTGATGTATGAGACTGGAATAGCCTAGTCAGGATTGGCTGAGTAGTGGAAAGTGGTCCCTACTTAGCTGGATTTTAGAAAAGTAGATTTTCTTGCTACCTGTTGGGTATCTTGTTACTTCTCTTGCATCATAACATAGCACATAAAAAATAGTTTTTTTTTAATCTTTGCGGATTTTAAAACTGGCTCCATTTAGCAAAAAATATCAGTGGATCACAATGTACAACCTGGCCCAGTATGGTCTGGGGGTGGTGCATAGAGAGCCATCCTATGGTACATATTTGGCTGCTTAAAGACTTTCACATAAAAAAATCATTTGTTTGTGTTAAAATGGTACAAAGGTAAACAAACCTTCTAAAAAATGAAACAGATGACACTCATTTGTTTATAATGTTAAAGCACTAGAAAAGTAAGAAAACTTAAATGGTATGCTATAAAAAAAATGTTTGACAAGAAATGAAACTACAGATGTTTACCAATCCTCAAAAGTAAAGAAAGAAGATGCCCTTGAAGCTGTCCCTTTTGCTGGGATTGGGTTTGAAATCTTCTTCAGAATATCTTCATGGGGATACACAATGGGGTCTTCTTTTTGGGCCACTTCCACCTATTCACTCCTGCCATGCTTAGCACACCAACTTGGGCAGAGTCTTTGTTCTTTACCTGAACCACTTCAGGGAAGTATTTGCCTTCATAAAAAAAATTTCACAAAATCACCAACTATAATTGTGTTGAACAGTCTGTCCTCTGGACATAGCTTGTCTTCTTCCTCCTGTCCAATGTGAAGCAACAAATCATTACTGTCATCATGGAGGGAAAGGCTTCCATAACTGTCCTTTCTGTCCTTGTCAAACTGTAAAACCTGCTTTGCTGCTTTCTTTTGCACTCCTCTTGGCTTTAGCTTTGCAGCTTTCCCCTTTTTGCTGGCTCTTGCTATTTCCTCTGCTTCATTTTGTTGCTTTACAGGCATATCAGTCAAGATTTTGGATGAGCCTTGCTTCCTACCTCTGAGAGACTGCTTCCTAGAAACAGCTTTAGCAAAAGGCCTCACCTGTTATGGGCTAAAGGCAATGGAAGATGAGGGTATGTGCACCTGTCTTACATTGTCAGTCATGCTTGCTCTTCCAAGTTGAGGGCTGGTACTCACACCTGTGCTGCTAGCCTCTGGGCAAGAGTCCACAGCTTCTGTTTCATGATTTGTGGTACTGCTTGATCTGTTCTCCTCACTTTTGGGTCTGTCTGTGACATATGAGCACAGGAAATGTTCTGTAAATATACCTGGGTTGTAAGGCCAAATGCCTGATCTAGCAAACCCACTCTGGATGTTGGAAGGGGTAAATGGGAGTGGAAAGGCTGAACCAACTAGTTCAGCAATATTGTAGATTAAGACAGTTATTCTCGGATTGCTCAACATCCAACTATCCATTGCCCTGTTATACTGGGCCTTGATTGAGAAATAGACACTGATATCAAGGGGTTGTAGCCTGTGGCTGCAGTGTGGGGGAATAGTCAATAGGACTATGCCATTCTTCTTGGCAAATTCAAGTAGTGCATGTACCAAGAGATGGGATTTGTGATTGTCTAGTATGAGCAGCTCTTTTGCTCAGTTGAAGCAGGCAAATGTTTGGCAAAATGTTGCAAGTAGTTGCAAAGCAGTTCTTGGGATACCCATTCAGATGGGTTTGCTCCTCCTGCTGATCCAGCAGGGCTTCCATTCAGCATATGTAGCTGAAATTTCTTTCTGGGAAAGGTCAAGTATGGAGGCAAGAAATGTCCAGTTGCAGCAACTGTTCTGATCACTGTCAATAGAGTTCCTCTTTCTGCTGAAGTGACTTTACCTACTATTTTTCTTTCTTTCTTGGTAAGGACCTTTGGGGGCTTTTGAACTGTCGTCATGCCTGTTTTGTCTGTGTTGTAAATATCAGCTGCATCAAAGCAGTTTTTTCAAGCACAGTTCACAGGTTATTGAAAAACTGCATCACATTGTTAGGATTAAAGCTGATTGCTTGACTGAGGCTGGTTGCTACTGGTTTCCTCAGTGATAAAGTAGGATTCCAAGATTTGAAACTACACATCCATTCTTTACCCACTTTTCTGTGGTCAAACCATACCTGAGGCAGTTTTTTTGTTATTTGCTAATGCAAACTGATACACCAGTTTCCTGGCCTCTATTTCAGTAAGCCTGTAACAGATGTTCAAAGCAGTGATTAAGTAAGTGACCAAAGCAGCTTCTTCATTTTGAGAAAACACGGTGACAAATCCATGCTTTCTGGTGAGACTGGCTGAGACCTTCTGGTCATCACTGAAATTCTTGTATTCATTGTACTGCTGCTGAAGTGTTGCCCTGGGAATGCCAAACATACTTCCAGCCTATTGGACACTGAGACCTTCACAGACCTTATTCCAAGCTAGTCTTCTATTCTCTTCAGATTCAGCCTGCCATTCCACTGCATCCTGTCTTTACTGTTCTATCTGGCCCCTTGGAACTCTTGGCATTTTGAGATTTCTTTCTGGTTGTAGAACAGTTCCTAGAACAAAAGTACTTTGATTGGCAAAATCAGTTTCTAGAAGAAACTTGAGCAAAAAATCCTATGGTACATAGTGAGCCACTGACCCAGTATGCACTGCTTCTCAGTGGCTCAGTATGTACCAAAGGCCATCTATTCTTTAAAAGTGAAACTGCCTGAAGCTGGCTGTAAGAATAGGTAAAAGATGGCACTGCTTATGTTCTCTGATCAATAAGGATTCAAACAAGGTAAAAAACAGCCTTCTAGGATAAACCATAGCAGAGAAAGATGAGGAAGTTCATACAAAAAATATTTTTCCTAGGGTATAACAAAAAAGTTAAAAAGAGCTGGTGAAAAACGAAGATAGAAACATACCTTAAAAAGTTGGCCATCTTGTAAACTATGTCACATTGCTTGGGGGTCCTTTTTCAATTCGGTAGATGGCAGTTAAGCTTAGTGGCTTACTATATACCTATTCTCAGTATGTACTACTTACCCCTACAATCTTGGAAAACATGTTTTAAAATTTAAACTTAGTCTAAACAAAAGTTCTCCCTACATCCTAGCCTATTCAAACACAATCATGCCTGCACAGAAGGGGGGGGGGGCAGCTGCCTTCCTCCAGTTCCTGTTATTTTATATTTTGACACTATTATTAAGGTACCTTGCCTCCTCCCTGATTATGAGGCCTAAAACCACTAATTAATCAGGCCTATTCTACTTCACAACACTTGCCTTCAAACTTGGACATAACTTTGATAGTCTATCTATGATTTGATGGAACCTTTTTCTTTTTTGTATGATTTAGTTAGCAAGGAAGTGAATTGGGCTAGTTCCATTACTTAATGCTCTGGTATGAGCCTAAAATTAGGGTTGTTGAGAAGAAACACGTTCAGACCACAATTCTTAGCCTTCTTCATTATATACAGAAAATTTTTAATTAATACATTTTTAAGGAGCTTCCTCTGTACTTTACCTCCACCTTCACACCCCTCCCCCCTTAATGTTCAAATATGTAGCCACAATTATTTATTTTCCATGTATTTTCATCACTCTTTTTCAACATGTGTACCCATAAATTGAATGAATGCTAAAAAAAAAGAAATAGGAAATATATATTTTTGCACATAGTGTTGTATTGTTATAAAATTCAAGTTTATCACAAAACACTATATAGGTTTAGATGTTACCCTGATTTATCTAATTGCAAGCTATTCACCTTACTTTAATCCCTTTGAGAGCTTTAAGGTCCTCTGAACCTGTAGTGCTCTTGAGTTGATGACCCCCAGTTGAATCTATTATCAAAAAGCTTGTCTATGTAACATTCTGTCTTCAACTCTAACCTAAATATTCTAACTGTACCATTGCAGTCTATGTGCTCTTCTGAAGTGAACGCTATGATGAGAGAAGATCAGTATTGTATTCTACCATTCAATTCTCCAATCTTTTTAAATTGAAAAAAAAAAAAAAATCTTTCTAAGACTTGCTAGCCTTTGCTTTCCAATGCAAGCTAGCCTGTTGTCTTGCTAGTTTTCTGTGTGTGAAAAAACAAAGAAGTAAATGCTGCGTATAACATAATATACATTATTTTAATTTAAGTACCCCTCTTCAGCCCCAAGGCTAGGCCTAAATTGGTCCTTAGTCACTGCTCAATAATAAGACTAGTTTTTATCTCTAGCCAGTGTGATTGAGATCCTGCATCCTCTTCTGGTGTTTGTACTTGCTGCAGGACCTGGCATTTTTCTGTCTCTCCTGTTACCTGAAATTAGATTTTACATGAGAATTTATTTGACCATAAGCTCCCAAGACTCAGGGTAGGAGCTCTTTGATAGACAGCAAGAGTCACTGTATGCTCCTCTTCTGGTAGTTACCTAATTACACAAATTTAAGGACCCCTTCTGCAGTATGAGGCCAAGTTATTTTCAGATGCCAAATAGGTGCAATATGGAAATAAGTTACTTGTTTCCTGCAAGGTTTTGTTAGAATCCATCATTCATTTTAGGAGATGTCATGTTTATAAGAATTAATGCCTTATTGATAAAACGGTATTTAAGTTATGATTTTGTCACACTTTTATATTGCCTATTGTATTTAAAAGAGACATTTGAATGTCAAAGGATTTGATAATGATGCCAGGGTATATGCTGTTGTTGTCATTTTTTGTTTAAATTCCCTTTGGAGGTAATATATTTTATTTTTATGGTATTATTTGTCCCTCCCTCCTCAATATCATGCCTAGTCATTTGGAGGGGCTATGGCACTGTATATATAATTAGCAGTATGATCTTTCCCTATCTCACCCATTATAAAAACCCGGCAGAGGTGCGAGTGCTCCAGAGAATGTATAAACATAAGTGACATTAGATCTTTTCATGGGTAGACAAGTCAGATTTCTCTTGAATGCGAAAATTAGCTTCAACATTGGAACACTAAATTTTGAAGAAACTAATTTTAAATTAATTTATTCCAATACATATATAAAAATCGGTAATTAGTAGTGCAATGTTATTATTAGATGTTTTTAGGAATTAAAAGTAGGTTTTGAAGTCTCAAGATGGTTTCAAAGGCATTTTGAGAAAGTTTCTGCCAAAATACGTGTTCCAGGGTAATTGGACTGCTGATGGCAGATCAAATGAGAGGAGCTGTTTGTATGCGCCGATATGAATATATATATATATATATATATATATATATATATATATATATATATATATATATATATATATATATATATATATATATATATATATATATATATATTATATATATATATATATATATATATATATATATATATATATATATATATATATATATATATATATATGTATATATATACATATATATACTATGAAAACTTTACGAAAAAGAAAGTTTTTTTTAAAAGAAAAGTAAAGGCCATATTAAACGTAAGATCAGTAGAAATAGAAGCCTACAATAACTCAAACTCAAAACGACCTACAGTTATTATTAAAGAATACAAATTTTTATTCTTTAAGATTTTGGATCTGCCACTAAAATGTGTGATGTCCTTCAATTTTCTGAAAACTCCCTAAGAATTTTAAGAAAAACACTTCTTAACAGATGTTTGGTATTTTCTTGGATAGGGCTATTGTGGCAACTTTTACCACAGCAACCATAATTAGAACCCAAGTCCTAAAATTGGTCTCAATCAGGAACCCTTATCGCTATCTAAATTCACAAAGTTCAGGAAAGGTCTGCCCATTTCATACGAAAACATTGATTGAAAACGAAACTAGTCTTATCTTGGCTCTCCACCAAAACAGGTAATTAGCCTTTTTCAAGTTTCACAGGAACTACAATCTGAGAAAATAAATATCACGACATGAAAAAAAAAATGATAAACCATCCAGTGGTGGATCCAGGGGGGGGGGCAAGGGGGCGCCCCACCCCACCCCCCTAACGTAGTCTAAAGTAGTGTAATTTACCTAATTAATGCAAGTTTGCATTAATTAAACTTACTCCTAATGTAAGTTTATCTGATCAACCTATTTTGCCCCCCCCCCTAAAAAAAATCCTGGATCCGCCCCTGAAACCATCACATCTATTCCACCAGTTATTAGTAGAAAAAAAATTCCTTATTTTCACAAATTTCATCAACCCACCACCCCCTTTTTTAGTAATCCTACATAGGCCAATCAATTAAGTCCACTGTATATAAATAATAGATTAAGTCATAATTTGTATATAAATAAAATCATACCTGTGAGATGGGACAGTTGCAAACCACTTGGCCGGCTCACCAAGTTTTTTTCTGCTTTCGCAATTACGAATAATACAATTTCGAACCATTTCTCATTGATTGACGCATACACACTAACCCGCTAATGCATAAATAATTGGGAGGAGCTTTTTGTTTGCACAGAGAATGAAGAGCCAGAAATCATCTGCAGTAAACTTACTGCCTAATTATATATACAGTGGGCTATGGTCAGTAGTGATTTTTGTCCTCATAATCTGGGGAGGGGGAAGGTATAGCCTACTTTAGGAGGGAAAAATATAAAATAAAAGGAATTTAATTTCAGAATCCAGGGGGAGGGGGCAGCTGACCCCCTGCTTAGGCCTAGAACCACTGCTGGCTATAGTTTATCTTAAGTTGTTTTTTCAGTAAATGATATTGAAATTGAAAATTGAGGTAGGATTTGGCTATGGTTCTCAAATATCACAAGTAAAACACTAGCTTTTTCTTTTAAACTAATTTTTTCAAGACCTGGCAATCTTTAATGGTACATATATTGATGACAATAATTTAAGAATCCCCTCTTGACCAAAAATGTCACAGAGGCTATATTCATTTTGAACTGTCCTTGCTATAAGCATAATGTTCAGCAAATAACATGAAAAGCTTGTATGAGCCATTAATGTCAAAACTGAGTGCAGATGTTGACAGAAAACTAGAGAAAGTTGAAGGTATGCTAAATCCTGTATTAGAGAAGGTAAATGAAATCGAATTAGAATTATGACAAACATATTGCCTAGAAGACCTTATACTGGAAATTTCTATATCAGTTAGAGAAGAAGCTTTGCTCATAAAGATGGAAATGTAAAAAAGGCATCAATGATAAGATTAGCAAAAAATTGCCAAAGCATTCTCTTTGGCAAAAAAGATTCTTTGTCACCTGATAAGTGAGATCTTGGCATCAATATTGACAATGCATTAATATTCAGTACCATGCTAAGAAGTCAGCTGCTTGTGCTACTTTTCAACTTGCATCCCAAAGTGATTAGTTGATTAGTGTTAGTCACCCCAAGTTTGTTACACCCTCTAGCCTCACCATTGTTTAAGAAATACATTAAGGTTCTGGAAAACCTGTTGCTAAAATGGTATCTGGAATGCAGGAACTCTAACCCTTTAAGACTAGCTAAACCAAAACTCCCAACACTAGTTTACAGAAGAAGAAGTGATGTCATTCTAATCTACAAACTGATGAATGCCAACACTCCCATTTTTGTTTCTTGCTGTTGACCTCAGAGAGCAAAGTAGTCTACCCAAATTAGAGTCTACACCCATTTTTTCCCTTCAGAATTATCAATGGCTGGAACAAACTCTGAAGCTACAGTTGCTGATGACTGTTGATATTTTCAAATGAAAGCTGGAATAAGTGATCCCCAAAGTAGTGGAAACTCAACTTGGAAGCTATTGGTTATCCAAATGCAAATGGTCATTAGGCAACATGAAAACTACTTTTCAATCATCAGCTCTGGATCTCCACATGGAAAAATCCTTAGGCTGCTCCAAACTGCAATTTAAGGTTACATAGTCTCAAAAAAAAGAAATCTGATTGTTTATGGCACAACAGGATTCATATCAACATGATCAGCTAAGCAACAAAATATTTAAAATTCGTTTATTATAAACAATTTATTCTTAAAAGACTGCCAGGTTAAATTCATGAACAAAATGTATGGTACAACCTGTATTGGATTTAATAATAACAAAAAACCCATATGATATTAAAGAAGTTTTATTCCCTCCACCATTGTACAAAAGTAGTTGTTTAGTAGCCTAATCCTTTTCACTGTAATATGAGCTGAAACTCCGAAATCTAGTCCAATAAAGTTTACCAGTTTAATAGATGACTACTATTCATTCTGAGATATTCTAAGATTTTACATGATCACCCTTTCTATATATAACTTATATGCCCCAGGGCATAACTTATAATCATTCCCTGAGGGCTGTGGGGGATTTGTCATCCTTAAAGACATAATTTCCTGACCTTTCAATAATGTTAAGAAAAATGGTTATCTTAAAATTTTGATTGGATGTGTTTGGGGTAATGGTGGGCGTGGGAGGAGGGGTTAGTTGCCCTCCAAAAACTTTCGACTATTAAAAAGGGCACTAGCCTTTCCAATTTCTAATCGAATTACCTCTTTTTGAAGTTTCTACAACAACAAATGGCCATCTCAAAATTTCTATCAAATGCATTTCGGGAAAATGCAAGGTGTGGGGGGTTATCCATCCTCTGATCACTCTTAAACATAGCACTAGAACGTCTGATTAGCAATCCAATAAACCCCTCCGAAGCTAATACGATCATGCTTTCTATATATAAACGTTATATGCCCCGAGGGCGTAACTTACAACCCTTGCCCTGAGGGCTGTAGGGGGTGTCATCCTCATACATAATTTCCAGATTTTCAATTATGTTGAACAAAATGACTATCTCGAAATTTTGACTGGATGTGTATGGGGGAATGATGGGCGTGGGAGGAGGGTTAGTTTCTTTTCAATCACTTTTGACTATTAAAAATAGCACTAGCCCTTTCAATTTCTAATCAAGTGAGCCCTTTTTGAAGTTTCTACAAAAAAAAAAAAAAAAAAAAAAAAAAAAAAAAATTATGCTCATATTGCTCTTCACGTAGGCAGCGATATTGCGCTGCATATAATACCTTGTATGCCCCCAGGGCATAACTTACAATCCTTGCCAGAGGGATGTGGGGGGAGGGTGTCATCCTCAGAGACATAATTTCTGGACCTTTCAATTATGTTGAACAAACTGGCTTTCTCAAAATTTTGATTGGATGTGTTTGGGGAAATGATGGGCGTGGGAGGAGGGGTTAGTTGCCCTCCAATCACTTTCGACTATTAAAAAGGGCACTAGCCCTTTGAATTTCCAATCAAATGAGCTGTTTTCGAAGTTTTAGACAGCAAATGGCCATCTCAAAATTTTTATCTTATGCATTTCGGGAAAATACAAGGTTTGGGGGGGGGGGTTATCCTCCCTCCGATCACACTAAATCTTAAAAAGGGAACTAGAACTTCTGATTACTAACCCAATGAGCCTCCTCCGAAGTTTATACAATAACCCTTTCTATGTATACCTTATATGCCCCCAGCCAGTGCATAGCTTACATCCCTTGCCCTGAGGACTCTGGGGGGGGGTGTCATCCTCAAAGACATACTTTCCGGATCTTTCAACTACATTGAACATAATGGCTATCTCAAAATTTTGATTGGATGTGTTTGGGGAAGTGATGGGCATGGGAGGGGTGTTTGTTGCCCTCCAATTGCTTTCGACTGTTAAAACGGGCACAAACCCTTCCAATTTCCAATTGAATGAGCCCTTTTTGAAGTTTCTATGACAACTC
The DNA here is from genome assembly GCA_027921565.1 of Artemia sinica. Lineage (NCBI taxonomy): Eukaryota > Metazoa > Arthropoda > Branchiopoda > Anostraca > Artemiidae > Artemia > Artemia sinica. The sequence goes on from CM051256.1 coordinate 9,321,358, forward strand.
CTTCGATATGAAGTGCCCTGGTCTAAAACCAAAAAAAAAAAAAAATACATTGTGCCCACATCACTCTTTACTTAGGCAGCACTATTGTACCGCCTATGAAACCTTATATGCTCCCAGGGCATAACTTATAACCCTTGAAAATACGATCGAGATCGTGAAAATAGGAGGATGTGGGGGGGGGTATCAACCCTTTGATCTCTCTCAATCTTAAAAAGGACGCTAGAATTTATGATTGCCAATGAGCCCCTCTGCGAAGTTTATGCAATCACCGTTTCCATATAAATCGTATATGCCCCCAGGGCATAACTTACAATCCTTGCCCTGATGGCTGTGGGGAGGGGATTGTCATCCCCAAAGACATATCTCATTGCCCTGAGGGCTGTGGGGGCGGGGTTGTCATCCCTTAAGACATAATTTATGGACCTTTCAATTACGTTGAACAAAATGGCTATCTCAAAATTTTGATTTGGTATGGTTGGGGAAATGGTGGGCATCGGAAGGGGGTTAGTTGCCCTCCAAATACTTTTGACTACTAAAAAGGGCACTAGCCCTTTCAATTTCCAATCGAATGAGCTTTTACGACAGTTACGAACTTTTTACGACAACAAATGGCCATCTCAGAATTTATATCAGATACATTTCAGGATAGTACGAGGTGTGGGGGGGGGTATCCATCCTCCAATCATTCTCAATCTCAAAAAGGGCACTAGAAATTCTGATCAATAATCCAATGAGCCCCCTCCGAATTTTACATGATCGCTCTTTCTATATATACCTTATATGCCCCCAGGACATAACTTATAATCCTTGTCCTGAGGGCTGTGGGGAGTTTGTCATCCTTAAAGACAAAGTTTCTGGACCTTTCAATAACCTTAAACAAAATGGCTATCTCAAAATTTGATTAGATGTGTTTGGGTTAATGGTGGGTGTGGCAGAAGGGGTTAGTTGCTCTCCAATCACTTTCGACTCTTACAAAGCGCACTATCCCTTTCAATTTCTAATCGAATGATCTCTTTTCGAAGTTTCTACAACAACAAATGGCCATCTCAAAATTTCTATCAGATGCGTTTTGGGAAAATACGAGGGGGGGGGTATCCACCCTCTGATCACTCTTAAACAAAATCTTAAACAGAGCACTAGAACGCCTGATCAGCAATCCAATAAGCCCCTCCAAAGTTTACAAAGCGCACTATCCCTTTCAATTTCTAATCGAATGATCTCTTTTCGAAGTTTCTACAACAACAAATGGCCATCTCATAATTTCTATCAGATGCGTTTTGGGAAAATACGAGGGGGGGGGTATCCACCCTCTGATCACTCTTAAACAGAATCTTAAACAGAGCACTAGAACGCCTGATCAGCAATCCAATAAGCCCCTCCAAAGTTTATATGATCATCCTTTCTATATATAAACCTTATATGCCACCAGGGTGTAACTTACAATCCTTGCCCTGAGGGCTGTAGAGGGGTGTCATCCTCAAACGTATAATTTCCAGATTTTTCAACTACGTTGAACAAAATGGCTATCTCAAAATTTTGATTGGATGTGTTTGGGGAAATGATGGGCGTGGGGGGGGGTAGTTTCACTCCAATCACTTTCGACTATTAAAAAGGGCACTAGCCCTTTCAATTTCTAATCGAATGAGCCCTTTTTGAAGTTTCTACGACAACTCCTTTGATACAAAGTGCCCTGGTCTAAAAGAAAAAAAAAATAACAATACATTGTGCCCACATTGCTCTTTACCTAGGCAGCGCTATTGCAGTGCCTATGATGTCCCAGCGCTATTGCAGTGCCTATGATGTCCTGATTATGTGAATTTAAGGGACCCCTTCCTCTGCAGAGAATGTGTTTTGTCTGGACACTAATAAAGGCCTAAGTAGGGTGCTCATTTTAACTTTCCACAAAGTTGATTGACATTTGATTGTCTACCGTGGGAGATGTTATAATGGCAGAGACGTAGGGTTGAATTCCAACCGAATTTGGTTGAGACCTGGTAACTTCGCCTGTTAGATTTCCTGGAGACAGGAAGTTAGGTGCCCTTCTTCCCTTTTCTCTCCTATTAAGAATTGGTATAACCCTGATCACCAAAAGCAATAACTAAGACACAAGGTCTTTTATCCCACCAAGTTGGTTGAGACCTAATCTTTCGGTAGATTTTGCGATGATAATAATTTCAGGACATCTTTTCCCCTTAGATGATTGTATCCTAGTACCCACAAGCCCAAACTAAAGTACTTGCTATTACTCTTTATCAATTCCAGCTTGAAATCTGACCTTCCTGTCTGGTAGGTGCTCTAATGACAAGAATTATAAAAAAAGACTAGTTTGGATTACAGCAAGACTTATTTAAGTTAGTTTTGGGCCCAAGTTGTATATTTGTGTTTCTACACCATTCCATGGAACTTTCTAAATTAAAAAAAAAACATTTGTTTTGCACAAGAAAAAAGTAAATTTTGAATTTCCCAAGCAACTTTTCCAGAATTATTTCCTGGGAATATCAAAGAGATGTTTAATTCTGATCCATTGATTTCGAATAGATAATCTGTTAATCATTGAATTTCTGTGCTCGATGCAAGAAAAAAAATATAACAGAATTTACGTACACTTCACTGAAAGCTGTCTTGTCTGATTCACATACCCCTACCAGAAGAAAAGCTCAGAATTGGATAGAAAATCAATTGGAGCTCCTGCCTCTAACTTTTAGCAACTTTCAAGGGTAGGGATAGAATAGCCTACCTTAAAAAGTGAATATTATGCCAACAAATTTGTTGAAGGGGAATCCCTCTTGCATGCACATAGTTGTGTGTGTGTGCAGGTCTAATTTTTGGGGATGGGATACAAAAAGGGTTTTTCCATGTTTCTTTAGTGTAGGGTTGAAAATTTACATGTGTGCTTACAAGGGGGAGGGGGGATCAGTTCTCATCCCTTAAAGTGATGAGGTACCCCTCTGTCATAAAGATGCTAGATCTTAGAGTGTTCCGTTAAATGAGGCCATGGAAAAATTATCAATACAATATCTAAGTCGCATTATATCTTCAACTGTGATATTTTTTATACATACTCATTTGGGCCAACGTCCAGTAGAGACCAATAGGGTTCTTCCATTGAGTTTTACTGAGACCTTGAGAGAGAGTCATGCAAAGCTTGCTCTTCCCCTGTTAAAATTTCTGGAAATCTCTTGATACCAAACAAGCTCCTCAAGACTGGCAAAACACAAATGTTACACCAGCTCAGAAAGGTGGGAGTAGGAACATTGTTATTAATTATTCCTACCAATTCATTTCAAAACCAACCCAGTGGCATCATTCCTGAAGTTGATAAATCCTTGAGGGAGCTGTGAACCCTGCATTAATGAAACATTTAATTGATGCCATTCCAGATAGCCAACATGACTTCAGAACTAGATACGTAACCGGAACGAATTTTATAGATGCTCATAACTATGTCACCAATTTGCTAGACCATGGAATCTTAGTTGATATTTATTGTCATCAGAAACAGTAGGCTAGGCACACAATGGGTAGAAGGACTTAATTACTTAGACTATTACTAAGTAATAGAAAGACTGTTACTTGACTTGTCAAATAGACGAATTTTAGGACATTGTGAAATTAAGCGGAGAAATAAGAATGGGTCCCTAAACAAGTTAGGTAAAAGGCCTTTATCACTTTGATTGAAATTTCTCACTTTGACTGAACTTCCCCTTCTTTGGAAAATTAATTTGGAAACCTACAATCCCCTCCTTTTCCTGTACACAGTGAAAATGGGAAAATTTACCCTCTTCAAGATTAACCTGAAGAATTTTTGAGATTTGAATGTAGGGAACTGTACCCACAGCCAAAATATGGTAGGATGCCACAAAGCTGCCTTTGTCTGCTAGTTTTTATAGAGTAGATGCATACAAAGTTGTGGATGATTTTTTTATTATTATATTATTTTCTATTTTATTAAAATTCAGAAGGTTTTTTGTTGCCACTCATCTAACTTGTGTTTTCTATTCCAGGATAATGATGTAGCATCGTTTGAAAAATTAATTTGTTGATGACTGAGTGCTATGAATTGTTATTTTGGGTTGAAAGAATCTCCTGAGAATGGAAACATTACAGCATCATCAATCATTTCAAAGTGTATTCAGAAGTGTATATTTGTGGTGCATTTTTTGGCTTAAAGCCATCTGCTGGTGCAAAGAGAATGCACCAGGAAGGCGAAGAGTAAGTTTTTACCTTTCTTCTTTGAACAAAATAAACCTGTATGGGAGTCCTATATGTATGTTTTGGAAGTTCAAAAGGAATTTTAATATTAAATAGTTTTTTTTTTTAATTACCATTTTCATTTATAGTTACATAATCGTCTCCTTTTTTTAGCATTAGCAAATAATTACAAACATTCAGTAAAAAAATTAAATAAATGGCTGATAAACATACATCTCAAAAGGAATGACTAAAACTTGTTTATTTATGCATACAGCATGGAGCAAGACATGTACATATCATTACAAAAAACACAGAAAAACATCTGTCATGCCTTTATTGATAGGGGGGGGGGCGAAATTAAAGAATTTGGAACTTTAAATAAACATTATTTCTAATGATTAAGGAAATTTCGTAATACAGCTTTGGTTGTTTATGTCAAAAATGCTGTCTGGTCCTTTTTTGTTTATTTTTTTGTGCATTTTTTTTTTTTTGCTGAATTACGGAAAATTTAAAAAAGGGATTACATAAATCATATAGTACAAATCAAGCTAACGATGCGATAAAATTCAAATTATAGTTTTGAAGCTAGCAGACAAAACTAGTTTTCCTAAATATTAATTTAAAAAATGACTTGAACAAAATTCCACATGAACTTTGATAATGGACGAATTACTGTTCTATATTCAAATTCAGTCCAAAAATCTGCATTAGAATAATATATTTTGGCTCTTGAAACATTAAGCTTTTTTACCAGTAGCCCTAGTCTTTTTTATAGCAAAGCAAAGCACTATATTTTTTAATGGTGCAAGTTGTGAACTTGTTGTGCATGTGTACTGGTGTGTACTTTTTTCTTGTTGGGGGTTAGCCTTCTGCCCCCTGCTGGGTGGACAGCATTCTGTCTAATGAAACTGAGTGAAGACCAGTGCCAGTTACAGGTTAGCTTGATGAATAACCCATTTTTTACCATCGTTAATAAGTGCTAAATTGAGTATGCAATTTTCTAGTTGACAGCAGATGAGCTCATTTTTTTATAAGGAAACAATTTTGAGACTTTGTAAATGGAATTAACTGTCAAAAGGATTATTAATTATAGCTATGTTAGCAGTGATAGATGCGTGGAAAAGTAGGACTGCTAGGAATCAATTCAAAGGGGACACAAAACTGGAATATGGCCAATTAGTTGTCTGATATCTCGACCATATTGTAATCGTCCTTTATTAGGTTACAGCTACCACTGCAACCATGATAAAGTATTACTGCAGGCCTACAAGTGCTTATTAAGAAGGTTAAATATGATTAATATGAAAAATTTGTGGTTTGATGCCTTTAACGTGAAACCGACTCTTTGGGAGGGGAACCAGAGGGTTTTCATCAGGGGAGAAGGGGAGGATCTAGTCACGAAAAAAGTACATTTGATTTCATCATAGGTTTAGAAATTTATGATGAATAAGGTTTTTTTTCAAAGGGCCAAGATTCTTGGAATATTCTTTGAGAAAACAATCTACTACCCTTGCTTTGTGTCCAGGCATTTTTTTATTATACTTGACTGTTTAGGTTCCAAACTCAAAAGTACTGCTCACTCCTTTGCTGTCGTTCTTTGCATACTCACGTACTTTCCTTCTTTTTTATGGCTTAGAAATGTCGAGAAGTCAAAATCCCTTAGGGGAAGAGATATATCTAACTTGGAAAAAATGTAAAACTACTATCAAAATTGGAAATCTGAAGTGGGCACATTAAATGGCTGTAGAATGCCTTCAGTTTGCTAGGGCCTTACGTGGGTCAACAGGGTCATTTTAGACTTTCTGAGGAGCTTCCTCTCTTGTTTTTCACTGAGTTTTACTGAGACTTTCTGAGGAGCTTCCTCTCTTATTTTTCATTGAGTTTTTCTGAGACTTTCTGAGGTGCTTCCTCTCTTGTTTTTTCATTGGGTTTTTCTGAGACTTTCTGAGGAGCTCCCTCTCTTGTTTTTCTCTCTTGTTTTTCATTGGGTTTTTCTGAGACTTTCTGAGGAGCTTCCTCTCTTGGTTTCCTATTTTGTTTTTCATTGGGTTTTTCTGAGACTTTCTGAGGAGCTTCCTCTCTTGTTTTTCATTGAGTTATACTGAAACTTTCTGAGGAGCTTCCTCTCTTGTTTTTCATTGTTTTTTTCTGAGACTTTCTGAGGAGCTTCCTCTCTTGTTTTTCATTGTTTTTTTTCTGACACTTTCTGAGGAGCTTCCTCTCTTGTTTTTCATTGGATTTTCTGAGAATTTCTGAGGAGCTTCCTCTCATGTATTTCATTGAGTTTTTCTGAGACTTTCTGAGGAGCTTCCTCTCTTGTTTTTCACTGAGACTTTCTGAGGAGCTTCCTCCCTTGTTTTTCATTGAGTTTTTCTGAGACTTTCTGAGGTGCTTCCTCTCTTGTTTTTTCATTGAGTTTTACTGAAACTTTCTGAGGAGCCCCCTCTCTTGTTTTTCATTGGGTTTTTTGAGACTATCTGAGGAGCTTCCTCTCTTATTTTTCACTGAAAGTTTCTGAGGAGCTTCCTCCCTTGTTTTTCATTGAGTTTTCTGAGACTTTCTGAGGTGCTTCCTCTCTTGTTTTTCATTGAGTTGAATCGATAAAGGAACGCATCGAAAACTTAAACGTCTTTAAGGAGCTTTAAGAATTAGGTAATCCTTTGCTTGTCTAAAGGCTCTAATTTTTCCTAAAATTTGTTTAAAATGACCAAAGTTTGTAATGAAATAGAGCATCGCGAAGTTGAAAGACAATTGCCCGACAAGTTAAACTTAGGGCCTGGACATGTTAGGAATTTTGAAAATTAATCCCTGAAGTTAAAAACCTGGAGGTATTCTTCTTCTTGTTTGGATTGTTATGGAGATGCTTTCACATAGTCTCATCATCGGAACCAAATTCCGGATAAAGATATTCTTTATTTAGAATGGAAGGATGTCATATATTGGTAGGGAGTAAGATATGTGATAAAAAAAAAAAGAAGCTTCTAAACCTTGTTAGGTCAGAAAGGGGTTTATTTTGCGGTTGGAAAAGGTTTGAAAGAATAGGAAGGTAAGTTTTAGTATTAAGATTAGGATAGAAGAAGCTATGGTAAGGACATTTGTGACAGCTATGGTTGTGAAACATGGGTGCTGTAAAAAGTTCTAAAAGATGAGCTAACTGTTTCTGGGAACTGTTTCTTGTTTGGTCATTTTAAAGCCTTAATGATATATAGTAGAGCGCATCTGATGTTTCCTAAGTAAATAAGATATTCATTCCAACAAATTTTAGTATCTATTTCTAAATTGTCTTCTATGTTTTTCTTCCGCCTTTTGAACAAAAACGAACAAAAAAGTGACGAAACTTTATTTACGAAAAAACACCAAACAGAATTTTATCTTCAGGAAAACTGTATTTTGTATTATGAAAAGAAGGTGTGCCAACTGTCATTGAATACACACTAAATTTATTACCCATTTCTACGCACGTTCGTCTTTTTTTTGAATTTAAATAAAAAAACAGGTTTTTTTTTAACTGAAAGTAAGGAGCGACATTAAAACTTAAAACAAGCAGAAATTATTCCGTATATGAAAGGGACTGTCCCCTCCTCAACGTCTCGCTCTTTACGCTAAAGTTTTTATTGTTTAAAAAATAGAATTGTGAGGAAGAGTCAAACTTTAGCGTAAAGAGCGAGACGTTGAGGAGGGGACAGCCCCTTTCATATACGGAATAATTTCTATTCGTTTTAAGTTTTAATATTGCTCCTTACTTTCAGTTAAAAAAAACTTGTTTTTTTTATTTAATTTTTGAACGTTTTTGAATTAATGCAGGTTTTGATTTTGGCTCACCTTAGATGGATAATTCAAACAAAATTTGCATATTAATTTTACTTTTTGGTTAAATGGCTTTCTCAAAAGTTGTTTAATTTTATTTACGAACGTTTTTATTAGTAATAAATATACGCCACTTACGAATTAACATACGTAACGAACTTCTATATTCATATATGTATAATACGTATATTAGGGGCTTCGCCCCCTAGTCAATACCTTGCTCTTTACGCTAAAGTTCGAATTTTGTTCCAATTCTTTAAAAATGACTCCTTAATCACAAAGGCCGTTAATTAGAATAAATAGCTCGTATGAAAGGACTAAAAAAATCTTTGGCTTAAAGAGCGAGGTATTGACTAGGAGGCGAACACAATCGTATACTTAATAATTTCTGCTCGTTTTAAATTTTGATGTTGCTCCTTACTTTCAGTTGAAAAACTTTTTTTTATTAATTTCTGATCGTTTTTTTAAATAATGCTGGGAAATCCGGTGCCCCCTTCATAGCAATGTCCCTTCCCCCATGAAAACTTCCTCCATGGAAAGATCCTCCCACATAATCGTCGAACCACCTTCCCTCCCCACTACCAGAGAAAATCCCTCCTGAAAACGTCTGTATACTTCCCAATAACCAATACTATATGTAAACATTGGGTAAAGTTCATAAATTTCAGCCCTCCCCCGGGGTCTTCGGGGGATTAAGTTATCCTAAAAGATATAGTTATTATATTTTCGACCATGTTGAACAAAATGGCTATCTCAAAATTTTGATCGGGTGACTTTGGGGAAAAAATAAGCGTGGGAGGGGGCCTAGTTGCCCTCCATTTTTTTGTCACTTAAAAAGGGCACTAGAACTTTTAATTTCCGTTCGAATGAGCCCTCCCACGATATTCTAGGACCACTGGGTCAATGCTATCACCCCTGGAAAAAAAAAATAATAAATAAACACGCATCTGTGATCTTTCTTCTGGTAAAAAATACAAAATTCCACATTTTTGTCGATAGGAGCCTGAAACCTCTACAGAAGGGTTGTCTGATACGCTGAATCTCATGGTGTGATTTTCATTAAGGTTCTATAATTTTTAGGGGATGTTTCTCCCTTTTTTCGAAAATCAGGCAAATTTTCTCAGGCGCGTAACTTTTGATGGGTAGAACTAAACTTGATTAAGCTTATATATTTGAATTCAGCATTAAAATCTGATTCTTTTGATGTATCTATTGGTATCAAAATTGTATTTTTTAGAGTTTCGGTTACTATTGAGCAGGGTCGCTCCTTACTTACAGTTCGTTACCTCGAACTGTTTGACTTGAAATGGTAATGCGAATTATAAATTAATTAGTCTACTTTTGCTCTTGTTGCACGTATACTTTTCAATTGAAACTTTCCAACTTTTTTTGTGTGTTTTTTGTGGCTTGCTTAACCAACTGTGCAAATTATAATTCGATACCGTTGTCTAAGTCCGTGCAAAAAGAAAACCGTGATTTTTAGTAATCCAGCCAAGGTCAAATTAAAAGCAGGACGTCCTTGAACAGGGGAGAAGAGGTCATGGTAAAAATTTTGAAGGAAATTTAAAGGGTATGAAAGGGAGGAAATAATTAACCTTTAAATAAGCCTGTGGAGCAGCATGTACAGCTGTGTTGGTTCCGACGTGACTTAATGTTGCGGTCTTGTTTGTAGTATTTTGACCTATGTGGTCGCACAACCATTAATCTAAGTTGAATTTGAAATGTTTCTACGCTTTTAAAAAACTTAAGACTTGCTCTTTTTTGGAATAATCCTCTCTTTCCTTATGTTTAGTTTTTCGTATTTTTATTTTACAAGGCAGTTTATTAAGTCAATTTGGCAGTTAACATTGCAAAGGAATTTGAACCAAGCCACTCTTCGTTATGCGTCGCAATAACTTAAATTTGTCAATTTTTTTGTCGTAGTAATGTTCTTAATCTTGTTTTTCTGCAGTTGAGTTTTCTTTGGACATTTTGTTGTTATTTTTTTTTCTTGTACGCCATTTACAACATTTTGTATGTTTAATAATGGGTAATAAAATAATAATAATAATAATGATAATTGTGAGCAGGAAAAATAAAACTAGATTCCTAAGTTATAAAGATCTTGATACATGAAATATTCAGTAAACAGAAAAGACTGAATCATGCCATCAGATTGTTTGCAAGTAATCAGTGCCATAAATCGCTTTTAGAAACTGTCTTTTACACTAGAGGGAGAATATTGTTATTAGATATAGTGTTAATTTTATTAACATTTATTGGATAACATGTTAATTTAAATATACATAGCGTATACTTGTCTATAAAAATAGCACGAAATTGCCATAAACAGAACAAACACAAATGAATATAAAAGGCTGACGAAAGAGTAAAATTAACTTGATTCACTTAGACTTGGTCCTCCCACGCCTTGAGGCGCATGAGGCAGCAACTGTTGACCTCCATGCCACTCGATCCTGGGCCAGCGACCAGTGCAGCCTCTTTCTCTAGTGACCAACCAAGTGATATACGCTGCCTACTGCTTCTCCACAGACAAGGCGGTTTCCAGCATCACGCAGCATATGGGAGTCTGCCCTCTTTCATTCTTGTCATATGTCCCCAGTACCTCCAGCATCTCTTGCGAATTTCATTAGTGATTAAATGTTGCTTGGTCTTAGCTCTAATCTGCATATTTGCTGTAATTTAAGCACAGTGTACTGCAATTATGTTTCTGAAGCAATTGTTTTCAAATCCAAGCAGTCTTTTTTAGCAGTTTTTGACATGCTCCATGATCCACAAGCATATAAGCGTACTGATAAAACATTGTTATTCAACAATCGTAGCTTGAGCTTTTGGGAGTACTTAGTTGGGAGAACGCTGCCCCTACATAAGCAATCTGAAGCATCATTTACATTTCACAATTGCCATTTGATGCTACTAAAAATCATTTACTTCTTCAAAAATCAACATCCAAGAACCTAAATTAGTTACGAAAAATGTAGTGATTCTCTCATCTCTGTTTCCTAAGTGTGATGTTTGGATTTTTTGGGGGGGAGGGGGAGCTACCAGTTAATGGCTTTTAAAATAAAAAAAAAAGTGATTTTAAAATGCAAGACTTGTTGTTTTGCCATGTCAGTGTAATCCTTATGTATTTTTTAATGAATTGTATTGTTTTTCAGTGTTAACTCACTTGTTCGTGTCCGTGCACAAGTAATGACAAGGGATGATAGCTCTGGGGGCTGGGTGCCGTTGGATCGAGGTGGTCTCTCAACAGTGTCAGTTCGACGATATAAATCAAAGGTTTCAAGGAATTCAAAAAGTTCGGAGTCTGAATTCACTCCTATAGCTCTTGAGTATCGAATACTCGGAAAAAGGATCTCTGACCAAACGGTAAGTTTATAATGCTAGATTAAGAAACTGACTGTTGTGATTTTGCTATAGCTATGTGTGTATATACTTGGAAAAACCTGCTTTGAAGTCAGCTGGTCGTCTTCTTGTGCGCGTTTTGGATGATGTAGAAGGCAGCTCGGGCCTTAAACCCTCGTATGGTGTCATTCATAGCGACATTTTCTAAAAATTTTACAGATGCTCGTAAAAAATTTCTATAAAGTTTTTCTTAATAGACTATGTTGGTTTTTATAACTTGCAGAAATGTATGGTTCTAAAATTCAAAGGTCGTCTCATCAATGTCATTGATGAATTCGTAAGATCTGTTTTCTGTTGGTTTTTTTTTGTAAATTTTTGGGAAACTTGTTTACAACATGCTCATAGCTCCATGAGTATTGTGAAAAGTCTCAGGTGTCTAGCTTTAAAAGTTTACCTGATTTTTAGTGGCCACAATCAAAAACGCGCGCTGGTTTTATAATATGCTACCAAAAGAGGCTCGTCAACGGCTCTTTGTCTTCTGTGGGCTGGTGCACTACGTGGGCTCTTTTTCGCCTCTCTCCATCCGCTACTTTCTCCAACTTGACCATGCAGCCCTCGAGTGACGTCATTCCAAGTTTGTTTTTCGGTATTTTATTTCAGTTACTTTTATAGGGAGACAAATGCAATACTAAAGTTATGGGGAAATACAGTATGAGTTAAAAAAAAGTCATTACAATTCAATCACTTGCATTTCATTCTTTTGCATAAAATTGTCATGTAGTAAGCATATTAATAAAATGAAACTAGTCGAGTTCTAAATTTAAACTTGAAGTCTGACAGTTTCGTGATAATCAACCAGAGTTTTGTCATTATTAACTTAAAATGCTGATTGGAGTAAGGATAATAGATTGCCGTAATACATGATAAACTAGAGCTTGGTGTCCAATTCTCGCATGTAAAGCTTGGTGGCCTGCACAAAATAGGGCACAAACCGTAACACCTATAATCAAAACAATAAACTGAATTAAAAAACGGAATTACGACACAAGAAAACATGTTTTTACACATGTCTGACCCTTGAAGACGGTAGGGGGGGGGGGCTAGTGTATTTTTGTTTGTCTAAAAAACTTGTCGTTTTTCTGAGGGAAAATTTTTTCCTGTGCATGTGTAGGTAAATGTTAAACCTTAAAAGAATAATTGTATTCACAAACTGGCATAATTATAAACGCCAGGCGTTGCAGAAGGACTACAAAAGACAAAGAGAACAAACAAACAAAGGTAATGTGAATTCAATATGGTGAGCAATATTGATTTCCCTCCCCCCTCCCCCAAGGAAAATCCTATGATCCTCCTCCCCTCTCCTGCAAAAGACGGGACTAATATCCCGACATACATGCTGCTAAAATAGTCATCTTTAGTTCCACCTATATTATTATCTCACTAAATACTAATTAGAAACTCAGTAAAAAGGGTAAATGATCTGGAAGGGAACTATATGAAAGGAAAACAGAATAAATGCGAAAGAGTATTTATTCCCTCCAGATCCAGGGTGGAGTCAGTATATATTTGATAGGTTATAGTATAGTATGGTTAGATAGCTTATAGTATGGTTATAGTATATTCGATAGTTGGTTGATTAAATGCGCTTGATTTTTTCTCTAGGTCATTCTCAGTTGTGCTATTAAGAAAGATTTCGAGTATAACAAAGTAATGCCTACATTTCACCATTGGCGCAATGGGAACGAAAAATTTGGTCTCGCTTTTACTACGGCAGCTGATGGAAGGGCGTTTGATAAAGGAGTACGAATTGCTATCGATGAACTTGTTGAAGGTATAAAATTGCTTTTGAAAAGATTACATATAAGTAATCTTTTAAAATATACCCTTATTAAGATATACCCTTATACTGTCGCCTGTTGGGTGCGCTGAAACCTTGGATGTGTTCAAACTAACTGACAAAAGGGAAATAACATTAAGGAATCAATATGTGAGGCTGAATAAAAAGCAGTAAATTTGGGTTTGCTTTCCTATTTGCGCACGCGGATAGAGAGATCCAAGCCACATGAGTGAGTGCTGTTAGGCCGCCATCTCTCAATTTTTTCTGGCTTGGGGCGTTTAGGATCAGTCGTGGAGAATCCCCCTTCCACACTTTCTCCTGTTTTCGGATATTGTCTGTCCCTTTTAATTTCAACCCTCAAAAGACTTTTCTTCTTATTAGTAGTTTCTATATTTCATTCAAGTTCTCTACACTATTTTTTTTATTAATATATATATATATATATATATATATATATATATATATATATATATATATATATATATATATATATATATATATATATATATATATATATATATATATATATATATATATATATATATATATATATATATATATATATATATATACATATATATACATATATATACATACATATATATAGTTTTATTTGTTTAATTTCAATAGGGGGAATGAATTTTCGTAGTTGTGTATTATGCGTCACTCACTCAAGTTTACGCTGTGTAAAATTCGAGAACACACCGGTTTTTTCGTTAGTTTCTTCGTTACTTTAGAAATAAATTTGGGCTCTAGATTTGTACATTAGGGGGGGGGGGGGGGTAAAGTATAGCAGATCTGCATGCAAAATATGTTTGGTACAATTATTCTACATATTAGATAGTTAGATAAATAAGTGTATTTTAAAGCCAAATATACGGCCATGAACACAGTAAAATAACATAAATGAAAGGCACAAATAACATAAACTTTGATCAGCGATCATCATAAAACACTTAAATGAAACACTATATTAACCTAATAATAGTAATTAATGCTTGGAAAAACGTTCATTGAAAAAAAAACACTTAGCACTTGGAAAAAACACTTAAATGAAATTTTTTTTTTTTTTTTTTTTTTTTTTTTTTTTTTTTTTTTTTTTTTTTTTTTTTTTTTTTAGTTAACAAAATTTCCAGATACCTCGCTATTCTTCTGTAATTTTTTAGTGGCCATATACCTAGAAAGAATTGTTTTCTGACTTCAAACTGTCCAAATACTTTACCCCCCCCCCTAATTTCGACCCTCAAAAGACTTTTCTTCTTATTAGTAGTTTCTATATTTCATTCAAGTTCTCTACACTATTTTTTTTTTTATTAATATATATATATATATATATATATATATATATATATATATATATATATATATATATATATATATATATATATATAGATATATATATATATATATATATATATATATATATATATATATATATATATATATGTATACATATATATACATACATATATATATATATATATATATATATATATATGGTGGTCGGCGTTTACCCCTCGGAAAATACCCCCCCCCCCCGTGGAAAATAAGGCTTTCCAAATTTGAGAATTTATTTGAGTTTTATTTGTTTAATTTCAATAGGGGGAATGAATTTTCGTAGTTGTGTATTATGCGTCACTCACTCAAGTTTACGCTGTGTAAAATTCGAGAACACACCGGTTTTTTGGTTAGTTTCTTCGTTACTTTAGAAATAAATTTGGGCTCTAGATTTGTACATTAGGGGGGGGGGGGTAAAGTATAGCAGATCTGCATGCAAAATATGTTTGGTACAATTATTCTACATATTAGATAGTTAGATAAATAAGTGTATTTTAAAGCCAAATATACGGCCATGAACACAGTAAAATAACATAAATGAAAGGCACAAATAACATAAACTTTGATCAGCGATCATCATAAATCACTTAAATGAAACACTATATTAACCTAATAATAGTAATGAATGCTTGGAAAAACGTTCATTGAAAAAAAAAAAAAAACTTAACACTTGGAAAAAACACTTAAATGAAACATTTTTTTTTTTTTTTTTTTCTTTTTTTTTTTTAGTTAACAAAATTTCCAGATACCTCGCTATTCTTCTGTAATTTTTTAGTGGCCATATACCTAGAAAGAATTGTTTTCTGACTTCAAACTGTCCAAATACTTTACCCCCCTTTAACGTAAAGAGCGAGGTCTTGAGGAGGAGAAGGCAACCCCTTTCATATATGTATTAATTTCAGTTCGTTTTAAGGTTTGATGTTGCTCCTCACTTTCAGTTGAAAAACTTGTTTTTTTTATTTAATTGCTTACAGATAGTATTTGTTAATGGGTAACATAAGTTTTGTAAAGTAAAGAGCCTCATTAAACCAAAAATGAGCAGAAACAAATTCAAATAATCTTCAAAGTAAAAACTATGGAGTATAATAGAAAAAAAAATAAAAAGATATAAAATATTTTTTATATGAAAAAGACTATGCAAACAAAAAATGATTGGAAATTAATATAAAAAACTTTTTCCACAAAAAAAGTTTGTCAAAGAATTATAAACAGCCTCGTTAAGCCAAAAAAGAGTAGAAATAAATTCAAATAGTTTTCCAAGCGTAAAAACTACCACAAATCACCATAAATAAATGAATTTAACCCAAAACGAACAGAAATTACAATAAATAACCTATTCAAACTCAAAATAGCAACAGTTAGCATGATTAGGGCTGAAAGTTAGCATGAGTAGGACCCCCACACCTCCTCAAGATCAGAACATAATTTGCACTGTACTGAAAACAAAATACATTTTAAATGTTTTCACTTTTTTGACTTTAACAAATAAAGAAGTATTAAGACTATAAGGAATAGATATCAGAATATGTATATCAAACTGACAATACACGGTTTTTTTTTTTTTTTTTTTTTTAAGTAAAGTGCAAATTATTTTCTGTTCTGAAGAAGACATGGGTGTTGTCAGCCATACTCCTTTTAGTCTGAGCTTGTTTTGAGTTTGACTAGGCTATCTATTGTAATTTCTGTTAGTTTTGGGTTTCATTTATTTGTTAATGCTGATTTGTGGTAGTTTTACACTTGGAAGATAAGAAAAACAAACTCGTAGAATTTGACAACGCTTTCGTCCATAAAAACTTAAACCATTAAGAATGTATTGGTTCCCAAAGCCAACTATCCTTTCAAAGGAAAGCCAAACCTTCTCAAACTTTTTGGTGCCATATGTTTTAGCTTAATTTTGATGATTGTTCGCCTATATTTTTTTTTTTAATTTGACACCCCCTACTGCCCAAAATTGCAGAAGAAGAAAAATTGTAAAAGTTTCAAATTTAGATTTTCCACAGGGGGGGGGGGGGTATTTTCCGCGGGTGTTGCTTTCCGAGGGGGGGGGGTAATTTTCCGGGGGGTTAAACACCCCCCCCCACATTCACTATGTTCATGGCCATATATTTGGCTTTAAAATACACTTATTTATCTATCTGTCTAATATGCAGAATAATTGTACCAAACACATTTCGCATGCAGACCCGCTATACTTTACCCCTCCCCCCCCAAATTTATTTATAAAGTAACGAAGAAACTAACAAAAAAAAACAGTGTGTTCTTGAATTTTACACAGCGTAAACTTGAGTGAGGGGCGCATAATACACAAGTACCAAAATTCTTTCCCCCTACTTAGTTTTTAGTTTTTTTAAGCCTACTTAGTGGCTTTTTTATTATTATTATTTGTTTGTGGAATTGATTTATTAATTTAAGTTGATTTAGGAAGAGTTATGTATGTAATTGCTACGCGTTAGCAAATTTTTTTTCCTAGCGTAGTGTTTTTTAATTATATTGGCTTGATTTTTTGTTTATTTGATGAAATAAACCTGAACCTTGTTTTCTATGGGGGGTATATACCGGGAGGGTATTTTCCGCGGGGGGTATTTTCTGGGAGGGTAAACGCCTAGAACCATATATATATATATATATATATATATATATATATATATATATATATATAATATATATATATATATATATATATATATATATATATATATATGTATATATATATATATATATATATATATATATATATATATATATATATATATATATATATATATATATATATATATATATATATATATATATATATATATATATATATATATATATATATATATGTATATATATATATATATATATATATATATATATATATATATATATATATATATATATATATATATATATATTATCAACTGGAATACTTATGATTGAGTTCACCGAGCATTAAAGCTATGTAGAATACTGACTGGTTATCCATTGCCATTTAATTATATTTTAGTTGTCACATCCTTCCCGCAACTGTGTTCAAGAATTAGGAGGAGGGTGGGGATGCAAATTTTTTAAATGAAAATACACTGGTATTTTTAAAATCTAGGGGGGAGGGGGGTTCAAATGTCCCCGTTTTCGTCGCAATTCGTTGGTCTACTTAATCCTTTTTGTGTCATGGCTCGGTTGGCTTCATAGAGATATTTTTATGCAACCAACTAACATTAGTGATAGAGAGAAACACGTTTCTAGTTTCAATTCACGCCGAAGAGCTTAAATATTTGCTAAAGATACATCTGTTTAACCCTTTCTGACTCATTTTGAATCTATTCGTATTTATCATTGTGCAAAAATGTTGCCATATTAGATTGGCGCTAAAAAGTAGCCATATGCCAAAAATGACAGTCTTACACAATCTTTAACGAATTTGTTAATCCTCATAATTCTGAAACAGACAAAAGGGTAAATGATTGCAAGCCCTGGTTGTCCACACTTTCAACAGGAATGTGTCGACATAATATGTCTGTCCACACGTGTGGACAAACACATTCTTGCACAGCAATATCGATCATAGATTCAGTCGTTGATGACGAAGAAAGTATAAAAAACATTTATTTTTCTACTCAAATTTAAGTCTAATGTTGCCTGTTGAAGTCCAAACTTGAATAAAAAATTATTAGATGATGTTTTAATCTACTGTCTGGGCTATGGGAGTTCTGCACAGTTAGCTGGTTGAGTGTTGTTTTTTATATGTGAAGACAGATGGCCTTTATAGTTTTATGACTGACAACTCTATTCTTTGGATAAACCATGCCTCTTTAAGACTAACCGAATCTTATGATGTTTATTTGTTGCTAATTATTTTTGAGAGTTTTGAAATTTGTTTTCTAAATTTCAATCAATTCATTTATGTCATTATATTTTATTTCCAATTTTTACATGGATAATATTCCACTTTACATGCCAAAAAATTCTTGTAACTATTTGCACTTTCAAAAAAAAAAAAAAAAAAAAAAAAAATACGATGAATATTGACCATTTCACACCTTAAGGAGGCCCGAGACGGTCAATCATTTTGATCAAAAGCTTCCGTCAATCGATTAATTCAAGCATGATTGACCGTCTAGGAACCTGTTTGACGCTTGATGCAAGCGATGACGGTGATTGATCGAAACTTTGAATGACAAGGGTGATTCACCGTCTAGCCTAGTTTTGTTCAAGTATTGCGTCAGTCAAGCGCCAACAACAATGGAAGACACATCGGAAGCATGCAAAAATGCAGAACGCGAGTTTTTTCTGTTTATTAACAGAGTTATAGCGGAATCACCCTCAGTTATGGAAAGTTTAAAAGTAGAGACTATTATAGCCAAAATAAGAAAAGTGCGGCATTTGACAGGGTATTGTGGGCGGTAAAGACATTGAAACCAGATTATACAGTTTCCGAACTAAAAAAGAAAATTTATATTTTAAGAACAAATTTTAACCGCGAGTGCAAGGCGGCCGAGCAGAAAAAGAAGTCTGGAGCGTCAGCGGATGACATCTCACAACCTTCACTGTGGTACCACAATGACCTTGAATTCTTTAGGGATCAGATTTAAATTGCTTTTATTAAAAGCTTGAAATTGCTGGAATTGCAGTATTAGGCTGCATTTCACACATAGTAGACACTTCACTATCTGACTCTGAACTGAAACTAAAAATCTGGCCTTGAGTTAAAATTAAACTTGAAATTAGCTTTGGTCAAGATTGAAGTGTTGATTGAAGCACACGTCAATCGACTGACGGAAGCTTTTGATCTAAGTGATTGACTGTCTTGGGCCTCCTTTACAGAAAAAGCTCTGAAGTACTTAACACATGCCTCTTCAATTTCTGTTATCTGTCGAATTTGCTACAGTACACTAAATTGTAGCATTTATCGTAATCTACACCACAAACATCACAGAGGGGAGATAAAAAATTTCAGAAGTTGGACAGACTGTTTTCTGGCCCATCATCGAGCGTCTGTGTAACCTAAATCACACCTTAAAGAAAAAGCTCTGAAGTACTTAATGCTTGCCTCCTTCAAATATGACTGCTGTCTATCAAATTTGCTACAATGATTTAAAATATGGCCTTTATTGCCATCTGCATAAAAAAAAATCACAAAAGAGAGTTCAAATAACCGTATTTGAACCTCCTTCTCCTAGTCTGGGTGTGACTTGTTTTCTGCGTAAAAACAGTCAGTGCTATATTGCATTGAACTTACTAACTCTATGGAGGGAGGGTGTTAAATTCTAGACAAAGATGAACGTCTTTAGCCAAATATAAAATTAGTCAAACTCTATTGGTGTCACACATTGACAATATGTTGAATTTTATATTTTGGCATGTGGCTCTCAAATGCTGTTTGTCACTTGGTGGCATTTATGTATGTTTAGCCGTTTTCTTTAAATTTAGTTTATTCATTTATTAAAACAAGGCTGTTGTAAGCCCAAGGCCAGCTTTAAAGGTCAAGATTTTAAAAGAAAATAGATACTGCTGGAAATTTCAGAGTTTCTATTTTTTCTTGTCAGTGTATTTGTATCAGTCAGTATGGTTTTATCAGTCTACTATGCAACCTTAACGATTCATCTCAACTTGGTCATACGTGTAATACGGGGTTCGATCTCGGCTACTGCTAGACCTCGATTTGTATGGCTATTACGCATTAGTGTTTACAAATAATTAAACAGGAAGAAGAAGAATAAGTCTTCCTCTAGATTTGTTCACTATTTTCCTCCTTTGTCCATTTTTTCTTTATCACTCTCTTCATCCTTGTAAATCAATTCTTTTCAGTTGAATTGAATATCAGTTAATTAAATGAAACGCATAATTTAAACTACTTACATTTTGGACTTGTCCTTTCTAGTAACTAGATTCTGCTCGTTTCAAGTCTTAACTTCACTCTTTACTTTCCATGAAAATATCTTATATTTTTAATTTAGCTATTGAAAACAGCTATTAATGTGAACGAAACCCTTCTTCATGTCACTGTAGTTGTAATGAAAGATTATGAAGTTCCAGTGCTGTTAGTGAAGGCTCTAGGTCAAGTCCAAACATTTTTTTGGTGGATAATGTCCTGATCCAACCCCTTTATCATATTTGATGTTATAAGTAGATTGTCTTTATTTTTTCAGGAGTGGGTGAAACCTTCTTCTTCTTCCGTTTGAAATCGTCTTGTCTTCTTAGATAAAAGAAGAATTCCAATTATTTTATTCCTTTTGAGGACTATGTAAACCCTTCTTATTCTTCTGTCTTAAACCTTTTTCTTCTCTTCTTAGATGAAGAAGAATTCTAATTACTCTGTTCTTTTTCAGGATTGTGTGAAGCCTTCGTCTTCTTATGTGTGAAACCTTTTTCTTTTTCTTCTTCTGTTTGAAACCTTCTTCTCTTCTTACATAAAGAATAATTCTACTCCCTTTCAGGATTGTGTGAAACGTCACCGTTGAAGCAAGTAGACGATGGTGAGGATGAAGTCTTCATGGTAAACTTCTCTTTTTGTTTGTCTGTTTGAGCACACCTTCGTATTATATATAATAGGCATGTCTGTATGCGAGGGGGAGAGGATGTTCTGATGGTTTGACCATCCCAGGAGGCGTCCATTCCAAGATCCCCGTCTCACTGGGATAAACACATTGAAATAGATAAACTGAGATTTATTATTGCGCAAATCTGATTGTATCGAATCGGCTGGCCTTCATGTATTTTCTCTTGACCCATTCATGGGTAGGTGATCCTATGGAAGGAGACATAGATGTGAATACATGGGTTTGACCTACTGGGTATATTGGTGGATCTCTCCTGGGAAAGGGCTGAAATGGCAAAAAGAGGGCCGTCTTAATTTATTTAGGGCAGACCCGTTGGAATTGTGTGAAATTATTTCCTCTGTAAGCAGGTTAGAAGGCTTTTAGAAAACGAAGATGAATTCCAGCCCAACATATAGTTTGTTTTCTAAATTCCAACATAATTTCAGTTTATTAATATTGTATCGACAGAAAAAAATTGTCCATTTTTCTATTGTAAACTAGAAAGGTCTAAGTAAATCTGCGTCAGTTTGTCATACCTCCTCCCCAATGAGTTGAACAGTGACTGTGCTTGTTTTTTTTTTATGTAGTCTTATGCCTCAAAAAGTATATTTTTAAAGCCTTGATTTAGCTTCCTCTGTCAGGTGAAAGAAAAACGGAAAGGGTCGTATCAGTCTCTTCATTGATATTACCTGATTTGTAATGCCTTTTGACTGTTTTCAGGGTGTTCAATTGTCAAAAAAAACAACAGTTATATAAATACTTAAATGTATTTTAATAAAGAATTACGATAGTAAATTTCGTTGAAAGAAAGACTAAACCGTCAGGAGTTTAGTAAAGTCAATAGATACATATCCGCAAGCAATGGTACATAATATCTGTCAATGTGTACATAATAAAGTATAAACAGACCATGAGATACCAAGGAAACGTGGCGCTGGCAGATATTCTAAATGCCCAGAGTTGAAGATCTTAATTAAGACCTTTCTCTGGAGCTACAAGGACTGGAGACCCCATCATCAACCCAATTGAAGTGAGGCCTACATACATATATGGAGATTGTTTACAACAGTAGAGCTGAAACAGAATATGCGGTAACAAGATGACATGACGTCCGTGTATATTCTGAATGCCCTCCGAGCTGGGGAATCGCACTGAGAACCTTCTTGCAGCTATAGACTGGAGTGATCATGGAAGTTACTGGTGTGTTTGCCATAGTCAATACTCTACAAATCTATCTAAATAACCAACCAATCAGGGGTCAAAACGAAACGGTATTGCAGCACTTCAGAATCTGGGGGTTCGGAAATATTCAAGATTGAGGCTAAAGATTACTTTGTAGCTGCTACAAGTAACGTAGATAAAGTATCTTGCTGGTGGATACTAACAAGACGAGTAGCTTACCCAAGGAATTGAACCGTAGCAAAGGTGATGTTATTCTCGTACATTAATACTGTCAATGGCGCTAATGAAGTGATGACGAGAGATATCCGGCCACGTTTCCATAGATGGCTAATGTCGGGCAAGCCATAGATGGCTTGCTCGCAATATATATTCAGGCATCATGCACGCTTTAACCCAGAGCTTTGCGTCACTTTTCTAGAAAGGACTAGCAGTGTACTAACACAACTTTCATAAAACGCTTATAGGGAGCGCCTATGTAAGAGTTAAGGCTTCCTATAGCCGTGCTGTGTTGACCGGCCTATATAACGCCTTTTTAATCCCGTATATACTGTGTTTAGTGCCTTTTTTGGAAGCTGTTTATGGAGAAATATTAAAAAATATATATTTGTAGTATTTTTACAAGTATGCAGGGGCGTTGTTTGGGGATGGCAAGGGGGGCAGTTGCCCTCCATCTCCCGATAATATGGAGAGAAAAAAAATATACACATACCATGTCCTTTGACTATCCAGATATGGACCCCTTTTGCCCCCCCCCCTAATAAAAATGATGGAGATTCGCCCCTGAAAGTATGCAAAGTTTTTATGGGGAATTTCAATTTCTGCTCGTAATCAAGTGATTACCGCTAGAAATGGGATGGCTGAACCGAGTCTGGCTATGTCGGTGCGGTTGCTTTCCGTAATTCGCTGGATCCCAATAATAGATTTTTCAATGCAATTGTGTGAATTGTTGTATATATAGAGGCTAGCATGATCATGTTTTTATTTCTCTTTCTTTGCATTGTATGGTGTAACATTTTTATGTTTCTAGTGAGTAATAAAAACAAAAATTAAAAGTGACCTATCTCATTTTAAAACAAAAATGTTGATGCACCTTCCTTAGAATAAAGAAAGGGCTTGGATCCCTCGTGGCCACACTGAAGATGAGTAGGTCATAAATCTTAAGAGAAGCAATTCAGCGAGGTTGTCTGGATTGTGCATTTACAATATTATCCAGAAACAAATTCTTATGTTTTGTTTTATGCTTACTAAATAATGTTCATAGTGGTGCATAGGTTGTAAATGTGAAATCAGAAGGTAAAATTGTTATTACAATTCATGCTTTTCAAAAATGACAAAATCAACTTGCTTTCTAGTCGTAAATTATTTTGGCCTTTTGCCCAGCTTTGAACTATAATATAGGATAAAAAAGATACAAAAAAGGTATTGGTAACTAGTGTTGAAATAAGTTTCGAGAAATTTGATCTTAAGCTAGTTTTGATTGGCTTGTTCCAACAGCCAATCAAAAAAATAGTCGCCTCTTCCCAAGAAAATTTTCAGATTCCTCCTAACCTTTAGACCAAAGAGAAAAAGAAAAATTACTGTCTTACTCTGTCATGTTAAAAGTCTGCTTTAATCCCATTGGTTTATTCTTGTGATGGTTGTTTTCCCTCATTAAATTATGCCTTAAGCATGTCACAAAAAGAAACATAATAACCACGTCTTTTACCCCCATTTTTACTTCCCTGTTGTTCCTGCATAAAATCTCCTGCCAGTAAAATGAATGCAAAAGTTGATTGACTCTTGAATGAAATTTTAAGCCACAGGTAATTTCGTAAACCACATTGGTCTGCTATAACAAAAACAAAATTAAAGAGACGAAGATCGAGAATGGGCTTTTTAAGGCCAGCCAAAATACTGACAAACAGAGCGAACATTTCGGCGATAAGCGCGCCCCTTCTTCAGCGCTGTTAAAGAAATTAGAAGAAAATGCACTTGTTAGTATTGTGCGAGAAGCATTGGATTTTATTAATCGTAGATATTTGTGAGTGACTCGCTCTTGGAATTAGGTTCTGTGGCTTTTAAAATTCTTAATTCTGCTAATTTTGGATTTTATTCGTTTATTATGTTTGTATGTTCTCCGTGTTGTTTGGTTTTTAGATTATTAATTCTTTCCAATTTTGGTTCTTATTAGTTTTTTCTGTTGAATTTCTGCAGTTTCGTTTTATCCGCTTTCATTCATTTACATTTTTGCATTTTCTTCTAATTTTTCCTATAGAAAGGAGGCGGTTGCCCTCACGACATATTTGCTTTGCTCGTCCAGTATTTTCGCGGGCCTTAAAAATCCAATTCTGGTGTTCTTATTTGTTCATATAATTAATCTATCATTTAATTTAATTAATTTGTTCATTTAATTCATTTGGTTTTGAAGTTTTTAGCCAGTTATACGAGTACCAAGTACAGAGCAACATCCTAATAAGAAGGGGGGCGGGGTTCACCTCCTCCAACCCTTCGTTTGTAACATTGAAGCGGCTGCTTGTGTTTTGCGGAATACTTATTGCATTTCAAAAATGCAGAATTGGCAATTACAAATGTTATAGCAATCGGAAAAAAATAGAACTGCTTTCATGTTCTCAACAAAACATCGAAAATATTAACAGAAAAGTGCAAGCAACCACTTGAAAGTTCTCAGTAGATGGTGATGTGTCGCCTGCCGGCTAGGGTAATTTTGCTTTGTTTTAAGTTCTGATGTGGCTCTATATGCATTTTAAATAGTGCTGTTTTTTTTTTATTTGAATCTTTACTTTTTTTTTATTTAACTTTACTTTGTTGTCTTTTGTGTTTTTTTTTCTTTCTTTTTTTTACAGAAGTACGAGAGTGGAAAGTTTTGGAGAATGACAATGAATAATTAATCAAAACTGCTTGATTTCTTTTTGTGAAAACAGCTTAGTAGCATAAGCTTGATTAGTCGAAGGTGTATAAACGATGAAAAGGGGATATGAAAAGTCGAATTCTACATTGTATTTACTGTCATTCTCAGGTCATGTTGATAATAATCAAATATCGATATATCTCATATCTTTTTTGATAACTAATGTAGAAAAAAAAAACTAGATCATAATACAGGGTCAGTATATATATTTTTTTTCTTTTAATTCTATTTTTTGGAGTATGGCATTAAAATCTTATATTAATGCTAAGAAAAATACATCTGTTTCTTTTTTAGTCTTTGAACCTTCCATTAGAGGGAGGAAGTACTATACCAAAGCATCGAGATCAGCGAAACTACTCAGCCATTCCTGAAGCCATATCTCCCGTAGGTCTTTCGTCGACGACCATCCTTTCAAGTCCTGACCTGTCAGCCCCTGGAACTCCAACTGTACAGGAAACGAGTCTGTGTGAAATCGAGTTTGCTGGTCATAAAGAGTTAGAAAGTGATAAAAATTACCACAATATTTGGGAGGTTGGACGTCCCTGGGAGACCGATCCAAAGAGGAGTGAGATCTATTCATATGTTCAGTTCTCAAAAGAAGCCGTGGTTGAACCCAGCCATGATTATAGCTACCCGGTGTTGTCTGATCCAGCTTCTACTCGTCGGAGCTCCATAAAAAAAGTTCTCGCTCCTACACCACCCCCTCCTAGGCTTCCAAAGTCTACCTATAAGAAATCTCAGAGTAGTAGAAAAGCTTTGGAGCTAAAAAGCCCGCTTCGCCTCAAGTGTAAAAACTGTTTAGCGTATTATAATGAAGAGGAGAACGGACGTGGAGCTTGTGATAGCGGACCGGATCCGGTGCGAGATGCCATTGATACAATATCCTGTATTGGTTGTGCTGATTGTATAATGTATCACTGCTATCCAGACTCGGATAGTGACTATAGTGCCAATCCGTGCTTGTGCCAGAACAGTGCGAAATACCCGCGGCGGCTAGATAATTCAAATCGTTGCCGCTTAGTGGTGTTAACCTTGTTATCTCTATTTGTGCCATGTCTTTGGTGTTATTTGCCTCTTCGAGCATGCCACAAGTGTGGTGTTTATTGTAGGATTTGTGGACCTGAACATGTAGCCAATTAATATCGAGAATCTTTTATTTGGAATCTTTGCTATTCCAAAATGAACTGCCTTAGATGCAAGACAAATCCACTGGAAATTTGACTTCCAGCTTTTTTTGTATATTTAGTTAAGGATCTTGAAGAAGCTTTATTTTTTCTCTCTTTTTTATATAGTCTCCTTAACCAAGGGTCTGAATTACCTACTAGGGCTCAAGGTACTTCATATCCTTGATTAGAATTGCGTGAAGTTATGTATCTGAAAAGTTATTCCAGTTCACTAATAAATCTACGAATTGGTGTGTACTCACAAGCGAGATCTTTTATTTTTTTTTTTTTTCTCGTTCTTTATAGAAGTTTCAATTTGTCGCAATTTCTTTTTTGTTTTGTTTTGTGTCGCAGTAATATTCCGCTTTGTGGAATATTTTCCTTCTTTTTTGTCTTTTTTCAGTCTAATAAACGGAATATCTGTCATATTTAATTTCTCCAGAGTCTTGTATTTAATTTTTATTGAATATTCTCTACTATTTCCCATTTGGCTTGCTGGTACATCCTCTGAAATGACATCAACCACTCATGGTGCTTTCACACTACGCCGTGGAACTTCTCACACTGGCTGAACTTTAGAGTTTTTTTTTACGCTATGTAATCTTACGGAGCGAGTTTTGTCTTTAAATTCTCTCTTTATTGCTTTTTAACTTTGCAATTTTGATTGAAATCGGTGAATGGGGAATTTCGGCTCTGTCTAGTACTGTTGAAATTTGTAATACCGTCTCAAGGTTAATGGTACCAGTCACTTTTCAACAGAGTGTGAAGTCTTTTATTCTAGGGTCGACCAAGAATTTGAAAATATCTTTAAAAAATGGCACTATTGGAGTGCATTCTTTTAGTTAAATTGAACAAAATTGACCTTAAATCGCTATTGATCAAGCAGAAGTGTCAATCGCTGCTAATGGCTTAACTTTAACGATTTGCATTATAAAATGATTATTATAAACTAAAGAAAAAACAAGGGGTTACATGTATATTAAAATGTAATAACAATACAGCCGAGAATAGAGTAGTTGAAGTACGGTTTCGTTCGACATTTTACTTGAATGATCTTCCTGGGGATGTTTTCCCTAAAAGTTTCTCTGATGACCCCCTTGAAAAGAAGAATTGGCTGTTATTTAAAACCTTGCGATGAAGCAATTTAAAAGACCAGTGGTAAATCAGATACTTAACCTGGCACCGTGAATTAGAGTAAAGAATTGGGAAAATGGCACGAAAAAGAGCTACGCATTTTTTACATGAAATTCCGCAGGGAAATTTTAGAAAAGTTGGTTATCTCTTTAAGAGCATCTCCTATTTGTAAAATATTCTTAATCCAAGATAACGACATGGATGCGAATCTTATATTTCATTTTCTTAGATTTTTCTTGAAGAATAAAATCCTATATTTACCAACAAATAAAAGTATTGTTGATTGATCACTGTCGATAAAAAAAAGGAGAAATAGCTCCAAAAGATCTAGGCATTTCTGACTTGGAATTCTGCAGGAAAATCCAACAAATAGTTCGTTTGCACTTTTAAATCCTCTCCTATTTGGTAAATATTCTCAATTTAAGATAATTCTGCATAGATGAGAATTTCATGTTACATTTTCAAATCCGTCTCTGGAAGAATAAAATATATGAAGAAATAGCCAAAACAGGATTAGGCAATTTTGACATAAAATTATGCAGGAAAATTTAAGAAATTTTGGTTTAAAATTTAAGAACCTGTTTGTAAAATATTCTCAATCAATTTATTTATTTAAAAGAAACACAGAAAAAAATTACAGGAATTTTAAAAGAAACACAGAAAAAAATTACAGGAAAAGGCTGTTTGGCCTGTGAGAGTGGGAGACTAAACATAACATTAAATAATAGCACTAAATCCAAAATAATTTTTTATGGATGATAATCTCGTGTTGCATTTCCAAAGATTTTCTGGGAGAATAAAATCCTATATTTACCCACCAAGTTATAGTATTACTAATTGGTCACTATCATGACCAAATGATATTCTCCCGTAGGGTGGTCATCGAGAAACAATACAAAAACAACTAGAAATTTTTTTTAGTAGGTCATGATCTAGAATTCTGCCGGAAAAATGGGAAATGTTTTACTTGGTTTGTAAAGCCTCTTCCCTATCCCGGAAATCATATTCGTTAAATATTCTCAATTTAAGCTTCTTCAGCATGGATGAGAGTCTCGTGCTCCCGTTTCAAAGATGTTTCTGGAAATGAAGTTTTATATTTATCCACCAAGGAAATGAATTGTTTCGGTATTTATTCATTATGAGGACCGCTTGATTTTATCTCCCTAGAGTAGTCATTGAAAAACTAATAAAAAAAGAGCTAAGTAACTTCGAGTTGGTCGTGAGCTAGGATTCTGCCGTAAAATGGGGAAGGTTGGTCCTGACTTTAAGAGCCTCTTCCCTACCCGAAAATTCACATCCGTGAAATATTCAGCTCATAATCAAGTGTTCAAGTTACAAAGATGAATTTGGGGGGAAGTATAGCTTTTCGCTATTTGGCCACTGTTATGACCGATTGATTTATTCTCATAAGATGGCCATTTTGAACCATTGACCATGAACACGGAATATCAGAAGGATTTTAATGAATAGACCTGGTTTTAAGCAATGGGTTATTTCAATTAAAATCAAATATTTTGGAAAACTTTCTATTTTCTTCCGAATTAGGGAAACAATTTCAATTATACTGGTGCAAGTTCAGTGCTAATCGTTTAAATGTTTGATTTGTAATGGTTATTCAATTCGATACTTATTCTTCTGTTTTTATAAATTTGGAATTTCCTGATAATTAATATATTTTTATTTCTTTTAACCTGAAACCCAAGTGGTCCCATTTGAATATTGAACCCTCTGTGAACTTATTGTGCTAAATGTAGTCCATTGTGCCATCTCATCTAAACACTGCAAAACAATTCAAATGTAACTAATATTTTTAATAGCAAAAGGAATTATACAACATTGGTAGGATAATTGTACTTTTAGATAATCCTACCTTGTAGAGAGGGTCTTCCACTCAGATTGGGTAACTAAGTTGGTATTTGAGAACTTACACTATAAAAAGTATTTCACCCATTAACGAGACTTTTTTATTACAAAGATCCTCCCGTCCAAAAAAAGAACCTCTAACTGTCAAATATGATGGTTCTTCAAGTGTGCGACGTTGCCCCGGAATGGGTCAGATTCAAATTCTTTTCAGAAAAGGAGATCTCCATCAGTATTGTTCGTGAAAGTAATCAAAAGTATTAAGAATATTTATTGGTTCGTCTTAATTGCCGCTAATCAGTTTACATTCTTAGCCTACATAACACAAGTTATTCAATAGCAATGTAAATTCTACTTTGACGCATTGTGGCAAATTGTCACCCCTGAAATCATATAGTCTGGTTCGAACAGAAACTCTTAGCTCATACTTTTCCCGACAATTATCGTTCCACTGTCCATACGTAGTATTAGCTAAAATTGTAAGAGAATTCCTTCAACAAATCTAATCATAACTGGGTAATTTCAAGCACGATATGTAATAACCGGATAATACGGCAAAGCAGGATAACTAGATCACTTATAAAATATATAAAATTAATAGCTTATAAAATTAATAGAGAGCGTAAGACCGTTAATATTTCTTACGTTTAGCATGTTCATAGCCAGGGCTATAACCAGAATTTTTATTTGGGGAAGGGTTATTTTTTCAGGGAGGGGGGGGAGTCGGAAAAATATTTCGTGGGGGGTGTCAAACCCCCTAACTCATTTCTTGAATACAGCTTTGTTCTTAGCATGTGCTTTTTCCCTATCTTGAGGTCCTGTTCAATCCGAAAGGGAACCCTGAAATTTTCAAATTTAGTTTCAAGCTTTCCAATCCATTTGTTTTGTTTCCACTAATTGTTAGAAGACGGTTTTTTGTTAACTGATAATTTTTTTTTTCTACTGTCCTAACAAAACTTAAAGAACAATTTGAGGCGGCAAAACGCCTTATAGCGTAAAATTTCTGATTTGACTGCAATTCCCTCTTGATTTAATATTTTCTATTTAGTGCAGCGGTCGGGGAACTTTTTTAATCATTACCCCAAAATATTTTTATGTAAGTTGATATTACCCCATGGCGAAGAGCAAAAAAAAAAAAACAAACAAAAAAAAAGAAAAGAAACCGCCTCTTTTTAGCATCTTTCATATTATAGTCTCTCATGATAATTTTGAAAAGAAAACGATAACTAAAAATTAAATTTAAACGTCATTTATTCAATTTTTCAATGTATTACCTTGTACTAGTAATACATAACGGTAATAATAGTAATATAAGTAATATATATATATATATATATATATATATATATATATATATATATATATATATATATATATATATATATATATATATATATATATATATATATATATATATATATATATATATATATATATATATATATATAACAGATTGAAACCTATTGGGGTACAATTGAGGGTTGATATTTTGTGGTGCTGCAACGAATTATAATAATACTAATGGTGGTACAAACAAAAATTAGAATTGAAAAATTCAGAAAAAAAGAATAATTGAAAACATTGTTGCTTCACGTTTTGGAGAAGTGATGTTGTTTTATATTCGATAAAATTGCTTCAAAATTGGGACTTTTTGATGTAAGAGCGGTATGAATACAGTCTCCGGCGTTTAATCTATTTCTGTTCTTCATTTTTATGTTCATTAGAGTGGAAAAGGCTTGTTCGCACAAATATGTTGTTCCAAATGGCAGCAATTTTTAAACCACCTCTTCATGTGCTATTTTGAAAGCCTTTGCAGCTTTTGATATCCAAAAAGACGACAGCTTTTGTTTACTCTCAAACTGAATACGTGCTTTAGTATTAGATCGAAGTTCAAGAATTACTTCTGCCAAAACAGAAGGATCTTCTGGTATCATAGCAATTTCACACTTAAAAGGATCTTTAATCCAACTGACAGTACATGTATCAAGATCTGGAAAGTAATCAGAAAACCGCTTTCTCAGTTCGTAAGATGTTTTACTATTGTATCCTTGATGTCAGCAAAAGTATTATTTGTGCAATCTTCAAAAAAAAGCTAACCCTGAAAAATAATCTATCTTGTTCTGTTCTACCTTCTGTTTCCAATAACGCAGCTTTAATCCAAACGCTGACAGTACTTCTCTCGCTGAAATGATATTAATATTCTTTAATTGCAATTCTTTGTTTAATATATTTATATCCTCAAAAATGTCCGCTAAATATGCGAGATATGTAACCGAGGAAGAGTTATTAAACTTTTCTGCGAGAATATTTTATTGATCAACCATAAAAATTTCAACTTCAGTTTTGAAAGCCCACAATTCGATTTAGTACATTTCCGCGAGAGACCCACCTTACTTTTGTATAGTAAAGTAGGTCCGTATATTCAGCTTCAACATCCTGACATAATTCACGAAATAGCCGCGTATTTAGTGCATGTCCCTTGATAAAATTTACAATCTTAATAATTAAAATACTTGAATTAAATTTTCAAATTGCGGCTAACCTTTATCGATATATTGATGATTAATGATAAAATAGTGGTCTTGTCAGCAATTAAGTAGAAAAACTGACTCTGACTCGTCAATGTATTTGTATCTTGACGGCGTGGCATGGACTGAGCAGGTAGCCGGGGCTGTGCTTTAGTATGCAAAGATTTAACTCGAGAACACTGTAGTGGTGGGGAGTGAAGTGGCATGGCCTGCATATGTCGCTAAATTGTTTAAGTTGAAAAAATCCTAACAGGTTAATAAAATAGCAAATTAAAAATACATACTTTTTACTCACAAAAGTTACATTTTTACCCCATTTGGGGTATTTACCCCGGTTCCCCGACCGCTGATATAAAGGCTGTCATAAGAGCATATCAGTAATATCTGAGGAACAACTTAGATTATTCAGTTTTATAGCTTCCAGGGCATGATGACGGGGGTGTCCAACTGACCGAAAAGATATATATACGTACTGCTACTACTTTTATTGTTAATACTGTCATTACTAGTGCAACTATATTTTCGGGCTTCAAACTATCATGTTTTGAACATTAATATATGTACAAATTTTGAGGGATACACAACGAGCTAGCCAAGAAATAAACAAACTCTTTGGTTTCCCAATTGTAGTTTTTTGTGTGTGTAACAATCGTCATAAACATTTCTACGCCTAGAGTAAACATATTGCTGTCTGGAACAACTCATTCGACGTTTCACAACAAGAAGCTGAGCTATGTAAATGAAAATTTTAAAGATTTTTGGGACTTTTTATTTGAGCTTCTTTATCAGCTATGCCTGCTTTGCACCGCTATGACAAATTATTCCTCGACCCCTCTGTTTGTGTCTCGTAAAGGGCTTCTCCCATTGTTCTAAAGAGCAAAATTAAACCTTTTCGGAAGAACTGAACTATAGAATCTTGACAAAAAGTAGTACCATTGCCTATTTGAATGTAATATGCTGACGTCTGCACAACATACCTTGCTTTGTAAACTGTTAAAATGCTTCAAACACCACAAAATCTCACTATCAGCCAAGAGACTAGCCAACTATACCTTCACACAGAGCACAGAAATCGATATCTATCATCATATATTTGAACTCCTTGAGTCAAAAGATCTACTGAAAGATATCTGAGAATATCTAATAAATAAGAGACAACCAAGACAGTAGCTCTGTAGCCCACAGAGTGAAGCAAAAAGAAGAGAGCTAAATAGTACCAACTGAATAGCCCGCCTGCTGTGAATTAGAAGAAGAAGAAGAGGTACCTTTACCGCCATTTTTTTGTGACACTGTATTCTAAAGTGAACCTCAAATCAAATAAAAAATACAGCATATTTAGAGCATTAAATTTATATGTAACTGAATTTTTATTTTGGGCCTTCTCTAAGAAATAGGTTATAATTTATACCTCTAGATTCCTGTTCGCATGACAAAGTTGCACATATTTTAACGAAAGTCTTAAATGGTTGGAACAAAATCTACGTTTAACTCAACGCTTAAACATATAATCACGCTGGCCTTTCATTTCTATCATTACCTAAGTTACAAAAATCCGTTTCCAAGGCTAATCATGTATAGTTAAGCAAACTTAATACGAGAAAAAAATATTGTTTAAAAGCAAAGTTTATCTGGTGGTAAATTCTAATGTAAAACGAAAATTATTTCTTTTCAGCCTCATATTCATAAACAAAATTTCATAATTTGCATCCCAGCTTGAAATTCTCCGATCTGAAGACATGATAAGGAAAATCTAAACATCAAATCCTTTTAAAAAGAGACTCTTGTGAGTTTTTTTTTCATGCCTTTTCAGAGAAGTTTTAGTTTTGCATAATTAGGCAAATATGTATCACCAGTTGGTTTATTTGTCCTATTTATGTAGATATATGTTTCATAACCTGCGAAGCAATAATTTTTATTCACTTTAAATTTCAACTTAGCTCTCCTATCTCTTAGAAAACAATGATAAAAATAATCGTTAGGTAGGATTCGTGAATTCACTTTATACATCTTTGCTTATGTTATAAATCCGAGGCAGAACAAATAATGAAGGAGAAGAATAGGCGAAAAAGCAGGACAAAAGCTTCACTTTTTAAATTTGATAAATTATCAACTTATTCCAAAATAAATTCCAAACTTACCTCTTTAGTCAGAATTGCATCCTGAATCCAAATTTAACTTTCATTTGTGTCAGAAATGATCTTTACCCCCCCCCCCCCTAAGGTTACTATTTGTATATAATTTATATATGATTCAACATTTATATTATATATATGTATTTATATACGACATTATCATATATGTACACATGAAAGCATGTAACACAAATGTGGTTTATCTGAAATCTCTCTGAAGTCTTTGGCTAAACTTTGCTTGCTCTCTTGAAAAACTTAATGGCTTATGAACTTCGAGGACAGCCGTATAAACTTTATTTATGCTTCGGAAGCCATCCATAATCGGACAGGGTCTTTCAAATTTTAGGTCGGCGTCTAGGCAAGCGCTGTGCATGATAAGACTGAACTCACATGACTTCACCATTGTTCAACACCATGTACAAGATGTGCGCTTCCACTTTACAAGTAGATGAAGCAAACAACGTGCTTAAAAACGAATGTTGCATATGTTCGATGAGTTGAAGAGAATAATATAGCCCAGTATAGATTACTTTGCAAAACCTATCCCTGGTAACAAAGCCCATTCCTAGTAGAAAATTTTTTAATTTAACTGCTGAGCTTCAAATCATAGGCAGTGAAATAGCGCTGCCTAAGTAAAGAACGATGTTGACACAATGTATTATTTATTTTTTGTTCTCCATACCAGGGCACTTCGTATCGAAGGAGTTGCCCCCCCCCCCCCCCCCCACGCCCATCATTCCCCAAACACATCCAATCAAAATTTTGAGATAGCCATTTTGTTCAGCATAGTTGATTTCCAAATAGAAAATATATTTTTGAGGAGGACACTCCCCCCTAACCCTCAGAGGCAAGGGTTTTAAGTTATGCCCTGGGGGTATATAAGAAATATGTTGGCACAATGTTTTATTTATTATTTGTTTCCGTTAGAGCAGGGCACTTCGTATCGAAGAAGTTGTCGTAGAAACTTCGAAAAGGGCTAATTCTAAAAGAAATTGGAGTGGCTTGTGCCCTTTTTAATAGTCGAAAGTGATTGGAAGGCAACTAACACCCCTTCCATGCCCACCATTTCCCGAAACACATCCAATCAAAATTTTGAGATAGCCATTTTGTTCAGCGTAGTTGATTTCCAGATAGAAATTATGTTTTGAGGAGGAAACTCCCCCACAGCCTTCAGGGCAAGGGTTGTAAGTTATGCCCTGAGGGCATATAAGGTTTTTATAGAAGGCGTTGTCGTAGAAACTTCAAAAAAGCTCATTCAATTGGAAATTCAAAGGGCTAGTGTCCTTTTTAATAGTCAAAAGTGATTGGAGGGCAACTAACCCCCCTCTCACGCCCACCTTTTCTTCAAACACATTCAATCAAAATTCCGAGATGGCCATTTTATTCAACGTAGTTTTAAGCTCTAGAAATTAGGTCTTTGAGGATGACAACCCCCCCCACATCCCTCAGGGCAAGGGTTGTAAGTTATGCCCTGGGGGCATATAAGGTTTTTATAGAACGCGTTGTTGTAGAAACTTCAAAAAGGGCTCATTCGATTCGAAATTGAAATGGCTAGTGCCTTTTTTAATAGTTGAAAGTGATTGGAAGGCAAATAACACCCCTTTCACGCCCACCATTTCCCCAAACACATCCAATCAAAATTTTGAGATAGCGTTTTGTTAAACGCAATTTAAAGTTCAGGAAATTATACCTTGAGCAGGACACTCCCCCACAATCTTCAGGGCAAGGGTTTTAAGTTATGCTCTGGGGGCATATAAGTTTTTATTGAAATCTTAGTCGTAGAAACTTGAAAAAGGGCTCATTCGATTGGAAATTCAAAGGTCTAGTACTCTTTTTAATAGTCGAAAGTGATTTGAGGGCAACTAACCCCCCTCTCACGCCCACCTTTTCCCCAAACACATCCAATCAAAATTTTTAGATAGCCATTTTGTTCAGCGTAGTTGATTTCCAGACACGGGTTCGTATCTGGGCACGGGTTCGATCCCTGGCGTGGTCAGTTATTTGGTGTGGGACTCGGGTCAGTGGTGTGACTCTGTAAGCTTAGCCAGAGTCGACCAAGCTCTAAACGGGTACCTGGAGAAATCTAGGGAAGGTAAGCAGGAAGGGTGTGCGAAAGCATAGGATGGCTGGCCTCCCAGCCCCCCATTGCACTTCCTGGCTGAAGGGCCACGAAACGGAGATTAGCACCACAGGTTTGGACCTTAAGGGTCTAGTGCCGTCATACTTACTTTCCTTACTTATTTCCAGATATAAATTATGTTTTTGAGGAGGACATACCCCCACAGCCCTAAGGGCAAGGGTTGTAAGTTATGCCCTGGGGGCATATAAGGTTTTTATAGAAGGCGTTGTCGTAGAAACTTCAAAAAAGCTCATTCAATTGGAAATTCAAAGGGCTAGTGTCCTTTTTAATAGTCAAAAGTGATTGGAGGGCAACTAACCCCCCTCTCACGCCCACCTTTTCTTCAAACACATTCAATCAAAATTCCGAGATGGCCATTTTATTCAACGTAGTTTTAAGCTCTAGAAATTAGGTCTTTGAGGATGACAACCCCCCCCCCCACATCCCTCAGGGCAAGGGTTGTAAGTTATGCCCTGGGTGCATATAAGGTTTTTATAGAACGCGTTGTTGTAGAAACTTCAAAAAGGGCTCATTCGATTCGAAATTGAAATGGCTAGTGCCTTTTTTAATAGTTGAAAGTGATTGGAAGGCAAATAACACCCCTTTCACGCCCACCATTTCCCAAACACATCCAATCAAAATTTTGAGATAGCGTTTTGTTAAACGCAATTTAAAGTTCAGGAAATTATACCTTTGAGCAGGACACTCCCCCCACAATCTTCAGGGCAAGGGTTTTAAGTTATGCTCTGGGGGCATATAAGTTTTTATTGAAATCTTAGTCGTAGAAACTTGAAAAAGGGCTCATTCGATTGGAAATTCAAAGGTCTAGTACTCTTTTTAATAGTCGAAAGTGATTTGAGGGCAACTAACCCCCCTCTCACGCCCACCTTTTCCCCAAACACATCCAATCAAAATTTTTAGATAGCCATTTTGTTCAGCGTAGTTGATTTCCAGATACGGGTTCGTATCTGGGCACGGGTTCGATCCCTGGCGTGGTCAGTTATTTGGTGTGGGACTCGGGTCAGTGGTGTGACTCTGTAAGCTTAGCCAGAGTCGACCAAGCTCTAAACGGGTACCTGGAGAAATCTAGGGAAGGTAAGCAGGAAGGGTGTGCGAAAGCATAGGATGGCTGGCCTCCCAGCCCCCCATTGCACTTCCTGGCTGAAGGGCCACGAAACGGAGATTAGCACCACAGGTTTGGACCTTAAGGGTCTAGTGCCGTCATACTTACTTTACTTACTTATTTCCAGATATAAATTATGTTTTTGAGGAGGACATACCCCACACAGCCCTAAGGGCAAGGGTTGTAAGTTATGCCCTGGGGGCATATAAGGTTTTTATAGAACGCGTTGTCGTAGAAACTTTTGAGATTGTTCCACGCAGTTAAAATTCAGGAAATTATACCTTTGAGCAGGACACTTCCCCACAGTCTTCAGGGCAAGGGTTATAAGTTATGCCCTGGGGGCATATAAGTTTTTATTGAAATCTTTGTCGTAGAAACTTGAAAAATAGCTCTTTCGATTGGAAATTGAAATGGCTAGTGCCCTTTTTAACAGTCGAAGGTGATTGGAAGGCAACTAACACCCCTTCCACGCCAAACATTTCCCCAAACACATCCAATCAAAACTTTGAGATAGCCATTTTGTTCCACGCAGTTTAAAGTTCAGGAAATTGTACCTTTGAGCAGGACACTCCCACCACAGTCTTCGGGGCAAGGGTTATAAGTTATGCCCTGGGGGCGTATAAGGTTTTTATTGAAATCTTTGTCTTAGAAACTTGAAAAAGGGCTCATTCGATTGGAAATTCAAAGGACTAGTGCCCTTTTTAAGTCGAAAGTGATTTGAGGGCAAATAACCGCCCTCTCACGCTCACCTTTTCCCCAAACACATCAAATCAAAATTTTGAGAAAGCCATTTTGTTTCACGCAATTTAAAGTTCAGGAAATTATATTTTTGAGGACATTCCCCCCAGTCTTCGGGGCAAGGGTTATAAGTTATGCCCTGGGGGCATATAAGTTTTTATTGAAATCTTTGTCGTAGAAACTTGAAAAAAGGCTCATTCGATTGGAAATTGAAATGGCTAGTGCCCTTTTAATAGTCGAAAGTGATTTGAGGGCAACTAACCCCCCTCTCACGCCCACATTTTTCCCCTAACACATCCAATTAAATTTTTTAGATAGCCATTTTATTCAATGTAGTTGAAAGTTTTGGAAATTAGGTCTCTAAGGATGACAACCCCTCTCCCCCACAACCCTCAGGGCAAAGGTTTTAAGTTATGCCCCGGGGGCATGTAAGGCTTTATAGAAAGTGATGTTGCAAAAACATCAAAAAGGGCTCATTCAATTGAAAATTGAAAGGGCTAGTGCCCTTTTAATAGTCGAAAGTGATTGAAGGGCAACTAACCCCTCTCTCACGCCCACCATTTAGCCAAACATCCAATCAAAATTTTGAGATATCCATTTTGTTCAACGTAGTCGAAAGTTCTGGAAATTAGGTCTTTTAGGATGATAACCCCCTCAGAGCCCTCAGTGCAAGGGTTGTAAGTTATGCCCTGGGGGCATATAAGGTTTATATAGAAAGTTGTTGTAGAAATTTCAAAAAGGGCTCATTTGTTTGGAAATTGAAATTGCCCTTTTTAATTGTCGAAAGTGAGTGAAGAGTAATTGAACTCCCTCTCACGCCCACCATTTCCCCAAACACATTCAATCAAAGTTTAGAGATAGCCATTTTGTTCAACGTCGTTGAAAGTTTCGGAAATTATGTATTTGAGGATGAGAAACCTCCCAGAGCCCCAGGGCAAAGGTTGTAAGTTATGCCATGGGGGCATATAAGGTTTTTATAAATAGAGTTATCGTAAAAACTTCAAAAAGGGCTCATTCAATTGGGAATTGAGAGGGCTAGTGCCCTTTTTAATAGTCGGAAGTGACTGGAGGGTAACTAACCACCCTTTCACGCGCACCATTCCCCCAAACACATCCAATCAAAATTTTCAGATATCCATTTTGTTCAACGTAGTCGAAAGTTCTGGAAATTAAGTCTTTAAGGATGAACCCCCCCAGCTCTCAGGGCAAGGGTTGTAAGTTATGCCCTAGGGGGCATATAAGGTTTTTATTGAAAGCGTTGTCGTAGAAACTCAAAAAGGGCTCATTCGATTGGAAATCGAAAGGCCTAGTGCCCTTTTTAATAATCGAAAGTGATTGGAAAGCTTGAATTTTTTTTTAGTAAAGATCGATGTGGGTATAATGTATGATTTTTTTGTTGTTGTTTAGACCAGGACACTTCGTATCGAAGGAGTTGTCGTACGAACTTCGAAAAGGGCTCATTCCCTTTTTAGAAAGGGCTGATGCCCTTTTTAATAGTCGAAAGTAATTGGAGGGCAACTAATCCCCCTCCCAAGCCCACCCTCCCATTTGCCTTTATGTTTAAACCTAAATGTTGCCTTAAGATTAAATCAAAATGTACTGTGTTAATGCAAATTCCCAATAAGGTATCTCAGCAGTATCCTAAGAACGACTGAGGGTATTATGTTCAAACTTTCGGGGCTGCTTCTGCTCTTAAAATTTAACCAAGTCAAAATAGCGCAAGTGTATCCAAGCTATCAAAGAAAGTAAGCAGATTTGTTTGCGAATGGCATCAAGTTTTCCATTTCAGGTCAACTAGAGGAGGTATGAAACGAAATTAAACACTACCATTTGTGTCCAGATTTTTAAAAGGGTGTATGTTGTTAAAAATTGCTGAAAATTTTTCTCCTGCATACAAATAGCAGGCAAAGCTATAAAGTCTTAAAAAAACGAAAAGATTTAAAGTATTATTTTCTTTTTCCCTGAAAAGACTATGTCAATATAAAACGAACAGAAATCAATTACAAAAACTTTTTCCACAAAACAAGTTTTTCAAAGAAAAGTAAAGAACTCCATAAAACAAAATGAGCAAAAATAAAATCAAATAATCTACCAAGCGTAAACTACCGCAAATCAGCATCGATAAATAAATGAAACCCAAAACAAAGAGAAATTACAATAAATAACCGACTCAAATTCAAAACGAGCAGAAATTAACATAAGTTGGGCTCAAAACCCCTATGCCTTCCTAAGGCCAGAATATAATTTGCTCTTTACTGTAAAAAAATACAAATGAATGTGCGAAATTCAAAGTACCGTGAAACGTGGTTTCTAGTTGTAACTGCAACTGATTGTCAATATTCCTAGTATTATTTCGACGTGAAAACGTTCTGGTGGATTAGTAGGATCTACGACAAATATTTTAGGCCAAACCAATTCGCCAAAGTTCCGAAAAAACGTGTCTACGCATCCACGTTTCATCGTTATTTGAATTTCCCGCCCCAGAATTGACGTCACGCTTCGCAGCCCAATTCAATATGGCTTGGCCAGCGGTAAAAGTTGCCTTTTATTACGTCTTCACACGTCCCTTTCCCTTTTATCATACCTGCTTTCTCTTTAGTGGCTGTGCCAAGACGCACCCTTGGATCTCGGATTCTTAATTGTACTAAAAAAAAAAGGAATCTGCTGCTTTGACACGAAAGAATCCGGAAGAAACACAGATCCCTTTTTCCCGAATGTACTTAGAATCCAACTTTCTTGGTATTAAACCCAGGCCTTTGGGTATTTGAAGAGAAAACTGTAAAGCAACAGTCAGAAAAACTGTTACTACCGAGTTATTAGTAAAAAGCGCTAAGTAAAGCAACCAACTAAAAAAAATAACTAATTTCTCAGATAATTATTGGTACGTTTCAGTAATAATCTCGATAATCACTGCTCAAATGACAACCCTAAGAAACTGGACAAATGAGCTTCACTAAATCAAACTAAGCTCGGTTAGCACAAGTATAAACACTTCTACTTCTACTTGCACAAGTAAAGTCTTCTACTACTAAGTCTTCTACTGAGCATAACAAGTTTTCCGATGGTATTCATCGCTTCCGCTGCCCTAGATCTCGGAATGCATTCGAGACTCATAAAATGATATCAAGAACTCAAGCGAATTGGGGACGAGGGGCACACGCACTTGAGCTGGAAGGACCAGCCCCGCCGTGGGTGGCCTCCTCGTCCGTAGGAGACATGGTTTAAGACTCTGTTCAGTTACATCAGTTTTTAGCGAAGTTTCATCTGCAAAACACCGAACTAAAAAGACACTGGAACTGAGCTCTACTGAGCATAACAAGTTTTCCGATGGTATTCATCGCTTCCGCTGCCCTAGATCTCGGAATGCATTCGAGACTCATAAAATTATATCAAGAACTCAAGCGAATGGGGGACGAGGGGCACACGGACTTGAACTGGAAGGACCAGCCCCGCCGTGGGTGGCCTCCTCGTCCGTAGGAGACATGGTTCAAGATTCTGTTCAGTTCTGTGCCCTCATACACGTCGGTATTAAGATTATTTTTGTTTTTTTGTTGATGGGTTGGTTGTATTTTGTTTTTTTTTTTGTTGATTGAGGTTGGTGGTAAAAAGGGCTGAAAAAAAGAAAAAAAGAAGGAAAAAAGTGCCAACGCAAGAATGGGTTTCTTGTGGACGGAGGACGCCCAGTCTACGGGAGAGCAAATAGTTTTTTTTTGTGTTAAAAAATTTTTAAGTTGTAAGAGTAAGCCTTTTGGAAGACCACCTTTAAAATTCAAATTCGTATTAGTGAAAATTGAAGGATATGAATTTTAAGAAATTGAAGTAAAAATGCCACCGGAAAAGCGTCTCCTAGAGGGGGAAGGACACCCTGGAACGGGGGGAGCGATAGACATTTGGCAAGAAAAAAGTTAAATGGTAGTGTGCCTTCATGTCCACTAATACATTGACTAGTATATAATAAATTTTTTTTTTCTTGAAG
The DNA here is from genome assembly GCA_027921565.1 of Artemia sinica. Lineage (NCBI taxonomy): Eukaryota > Metazoa > Arthropoda > Branchiopoda > Anostraca > Artemiidae > Artemia > Artemia sinica. Next base: position 9,363,263 of record CM051256.1, read on the forward strand.
TTTAGGTAATATGATAATGTATAAAGTTGTAAGATTTATATGTTTTTGTGTTAAAATATCACCAAGTGGAGAGGAGAAAAAAAAAAAAAAAAAAAAAAAAAATAACAACTACCCCTGAAAAATGTTAAACAAAATTCCTTCTGTTGACACACAGAACATGGCGATGGTGGTGGTTATGGTCTTGAGGTCAGTTTTGGGTTTAGGTGCCATTTTTAACATGATGATTGCGATGCTGACGAGACATCAAAAAAGTGGAACCCTTTCTTCTGGATAAATGAATTCAGCTTTGTGAAGACGTCTGAGTCAAAGCCAAAGACAATGTTGGTGCCGATTTCCATAGAAGCGGGTTCTGCTGAATGCATGATATACAGGCTGGAGTCACAGTAACCCTGGTCTACCAATGCGGCAGTTAATGTGAGATCAGCATTCAGCCAGAACCTCTGGCACAGAATTCCTTTGTCGTCAGGGAACGGCATCGCCATATTCTGCGTGTCAACAGAGTGGCATCTTCGCCCAGACAAGTAGCCAAACTGTATGACCCGCCCAACTAATACTCTCTTTCCCCTGCCAACCGGTCTATAAACGCACCATTCACCGATACGCAATTCCAATTTCACACCAACCTCTGCATTGGTTTGTGGCGACTCACGTAGTCCTATTCGTCGGCCCTGGACCATCACCCGTTTTAATCGGTCACTACTCAGCTTCTCAGAGCTTTCCCTCAGAAGCCACAACACCGTGGATTTTTTATTGGTGTTATGGAGCCGTCAGAAGTCTTGACAAGACAAAACCTAGAATTCTTCATGTTCGTCAAGGGCTCACTAACACAATTTTTCTCAACTTGGTGTTTCACACAGTGAGCAATCACTGGCAAATCTTAAAAGATGCCTTCACTTTCCGAGCCCGATTCAGTGGCAGTCGCGGAAGCCTTTTCCTGCTTATCGGACAGAGTATTTTCCTCTGACTCACTGTCGTGAAGTACAGAAAGACGAACATTCGGTACTTGGTGACCGAAAGCAGAAAGTACGTCGTCGGGTATCAAGGCTTTCATTATTCGCTGGCTTTCAATACGAGCTCGCCCTAGCTCGAGCTTGATTTCATCGTCCCCGGGCAAAGGAAAATCGGAACTGACAGACACAACACCAATGGATCTAACTCGCTTGGCCTTGGGCAAGGACAACTGTTCATTAGAATATTGAACTTCAAAATCCGTTATACTTTCATATCGACGAATTCGATGTAGAAGTTGGAGGAACGAAAAAATTATTACAGTACTGTAAGTGCTGGTTTGAGACCGCATCTTCCTAAAAAAATCTTCACACGGTTGGCTATTCATGTCGGAGAGTTTGAAAAGACGTTCGAGCCCAAGCCGTTTGAATCGACGAATGAGAAGCACTAGGGAATGCATATTTATCTCTAGGCAATGGTAAAGGTTTGTGGTAATAAAATTCCCGTTCAAAACATAATGTCCACTTTTTAGGACCCAGGATCTCCAATGTCGAACGCAGTAAACAACACGACCAAGTAAAGATAACCTCTCAAGAGGAGAAAGATTTCCGTCGTAAAAAACGCGCCGTACGCTTTCCATAAGCCAAAGATAAAACTATGTTCCTTCGCTTCCAGGAACACGCTGTTTCAGGTGTGCCGGAGGCACAGCCGGAGGCACGAAGGAAGGGACACCTGCGACGGTCAGTTATTAGCCCCTCGGCTTTCCATTAGTGATCCTTGACTGATGAGTAGGGGCAGTACAAAGGAAGAGCTTCTATAAGCGACAAATTTATTACATGAGGGGAGGGACAAAAGAAAGAAGTGATTCCAAATATTAAGGAGTTTTATCAATTTGACGATGGGAAAAGGGCAGAGAAAAAGGCATGAAGCCATGTCCAATTATCTAGGATTCTATAGTTGCCTTAAGGGACGAGAGATGTCCGAGACGCAGTCAATTTCTTTAATGTTAATTTTATTTTTTGTTTACATCAAAAGGCTTATGAAAGAACTTTATGTTGGTGAGAATAATGTAGCTGAGTATAAAATACACGGCAAACCTATTTCTGGTATGAAAGGTCATTCCTAGCAGTGAAAATTTTAAAGCAACAGAGAAAATTAGTTATGAAAACGGCATATTGTTCAATAATTGCTTTGGACATTCTAAAACTAAACTAAAAGACTATATTTAAATAAGAATAATAAATAAATAATAAATAATTGTTATTTATTCATATACAATTATATTAATGAATAATTTATTCATATATTATAAAGAACAAAATAATTATGAATATTCATTGCAAAGAAATAGGAGAAACTCAAAATCCTCTGCGCATAGTTTTTATTCATGTTTTATTGGTTCGGACACTAAAATGCACATAAATCCAAATAGAAACCTATTTGGATTTATACACTGCCTTTTCATGACGATAAATAAAATTTCAAATAGGGATAAAATCCTTTTAATAGACAGTGATAGAAATTCACAAAAATACCAGATATTTCGGTCACATATGCAGTGACCGAAATATCTGATATTTTTGTGAGTTTCTATCACTGTCTATTAAAAGGATATTTGTTTTCAATTTGCATTTCATGTTTTCAATTTTTTTTCAATTTTTTTTTCATTTTCAACAACTGTTGTTTTCACTAATTTTTAAAATAAGTAAACGAAGGGTACTGGACTCAACAACTTCCTAGAATATTATTTTTCCGTTTTTTAACCAATAATTAACAGCCGAGGATTTGTGACACGCGTTTCTTAAGCGCTAACAGTTATCTCATCGGTTAAAAAAATTGACCTTACCGTTTTCCCTGATCAGTAACCTTTGAACAGCTGATAGAAGTTTATGATATGGTTTGTTTGTCAAAAAATGGATTATGAGATTCACCATTTTAAAATGTTTCTGGGACTGACAGTATCAATACTGTGGTACGCATCAGAGATAAAATCGGGTAGTCACTTCGCTATAGCATCCTAATTCGGTGCAGACTTTTGAAAGGGTATACCCGTTTTGTGATTTTCCCCATTATTCCAAGAATTGTTCTTTGGGTATTGGCAATTACTGGTATGAACAAAAATAATGTATACAAGGCATAATGTGTCAGCCACAAGGAAAGGAACAACAGGGGCAAAACCAGAATTTTTGTGGGGGGAGGGAGGACGTAAATAGTGACGAAGACCACAGTGCTTTTCTATAAAAAAAAGCAATAAGTAAAACAATAGATTTTTCAATAAGTAAAACAAGAGTAAAAAATTCCACGGCAAACCTATTTTTGGTATTTAAGGTGTCCTAGCAGCGAAAATGTTAATGAAACAGACAAAGTTAGTAATGAAAACGGCATATTCTTGAATAATTGCTTTAGGCTCTGTAATACTAAACATAAAAATTATTATTTGGGCATCGTAAACTAAAAAATTATAACTGGATGATAAGAATAAATAATAATAAATGATTGAAATTTATTCATAGAATTATATTAGTGAATAAATTATTTACTAGTTGAAACTGATTATTTTCGGGAGTCATTATTTCATAATGATCAAAAATCCAGGATTAATAACAAAAATGTTTTGGTCCATGTGAGTGTTATCTGATGCCATTATAATACAAATATAACAGGACAGGTTTTCATTCACGGGGATATATTGGGACCGCAAGCGATAGTCTTTTATTCGATCCAAGTTTGCTCTTCGTGCTTCAGAGGAACTCAGGGCAGGAGGCCATCGACTTTCATTCGAGTTCTCAATTAGAGTCTCAACCATCTCCAAAGGACATCCAGAATCGAATAGTAACATTTTGGCTGCCTTTAAAAAGAAAAATCCGTTGAGATCTTAGAGCAAAATTCAATAAAATAAAACTCGTTTGAAGCAAATCGTTCTATTTGCAAAAAGCTCAGTCTAACCAACTTATACTTAAACCAAGGTCTGGGAGGAGCAGTTAGCCCCCTGCCCTAGAAAATTACACCCCTAACTAATTGGATGGGTCCACTCAAAGACAAAAAGACAGCATAAAAAATAGATAAAGAATAAATAGAGTAAAAGGAAACCGAGTGTCTCTCGATCCGTGGCACTTAACACGCGGCTGGCTTAAGATTAATGTCAACTTCTTTTTCAGTTTTTCTCCATTAATTGTTTTTGCTTAAGAATAATGTGTTTGTGCTTTTATTAAATTGTTGCATAACTCGTTAATATTCAGTAAAAAAAAAAAAAAACATTCAACAAATTATTTCATTTAAGGCAAGTTAAGAAATGAAAGATAAAAAAGCAATAGAATTCACAGCAATTTTTTTTCTTTATACTTTCCTGGCACACTTATATAACAACTCTTTGTCGCATCTAACTAATACTGCAGCACAAATTACAATCATAAATTCCCCTGTTGTTAGCAGAAACATTTATATAGACAGTTCTATAGCCCTAGATTTACTTGTTTGCTGCTCCTAAGGAATGATTTATCAAGCATCCATGTCTGCATCATAGAATTCAAAGCTGTAATAAAAATTTGAATACTTAAAGGCGACGACTTAAGGTATATCTGCCTGCATCAATTAGCCATGTAAAATTTCTTTACGCCTGTATTTCCTTTTACTTCAGCGCAAAATTAAGATAGAGATACCATTCAATAGCAAAAAGTATACTCTTGAGTACCTTGATTTTTCTTCTTTTCAATTTTTCAAAAACACTAAAAATATTTTTGAAAAGTGTGGTCTAATTAAGAGTCTTGCATATCTCTATTCTGAATAAAAATAGAACAATATCTATACAAATATTTTCACCACTTCCTGGTCCAGATAACTATGAGGTCAAAATTACAATATTTCTCGAATTGGTCTTATAAAAGCAGTATAGACTTCATAAAATAACAGAAAAAACACCATATTTCAGAGGGCGTGTAAGAGCTAGTTTTCCGTTTATCGTCAGGAGACGGAATTTATGTGGGTGGTAAAAGGATGTAAACAAGTTTGATTGGAGTGTTTCCTGCTTCATGCTAGACTGTTGAATAATATTGAGGTGATTATCTCATTAGAGTTTTTGTGAAAACGAACTGAAATTAAGTGAAAACCGATAATGGGGAATAAGAGACTGGCAGCGATTATTAAAAGGCGAAAGTTGGGACAGTTCCGAAGGTAAGTTTATTTTTTTTTTTATATTCTATTATAAATATGTGCATGCTTAAACTTTATTATTCAGTTTACCTTGTTCTAGGTCAATCTATTTAGGAATCAAATAGAAAAAACAACTTTTGGGACTTCCGCAATAGCCATGCTCTACAAATTTGCTCTCTTGGATGTGCGAGAACGGTTCTTATCTGTCTGTATTCAGAGATAATTAGTTTACGCCCAGCAGAAAAACTACGATATAGTTATATTTTTATCAAATATTTAATATATAGAGTTGGTATTTTGGTTGGGTTAGGTATTTAATATAATGCGTTCTGGGCGGCCCACTTTACACAATTCTTTGTTGTAGTTTCCATAATTTAGGTAATAAAGTATTATATTTTCATCATATTTTGGTATATTTCATCAGGATTAACCTAACTTCCCTTCTCGTGTGTGTATTGGTGGTACTTGTCTATTATATAAAACACACTTGAGAAGTGAAGTTTGGTGAATGCTAATGAAAAAAAAAAACAAAATATGATGAAAATACAATGTTTAAGTAACAAAATTATGAAAACCACCGCAAAGAATTATGGAAGGGGGGCTGCCAAGAGCGCGTAACCTAAAATAACCTAACCTAACCAAAGTCCAACTAAATATTTAATTTAAAAAAGCTAGAATGTGGTTTCTCAACGAGCCGAAGGTTATTGTCTGGTATAGACAACGTGAAAAACCGGGTATTCACAATACAAGTTCTCGAGTGTGTTTTATATTTTAGACAAGTAGGCCTACCGTATTGGCTAATAAAAAATTACCCAAGTTTTTTCAAGAGGAGCGGGCAGCCGCTTTAATGCAAGCATGGACGCCCAGAGGGGAGCCAGCCCTCCCCCTGTCATTGACATTTTTAATGGGAAAATCGTGTGTTCGTACAATAAGGAGCTCTGTAATAAAAATGATGAAGTATATACAGATATTCAAGGATATAAAGTATTTTTCATAGCTTCCCCCCTAAAATTTAGTATATAGGTGCCCATGTAGGTAAGGACTAATTTATGTTTGTCTTAAATTTTAATGTTGCTCCTTATTTTCACTTTAAAAAAACTAGTTTTTAATTAAGTTCTTGTCATTTTCAAATAATGTAGAGAATTCCTGCCCCCCCCCACCCCTCCTTGGAAGGAAACAAATTTGTTTCCTTGGAAGTAAAAAAAAAACCTCGGGCCAAATTCCCCCTTGGAAAGTTCCTCCCGCAAAAAATCCCCCTGGATGCCATCCTCGTTGAAAATTCCAATAGGAAGCTATCAATATCTCCAGGGCGACACCACTGCTGCCATCTACAATTGAGTCTAACGCCGACAGGTTATAATTTATTCAAGGATTATCGATCGAGTCTAATGGGGTCAAGGTCAATTGATTTGTTGTTGTTTGTCTAGGTGTAATGACTCCAGGGGGAATGTTTGCACATGCGCACTAAGGGGAAGAGATGTATTGATCTAGGACTCGAGGGGGAAGTGGATTTCTGAGAAATTGATTTACATAATCGGTGGGGGAATGTATTGATCCACAAAAGGGGAATTTATTTGTTGTTTCTAAGGGGAATTATTGATCCACGAAAGGGGAATTTATTTGTTGTTTCTAAGGGGAATTATTGATTCACGAAAGGGGAATTAGAAATGACATCACTTGTTTCCTAGGAATTATACGGGACTCTAAAGAGATAGAAATTCTATTTTTAAATATGGCTTCTCTGATCTTTAGGTCAGAGCGATAAATTGATATTCTATCGAAACCATAATAGTGTAGCAAGGAATATCTTGGAGATGAAGAGATTAACGCGGGAATTGTTTCCTGGGAATTTCAAATGTGAAAACGCAGGGATGCCAAAATAAAACACGCAGAAATTACGTTTAGGGATTATTTGGGCGAAACCGTTTGAGACATTTTAGAAGATAATTTGGGCGAAACCGTTTGAGACATTTTAGAAGATGATTTGGGGTGAAACTCTGTGGTCGTTATAATACACAAGTTCCATTTGAATAGTGTTGTGAGGTCCCCTACCTCAACCCCAAAGGGCCCCCCGGGCCCTCGCCCCCCTCCTCCCCATTTTTTCAATGCTTTTTTTTGTGCACTTGAGACACAGAAGGGCCCCACACATTTCAAAAGGCTTTATTATATCTTTTCAGAAAAAGTTCTTTTCTTAATATCCCTCCTAAACCCATTTTACAAGTTGAAGTACCCATCCTTTTCACCCACAACTTTACTTTACAGCTTTTTGAATGCCCCAACACCATGCAATACTTTTCAAAAGGCATTTCAGAACAAGTTCTTTTCTTAATGTTCCTCCTAAACCCATTTTACAAGTTGAAGTACCCATCCTTTTCACCTTCAACTTTACTTTACAGCTTTTTGAATGCTCAACACCAAGCAATACTTTTCAAAAGGCATTTCAGAACAAGTTCTTTTCTTAATGTCCCTCCTAAACCCATTTTACAAGTATTTTACATGTTGAAGTATCCCATCCTTTTCCCCCACAACTTTACTTTACAACTTTTTGAATGCTCCAACACCAAGCAATACTTTTCAAAAGGCATTTCAGAACAAGTTCTTTTCTTAATGTGATAACAAGTTTTCTGTAAGAAGTATCAAGTTCCCAAGTTCCCTTGATATCACGTATCAAGTTGTCAAAGATACCAAGTTTTTCTTAGAAATAACAATTTCTTCGTTTATGATAACAAGTTTTCTATTAGAAGTAGCAATTTTTCCTTAACACTAAAAAATTTTCTCCTCGGAGTAACAACTTTTAACTTAATACTAACAAACTTTTATTTAACACTATCAAATTTCTCATAGAAGTAACAATTTTTCGTCCGTGATAACAAATTTTCTGCTAGAACTAGCAAGTTTTATGTCAAAGATACCAAATTTTTCTTAGAAGTAACAATTTTTTCGTTTATAATAGCAAGTTTTCTGTCAGAAGTAGCAAGTTTTCCTTAACACTAACAAATTTTCTCATCAAAGTAACAATTTTTTTCCTTAACACTAACTGAGTTTTAGTTACAAATATCAAATTTCTCTTACAAGTAACAATTTTTTGTCAGTGATAAAAAATTTTCTGCTAAATTAACAAGTTTTCTGTCAAAGATACCAAATTTTTCTTAGAACTATAATTTTTTTCCGTTCATGATAAAAAGTTTTCTGTCAAAAGTAGCAACACTAACAAATTTTTCCTTCAAAGTAAAAATTTTTTCCTTAACACTAACAGAGCTTTAGTTACAACTATCAAATTTCTCTTACAAGTAACAATTTTTTGTCAGTGATAAAAAATTTTCTGCTAAAACTAACAAGTTTTCTGTCAAAGATACCAAATTTTTTTTAGAAGTAACAATTTTTCCGTTCATGATAAAAAGTTTTCTGTCAAAAGTAGCAAGCTTTCCTTTCACACTAACAAATTTTCTCATCAAAGTAACAATTTTTTCCTTAACACTAACAGAGTTTTAGTTACAACTATCAAATTTCTCTTAGAAGTAACAATTTTTCGTCAGTGATAACAAATTTTCTGCTAGAACTAACAAGTTTTCTGTCAAAGATACCAAATTTTTCTTAGAAGTAACAATTTTTTCGTTTATGATAGAAAGTTTTCTGTCAAAAGTAGCAAGCTTTCCTTTCACACTAACAAATTTTCTCATCAAAGTAACAATTTTTTCCTTAACAGTAACAGAGTTTTAGTAACACTAACAAATTTTCTCATCGAATCAACAACTTTTTCCTCAATACTAACAAACTTCTACTTAAAAATATCAAATTTTTCTTAGAAGCATAATTTTTTTCCGTTCATGATAAAAAGTTTTCTGTTAGAAGTAGCAATTTTTCCTTAACACTAAAAAATTTTCTCCTCGAAGTAACAACTTTTACCTTAATACTAACAAACTTTTACTTAACACTATCAAATTTCTCATAGAAGTAACAATTTTTCGTCCGTGATAACAAATTTTCTGCTAGAACTAGCAATTTTTATGTCAAAGATAGCAAGTTTTCTGTTAGAAGTAGCAAGTTTTCCTTTCACACTAAAAAATGTTCTTCTCGAAGTAGCAACTTTTACCTTAATACTAACAAACTTTTACATAACGCTATCAAATTTTTCTTAGTACTATAATTTTTTTACGTCCAGGATAAAAAGTTTTCTATCAAAAGTAGCAAGTTTTCCTTTCACACTAACAAATGTTTTCATCAAAGTAACAATTTTTTCCTTAACACTAACAGTTTTAGTAACACTAACAAATTTTCTCATCGAATCAACAACTTTTTCCTCAATACTAAGAAGTTTTCTGTCAAAGATACCAAATTTTTCTTATAAGCATAATTTTTTTACGTTCATGATAAAAAGTTTTCAGTCAAAAGTAACAATTTTTTCCTTAACACTAACAGTTTTAGTAACACTAACAAATTTTCTCATCGAATCAACAACTTTTTCCTCAATACTAACAAGTTTTCTGTCAAAGATACCAAATTTTTCTTATAAGCATAATTTTTTTCCGTTCATGATAAAAAGTTTTCAGTCAAAGTAGCAAGTTTTACTTTCACACTAACAAATTTTCTCATCAAAGTAATAACTTTTTCCTTAACACTAACAGAGTTTTAGTTACAACTATCAAATTTCTCTTAGAAGTAACAATTTTTCGTCAGTGATAACAAATTTTCTGCTAGAACTAACAAGTTTTCTGTCAAAGATACCAAATTTTTCTTAGAAGTAACAATTTTTTGATTGTGATAACAAGTTTTCTGTCAGAAGTAGCAAGTTTTCTGTCAAAGATACCAATTCTTTCTTAAAAGTAAAAATTTTTCGTCACTGATAACACAATTTCTGCTAGAACTAGCAAGTTGTCCAGCAAAGATAAAAATTTTTTCTTAGAAGTAGCGAATTTCTTCTAACAGCACCAAGTTTTCCGTCAAAGATAACAAATCTTCTCTCCGAAGTAACAACTTTTTCCTTAATACTAACAAACCTTTACGTAACACACCCCAATTTCTCTTGGAAGTCACATTTTTTCATCAGTGATAACACGTTTTCTGCTTGAGCTTGCAAGTTTTCTCTCAAAGATACCAATTTTTTCTTAGAAGAAGCAATTTTCATTATGATAACAAGTTATCTGTTAGAAATAACAAGTTTTAAGTAAAACATACCAAATTTTTCTTGGAATTAACATTTTTTTCGTTGATGATAACAATTTTTCTGTCAGAAGTAGCAAGTTTTGCTTAACACTAACAAATCTTCGCATCGAAGTAACAACTTTTTCTTAATACTAATAAACTTTTAATTAACACTATCAAATTTCTCTTAGAAGTAACAGGTTTTTAACAAGTTTTCTTTCAAAGTTAGCTTTCACTACGTTTAAGTTAGGTTCATCTAACCTCCAAAACCACCCTTTTTTTGAAAATCTGGCTAATCTCCTCAGGCTTATAACCTTTGATGGGTAACACTAAGCTTAATGAATTTTATATATTTTGAATAGAAATAATAAGCCGATTCTTCTGATATATTTATTGATGTCAAAATTCCGTTTTTTGGTGTTTCGGTTACTGTTGAGCCGCGTCGTTCCTTACTTACAGTTCGTTAACACGAACTGTTTGATATACATTATATTTAATTTGTCTTGCCTGTGTAGTATATATATTATTATAAATGCTATATTATTAAATAATGACAAGGAAGTGTGAATAATTAAATTATATTTTGTGTCTCATTTAACTCATGTTATTTGACATAATAAATTAGTATCGTATCGTATTATTTTCTTTTTCAGAAATGGAAAGAAGGTTTAAATAAAATCATTCAAGCAAACGGCAAGGAAGCTCGAGACCTGGCTTTATCTGATGGCAGAATTTCAGAAGACGGTATGCCGTATACTAGGGTAATTTTGGATACCTGGTGGGATAAAAGGACTAAATGATACGACTACAATGCCAAAGCTGGTCATGCCGTTATTTTTGACTATTACACTAAAAAAGTTTTATTTGTTAAATCTAGAAATAAATATTGCTACATTTACTCTTGTGCCAGAACGATATAAAGTGCCCCCTCAATATCACTTTTGCTACCTCAACTGGAATGGGTCCTCTTCAGGAATGGAGCAGGATATGATGGTGGAGGGCTTTGTGCTTAGCCTTTCAATTCATGGGCTACGGTATCTAGAATTCGTCGGGGATGGAGATTCTAGCGTACATCAACGCCTTATAGAGCGTGTGGCCTATGGAAAAGAAATTGTGAAGAATGAATGTTCTAACCACGTGTCCTAAAATTTTACCGGAGATTTATATAACTTCGCCAAAAATAAAAACCCATTCCCAAAAATCCTGACGAAGAGCTGCATATCAAGTCTTACCAAAAACCTTCGCGGTGCAATAAAAAAAACCGGGAAGATGGGGGCCCCGTGGACAATTTAAAAAATCTGCTAAGAAATGTCCCTTGTCATATATTTGGGGACCATAACAAACGTTCTTCTGGGTGCAGCAAATCCAGCACTGTTGGAGGGAAATTGTCTAGAGTCCCAACAATGGTTAGAGAAGCAGTCAATGAAAAGCTCAAAAAAGTCATTCGGAAAGCCCCTAGTCTGCTGATCGAGGCCACAACAAACATAGCTGAAACATTTATGAGAATTGCCGTCAGATTCTTAGGTCACAAACAGGTGTGCCGATCCAAGCGAAATTCCCATAGTGTGCGTGTAACGGCAGCAGCCCTGGCCAATTCACTTGGGAATAAGTGGCACTCAAATAGATATACAAGTGTTTTCGGCAGGAGCCCAAGCAAAACAGTTAAGAATTTTTCTACTAAGCGTGAAAAACTTGTACAATGTGCGAGGCGTCAATTCCTTTATCATATTAAAGGCGGGGAGGCAGGTACAAGGCACTTCAATCCAGCAATGGAACCAGTGTCCAAGGAGTTTTGTCTAAAAATGATTCTGAATATGGGCCGTATTGCCAAACGCCTGATCTCCTGCCTAAAGAATTTGAGGATGCCAAAGAACTGTACTTGAAACAAATAACACCAACTATTGAACAACTCAATAAGTTGCCCGGCATTACGGCTGGCCAAGCCGATAATCCCAAATGGATTTCTAAGAGAATGGAAACTATTTCAAGTACACGATTCTATTCAATCTGTGTTCGGCAACCTGCCACATCTCCCGCAAGATTGGTCAAAGAAATAGTGACAGGAAAACAAATACATTGTAACTGGCAAATGACACACGGAATCCAATGTGAGCCAATTGCAATTACGTGTTTTGAAAGAAAAAAGGGCAAAATCAAACGGTTCGTGGTAACGAACTGTAAGTAAGGAGTGACCCGGCTCAATAGTAACTGAAACTCTAAAATATGGGATTTTGATACCAATAGATACATCAATAGAAACATATTTTAATGCTGATTTCAAATATGTAAGTTTCATCAAGTTTAGTCCAGATTATCAAAAGTTACGTGCCTGAGAAAATTTGACTGATTTTCGAAAAAGGGAGAATTTCTCTCGCTAAGAATTCCCCAAGAAGAATTTCTACCGTGAAAATCCCCCCCCCCCACCGGAAAGAAAATTCGTCTTAACATCGCCACATGTAAAATTGAGTTGGTAAAGAGAAAGTACGACAAACAAAAACAATATCGAATTTCGTTCTAGCAGCAGTGTAAATGTTATTTTTTACTTTGTGTTTTTGAGTTAATATTGAATGCCATTTCTGTCATCCCTTGTTTTTAGGTAATAAATTTTTTGTGGGAATCATTAAATTAAATTTATCGTATTCTAAGATCCGACAAATAGGAGGCAGATTATATTTTTGCTTACAATTTGCTCTTTTAATAGGCTAGAAACTTCTATGAGAGGGAGGGTTTGGTAAAATTTGTAAACTTCAGAAAAAGAATTGCACCTTTTCGCTTTGTGTCCCAACAGTTTTTAATCCCAACAGGAAGCCAACCTTTTAAAGTCTTCCATTTTAAAAGCTGTCGGAAAACCAAAATTCTTTATTAGATCTCTCTCTCTCTCTCTTTGTCTTTTATTGGTTTATCGTTTTTTATTTGTTAGCTAGTATTTGTTTAGTATTCATATTCCCCGTCGTTTTCAGGCTCTAGAGCCTTTGTGGGGATCAGTAAATTATGTTTCCTGATGACATTTGTATTTTTTTAAAATATATTTTATATTATTGGAATATATTTTATGATAAAATCCGATAAAACGGAAATAATTTTTTTGGTTATCTGTTTGTCATTTATTAGGTCAGAAAAAATACCGTCATAGGGGGGGAGGAGGCATTAGAAAATTTGTGAACTTCAGAGAACACATTTAAGTTTCCAAGAATTTTTTTTCCTGTCGTTCATCAAATAAAGACCGCTGATAACGATGAACGATGTGTTTCCTGTTGGAACAACAAAACTAACTCGTCGGCAACAGTCTTGTCACCTTCATGCAGACTCGTAAATAAGAATGAATTTCATTGGTTGGCTTCGGATCGACTTTTTTTTTCTTTTGACCAATGAACTAAGTCGGGATGAAATCTAAAAAGATGGATTTCAACACTAACTAGCGGATTTGGTCGGTCCAGAGATAACCAGCAAGAGAGCTAAAAATAAACGTATGAAATACTTTAATAGGCTAGAAATAGATTCAATGAAAGGCAGGGTAGGGTTTGGCAAAATTTATAAACTTCAGAAGAGAATTTGTATCTTTTCACTTTGTGTCCCAGCAGTTTTTAATTCCAATAGGAATCCAGCCTTTTGAAGTCTTCTATTTTAAAAGCTGGCAGAAAACCAAAATCCTCTATTTCATTTTATTGATTTGTTATTCTTTATTTATTAGCTAGCGTTTGACCAGTATTCGTATTCCCTCCTTTTCAGGCCGTAGAGCCTTTGTGGGGATCAGCGAATTATGCTTTTTTGATGATATTGTATCTTTTAATTATTGTTTTATATTTTATATTATTAGGATATGTTTTATATTATTGAAAAAATAACGGAAATAAAACACTTTTGTTGCTATCTGTTTGCTATTTAGTAGGCTAGAAAAAATGCCTGCATAGGGGAGAGGGCATTAGAAAATTTGTAAACTTCAGAGAAGACATTTGAGTCTTTTCAAGAATTTTTTTCTGTCGTTATCCATTTAAAGACCGCTGATAACGACAAACGATGTTTTTCCCGTCAAAAAAAAAAAAAAAAAAAAAAAAAAAAACAACAAACAAACCCGCCAGCAACAGTTGCTGTCGGGTTTATGCAGGCATATGCAAAAGTCATATGCCTGCAACAAATCGCTCTTAAGGGGCGAAAGCAGTTCAAGTCGCTTGGCTATCTCTTCAATGTTACAGAAATTTTGTTTGTTTAAAGAAACAGATATATTAGAGAACTTAAACTGTGGTTCACCTGATCTGGGAGACTAATGGCTATCATTTGGTCAGGTTCACTTTTTTTTTCTCATGCTCCCTCTATTTTTTAAATGCATTTTCATACAAAAACTCTTTTGGCTTTGTTCAAGAAAACGATATTAACAACTTTAATAAAATACATACTAGCTTGTAAATATTTTTAACCCAAACTATTTGTTCAGACAGTTTATGTTGATTTTACTCAATTAAAGGCTTTTTTTATCCTTTGTTTTTTTTTTCGCTGCAATCGATTTGGAGTTACGGAACCCTCAAGTTGAACAAAGGTTGTTTAATTTTTGGGTCAGTGTTTCAATTAACAGGCACCGTGTCCTGTCCATGATACCACTAAACTTGGATAAACATGCCGTATCCGCTGTATGCCGTTGTTCGAAACCAATCGAAATATATCAAGGATTAAGCAAGTTCTATTCAAGAGATTGAAAAACTTTTTGAGTTATGGGAAAAAAGCGCAATAAAAGAGGACTTAATTTAATTAACGTACAAAAGGACAGAAAAAGTTAAAACAAATATACGTGAAACATGGAAGACCAAGACTTCCAAAGTATTTGCTTGACTTGGAGGAAGTATCTATGCAAGAGGAAACCATTATAGAACCACCGAGACTAAAAAAAATAACAGGTGGCCGCAATTTAACTTCTGAAATCTTGAAGACTGCTCGTTGGATAGCCAATGTGCCTTATTTTCTGAAAAGCTACGAAGATCTTGTAATCAAACATATGTAAATACGAACTTTTAATTTTATAGAAAAATAATATGGTTTCCCAGCCTGACCCCAAAGATGGTTACATTACCCCCCCCCTCCAAAAAAACCCAAAAAAACAAAGAACTGTAGAGGTTCAGAATAATTTAACGGTACTTATTAAGAAAGCGGTAAGTACAAGAGAAGTGTATTGCGAGAACAGATAGGCATTTTATCGGGTAATGCCTGGATGCTGTATAAACATAGGTTACGTATTTAATATATTCTATGCTTTACCACCCCTATCCCCTAATGTGCAAATATATAGCTCAAATTTGTTTCTGAACTATTATATTTTCATCCTATTTTGTTTTATTTCATTAGCATTAACGAAACTTCACTTCTCTTATACTTACCGCTTTCTTAACAAGTACCAATTTAACGCTTATGCTGGAGTCGGGTATTTTATGGGTATTTTCCGTACTAGATTTGAAACTACTGTTTTTTAGTATTTTTACTGAGAAAAAAAGAAAAAAAATTCGGTACTTGTACGATATAACCCTGACAGTGGCGGATCCGGGGGGAGGGTGTGTGTGCCCCCCCCCCCCTAGCGTAGTCTAAAGTAGTGTAATTTACTTAATTAACTCAAGTTTGCGTTAATTAAACTTGCTCATAACGTAAGTTTATCGGATCAACCTATTTTGCCCCCCCCCCTAAAAAAATCCTGGATCTGCCCCAGAACCCTGACCTAATATTCCTCATCTAAGTAGAACCTGTTTCTCTGACGCTCAATCCAAATGAAATATACCTAAGTATGATAAAAATATAATACTTTAGAAACAAATTTGGGCTATATATTTGCTTATTAGGGGGGGGGGGGTAAAGCATAACAGGTCTGCAAGCATAATGTGTTAGGTACAATTATTTTCCATATTATGAATTAAGAATTATTTTCTAACTTAACACTGTCCAAATACTTTACCAACACCCCTCCCCCCTTAGGTGCAAATATATTGCCCAAATTATACATTTCCCATCTATTCTGTCACTTCTCTTTGTCTTGTCTCATGCTAAGCTGAAAGAAACGAGCGAAAAAAAAATCGGTTCTACAATGTGTCAATGGATGAACCACTTGAGTGGTCACGGCTATACCATACAAGTAGCCTACCTAAAATTCTCATAAATCTTGAAAAAAATGTATGTGGGTATCTTATTTTCTTATTAAACAAGGAGTTCTCACCCTTTCCGATGTTTTCGAAAATTGGTGCCCCTGCACTTGTGTGCAATTTACTTTTATTTATTTATTCATTGTTGGATTTAAGTTTGAAGTGTGTCAGAGTAAAATGCATAAATAAAGACTTGGACTCACGGATGCCTTGATTTACTGCAATAAATTTGCTTGATTTTTAGGTGGAATCCCAGTATGTGACATGCTTTAGAGGTTACCATTTGAGATATTCGCATGTTTTAACTAAGGGTGACCAAGATGCAGCTTGACAAAGGGATAGTTATCCGCACGAAACCAAAGGATCCATGTAATACTTCTTGGTTCCCGTAAATAAAATACACTATCGACTATGTACCGTAATTCACCACCCCTCCCTCACCCGAAAAATTTATGCCAACTTCGCAATAAAAAATACTATACGTAAACAATAGGCAAATTTTATAAATTAAAGATGCATCCCCAGGGGCTATGGGGGCCATATTTTCTCCATGGTTAGGGCATTATATCTCACAATTTTGATCGAACGATTTAGGGAAAAAGGGGCGGTGAATGTCAGGGGGAGGGCTAATTGCGCTCCAATCTTTTTGGTCACTTTAAAAGGGCACTAGAGCTTTTAATTTCCATCGGAATAAGTCCTTTTCCAATAATATAGGTCTATTGGTTCGATACAATAACCCCTTGGGAAAACAAACAACAAATAACAACAAATAAACACGTATCCGTGATCTTTCTTCTTGCAAAAAACAAAAACAAAATAAAATTTCACATTTTTGCAGAAGGGAGCTTGGAACTACTACAACAGGGTTCCCGGATACGCAGAGCGTGATAATATGATTTTCATTAAGATCTATTGACTTTTCGGGGGTGTTTCTCCCCCTTTTTTAGAAATCAGGCAAATTTTCTGAGGCTCGTAGCTTTTGATGGGTAACACTAACTATCAGCATAATAAGCCGATTCTTTTGATATAACTATTGACACAAGAATTCTGATTTTTTGGTTTCGGTACAAATTAAGCAGCGTCGCTCCTTACTTACAGTTCGTTACCACAAACTATTTGATTCAAGTTTAAATTGGACAGAAATCTATGAATAAGCCTTGCAATTTGTACTTAGCATTAGAAGCTTACAAAATAAGTCTCTGTAGTTAATTTGTGACGGAATTCATGATGTTTTAACCCTTTTTTCCATGACCTTTCAAGGAAAATTTCAATATTTCTTCGGATTCCGATTTGATCGTCGATTTATTAAAACTAAATTTTGTTGGATGGATGCTAGACTGAGTATTAACTTAGTTGCATCGTTCTTCTGCATTTATTTTTTGGGGTGATTGTCTTTTTTTGTAATACAGACAAATTGTTCAAGTTTGTACACTTCTTTTTATTTGTGCTATTACGACCTGTGCAAGCTACTTTTTTGCGATTGTAAGAACTTTTGATATTATGGAACAACATTTTAAAATGATTTATTTCGGTTTAAGAGTGTTGAACAATTAGCCTATTTTCATCATTTGTGTTAGTTGAATAACAGCTTAATAAAGGTATGCTTCATGAAAAACTCTTGTAATTTGTATTAGTAAATCTGATGTGCATGTGTTATATATCGTATGTCATAATTAGGTAAAATCGTTTTATGGCAAAAATTTATATTTTTCTCAGTTTTTTTTTATAATTTTTTTTTCTCATAGTGCTACTTTTTTTTAATTGTGTTAGAAGATTTTCATCAGATTTCTAATGGATAGGTAATCTATTAAAATTGAATTTTTTGTAGGCTGAATGCAAAATTGTGTTCTCAGTTTCGATAATCCAACTTTCTTGTGCCTTTTTTCTTTTTTTTTGCGCGCGCATTTTTTTGTGTTGCAGATCCATTTTTCAAGATTCTGCTCTAGGTATTATCTATATTTTTAATAAATATAAGCCCTTTTTCTTGGTTCATATCAGATTTGTTTTCAATTCTTTCAGAAATCATATATTTTAAGTGACTTGTTTAAGCTCACGGGGTCAAACTATAAGACTGGTTTTTAAAATGAGTTGTGCTTCATAATGGGATGCTTCACAAAAAGCTGTAGTAAAGTTTTTCTTAATCAGCCTTATGTGCTTGTACACCCTCCAGAGGGTGTTATTCCTATAAATAAAAACCTGATTCCATATCATCATGTGGTGAAAACTATTTTTTCAAAACAAATTTCAAAAAATTACCCTAATCAGAGACAAATTTATACAAATGAATCTGTCCATGGTAAAAGAGGTGGAACAGCTTCATGCATTCCATCCCTGGACCTTAATCTTTATATTCTCCTTCCATTGGGATCCTTTATTTTGTCTGCTGAACTGTGTACCATCCACCTTGCCCTAGATCTTTTATAGATTATTGTTTAGAGTCTGAAAGTATTCTCTCTTTAACTGACTCCCAATCTGCAATACGTTTGCTCTCAAGTTTAAACAGAATTGTTGATGATAAGGGCATACTTCTTGTGTGCGATCACACAAGAAGTGTGATTTTTGTATCTTGACCAAGCCCCCTTCCCTCCCTTTTCATAGATTAAAATTTTGTTTAGTGTCATATCGGGAAAATCTAAATATTGGTTATTACAAGGTCTAAGAATTTAGGGTACTTGTGCTTAATCTGGTACCCACAAAAGAAGTCAAGTTTGGTTAATGCTGATAAAAAAAACATAGGATGAATATATAATAGTTTAGAAACAAATTTGGGCTATATATTTGCACGTTGGGGTGGGTGGTAGAACATAGCATATATTAAATACGTAACCTAACCAAGGTACCTTTCCCCCCCCCCCTAACCCCCAAAAAACAACAGTTTAAATATTGCAAAGGCAATGGAAACCACGCTTTGCATTCCATTTCTCTATTGCAAATACCCGTTTGTCGGGTTTTGTGTATGGTTTCCTTGATACAGTTATAGCGGTGGGTACCAGACAGTGCACAAGTACCGAATTTAGCTACAGAAATAGGGTAGGCCTACCATAGAGGCAGGCAAATGAAAAAAAAGTATTTGTTTGCGGTTTGAGGACTTCTTGTATTCGAGTTTGTGTTTTATGTTTCAGCAATGGTAGCATAGGGGCTAGATCAAAATTATATATGGAAGCTTTATTACCCTAAATTCTGGACGGAAGAAAATCTCATAATATGGCAATCCGAGAGCCATTTCTAAACGAGTTGACGGGTAAATAAAACTGCATACATGGCTTCAAAGATAATGTAATTCGGAATTAATGTTTATTTACTGCGTACACTAAAAAAGTCTCAAATGCTGAAAACGAATGCATTTATACATATGTATGTTATTACTATAAACTGGAAATAAGTTTATACTTCTTAGCTGTCCTTGTCATTGAAATTATCCTGTCTAGATAATGCTAAAACCGTGGCAGGAGTTTCTTCAAAATAAAAAAATAATTTCCATCTATTTTGAAGGTCAGTCTGGGCCAAAAGATAAAAGGAAAGCCCCATCTTTATGAATTTTCTAACCCCTTCATGCATAGAACGATGCGCGATTTCGTAAGGAGTACAATTGCTTCTGTCACGAAAGAAGAAAATACAGACCAGGACTTACTCAAGGCTCAAAAAGTAATTGTGGTGCTTAGAAGTACCGCCAATTACCAAAATCTGCAAGCCATTACTTAACGGATCGAAGGCAGGGGCGTAACTTGCTATGGGACAAGAGCGGCAACTGGTCCCTCTACACCCAATTTTGCCCCCCCCCTCCTAGACCACAGTTTGCCCGCCCAGCTGAAATTTAGTTTCTGCAAAAAATCTTGTCACTAAGATAAGCCTGCAAAATACAAGTATCCAGAGAAACAATTAGGTTTTTAACGAAAGTTTATTTTAGCTACTCCAGTAATGACTGTGTCAGCTAATTCCCTTCTCAGAAAAATTCTCCCCGCGTATAAAATTTTCCTCAATCAAAATAACCTCATTTCTTAAAATTACCAGTTTATTTAAAATCACCTCTGACTCATTCTTTTTATTTTCCTCCGTCAAGGTACAAGGCCTTTTGCATAGAAACATTTGCTCCAATCTATTCATTTGAAAACTTCAACCAATTCTTACTCCCTTCTTACTAATCAAACCACACATTCTTGATGACAACTAGTCATCTGTAAGAGTTTGCTAAATGTTAGATTCTTGCTAAAATGTTACAGATTCTTGCCACTAGATTAAGTAATCTCTATGCTTTTTAATTTTCTGGAAAAAAAATTCAGAATCGGTAACCCGGAAATTATTCAGCGAAGTAACGACCCTTAACAGAGAGACATGAAAACACTGCTTTAATAAATAAGAGCAATCTTGGGGATTATAATCTTCAATATTGCGTTTATTGGCATGAATTGCAACTCACATGTCTGATGATTTCTGTGGGATTTCTGAGAAAGAAATAGTTGAAAATTTAGAAAGATGGCTGACATATTTAAGAAATAAAATTACCTCTAACAAAACATGATCAGGTCTTGACACAAAACTTGGAAACTCTGAACCAAAGTAGTTCTCAACTCTCAACCTGAGAATTTAGAAAGATGGCTGACATATTCAAGCAATAAAATTACCTGTAACATACAAACATAAGGTCTTGACAATAATCTCTCTGAAACCAAAAGATCACTCAAACCAGAAGTTCGTAAACGAATCAAAGGATATTTTGTAAACCATCTGCTATCTGTTAGTACTGTACCCTGGAAACATAAAAATATTGATTAGCTGCTTATTCAGTAACATTTGTTCACGAGTGTTCAAAACTTTTTTTTTTTTAATGAGTGAATCTTAAAAGATTGAAGAACTTAAGCTTCAGCAAACTTACATACATATATATATATATTTGATATATATAAAATCTTAATTATATAATATTTATTTTATGATTATATGTTTATGATTTGAACACCATTCCATCGTTTTGTTCAATTTTGTGTTCCATTACTCCGTAAAAAAGAAAAAGAAAAAAAAGATGCAATGCTTTTGCTTGAGTTGGAAGAAAACAGTTATAAATCTATTGTGAAAAATATTCGTTTCTATATTCACAATCTTGCCTTTTATCTTATCTTAATTCCTAAATTTGGATGTATTTATTGTGGCAGCCAAAACTAAACCTTCTTCTTCTTAAAAAAAAGCACCTGGAATCCTAAACTGACTCCTTTCGGCTTCTAACTGCACTTTTCTTCTTCTTTGTTAGAAATCACTTGGACTCCATCATTTGGTGTCTTTCTGGCCTCCAAGTTGGTGGATTCTCCTTCATGTCAGTAAATTTATATTCTTCCAAGGGGGGGGGGAGAAAACTAAATTGGCTTTTTCAAAAGGGCCAAACAAGGGAAGCGTAGGATCCTGCTACCATTTCCCCGCAATTTAAGAGTAAAGTCGGCAGGTACCTCTACGGCTCTTGCGACAGGACCCTCCCCTTCTTCTGCTTGTCGACCCTTCTTCATTAAAAGTTACAATACTTCGGAAGATATTACTCACTCAAAGAACATCTAAATTCATTAACACATCAATTGCCTCTCTGTAAAATTTCTTTTCAATGAAGGCTGGCAAGGGAGCATCCACAATCAGGTTAATATCTAGTGGAAGTTTAAAATTTTGGGATAGGGTATGTAGTTTATAAATTCCAGGAGTACTTGCAGTGCATTCAAAGAGAAGGTGTTGCAAAGTTTCTTCATTCAGGCTGCAGAGTCTACAATTTGGGTCACTATACTGCTTCCATCTGAATTCTTCTCTTCTCAGTATTACTGCTAAGCTTTTTATTTTAAAATACGCCCGATTTATTTCAGGCTCTTTGAAAATTGGAGCCAAAGCAGGAGGAGGCTTTCTATAAGGATGGCGGTTTCTAATTGCATCTCTAAGTGCGTTTGAATAATTTTGAGCAAGCTGTGGGTTGATCGACTTTGCAGTCTCTGCGGCAAGAATGTCCACTTTTTCGTTATAGTGGATCCCTACATGGCTAGGAATATGCTGGAAAGCCACTGCTATGTCAATCTTGTATAGAGAATCAAGCTTTTCTCTTATCTCCTGCAAATCAGTGTCCTTTGCGTTCCAGGTTAAGGTTTGGATTAGTTTAAGAGCAGTCTGAGAATCCGAGAAAATTGCTACTTTGCTGAAATAGAGAGGAATATTTTTGACCGCTTCTAGTGATTCAACTATTGCTGCCAGTTCAGCCGTCAAAACTGAGGAGTTCAGTGGGAGAGGCTTTTGAATGGACAGAGAGGTCTGTGGAATTATTGCTGCTGCGGCAGATTTATTCCCTACTAGGGATCCATCAGTATAAATGTGCAGATGATCTTTAAACTCTGTAGCCTTTTTTCTTAAAAATTCAGCCCTAATTAGTTGGTGTGAGATATTCTTCTTTTTGTCTTGTATAAGCTTTAGGCTGACATTTGGTTGGCAAAACTTCCAAGGAGGAGGAAATTTAAAAGAATCAACCTGAATTTTATCCAATGACCAGTTTGGACAGAGTGCTGAAAAAGCTTGCCATGATCCAATCCCGATTTTATTCTGCTGCCTAGCGCTCCCAAGACAAAGAGTGAAAATGGGGTGCCGCTCCCCATAGGCTTGGATCCTGGTATAATATTTAACAGTGGCTTTGGCTATTCTCTCGCTTATAGAGATATCTCTAGCTAGTTTCCTGGTGCAATCACTAGAAGTGTGTGGATGCAAGCCAAGAGCCAGTCGGAGTGCCATGTTCTGGATAGTTTCCAGTTTCCACATGTTTTTTTAATTGGTATGGCCATAAGCAACTATCCCATACTCCATTTTTGGCCTTATATATTGTTTGTAAAAAGTTCCTAATACAGTTGGTGAGTTTCCCCATTTTGTAGAGGCAAGTCTTTTTAGAATTACAATCCTTTTCAGGGAGACCCCTTTCATCACCTCTACTTGTTTATTCCAAGTCCATCGATGGCCTATTTTCAATCCCAGTAATCTGCATTCTTTGACTAAATCAAGTCTCTCTCCTCCAATAATTATTTGAGCCATTGGAGTGGAAATGTTTTTGTTATTGAACATCATCGCTTTTGTTTTTTGGGCTGATACACTCATTCCAAATGCTTTGGAGAATCGAACTAATTCGATCAGAGCAGCGTTTAACTTTCCAATTGCTTCATTATTGCTGTACCCTACTTCCCAAATGGTGAGGTCATCTGCAAAGGCTGCTAGCCCTAAACTCTCACTTGAAAATTCGAGCTCGGATAGAAAGAGGAGGAAAAGAAGTGGGCTAAGTGGCGATCCTTGCGGTAAACCCTGATGTAGTCTACAAATAGGGGATGTAGCTTCATTGATCTTCACTTTGAATGTTCTATTATTAAGGAAATTAGAGATGAAATAGATGAATTTGTCTGGGAAGTCCATTGTTTTTAAAATCTGACATAGCTTCTTCTCTAATATTTTGTCAAAAGCAGATTCGAAGTCAACAAATGCTGCTACGAGGACCTTCTTTTGACTTTTAGCATTTTTAATAGCCTCCTCCAGCATGAGTATACAATCAATTGTGTTGAAGCCTTTCCTAAAACCACACTGCTGTTGCGAAAAAAGGCCATTATATTCACAAAACCATTCAAGCCTTTTCTTTATCATCTTTTCCATAATTTTTCCAAGGACGGGTAAGAGTTATATAGGCCTGTAAGAAGATAGCCTGAAATTGGCAATGATTATTTTGAAGAAGAAAAAAAACATCATTTTAGCAATTATTGAAAATTTGGCAACGAATTTTGTTTTCTCTAATGGGCTTAAAGAGGCTTGACAACCTGGCTGAAGACAGAAAGAAAAACAATAATACTGTAAAACAAATAACATATAAAAAATAATAATAGTAACAAATAAATAATAATTGAACACAAATGTGGCATTCATTTCTTTTTCGAAACACGTTTTTATAAATTAACTGGCCATGCAATTGCTTAAACAAACAGTTAGAAAAGGGAAATTAAAATAATCTTTTTAACAAGAATTATAAAAGGTGGATCAAAATTCATGTATATTCAAGGGCGTCTACACGACAGCGTTATAATAACTTCACCCAATAGAATGTTGTGATTAAAAATCCTCCTCAATGTTGACGGTGTCTTTTGATTCTGTTCAACATCCCTGTAAACATTATGCCTTCATATTCCAAATAGCAATAATAACCTTGTAATTATTGGACAAAACTAAAGGTAATCAAACATTATGAGAGAATATTCATTTTTTCCAAAAGCTACAGGGATGAAAAATCTAAAAATTATTGCTACAATTGAACAATAAAACAAAAAAAGGCAATTAAAAATCAAAGAGGATTTTATTTTCAAAATATATTTTTCAAAAAAGTTCTCCACAGAAAATTAAGGGCCATATTAAACCCTATAACTACCAGACATAAAGCCGTCCCATAAGTCAAACTACAAATGATTAGAAATGGCTATAAATCAAAAATAAAACTTATTGGAGCTATCTGGAGCCATTGTCTTAAAGCTGTTTCAAAGTTTTGTTCTGAAAATAATGTAATACTAAATAACCTTAGTACATACTTAATAGTAGTACAATGATTGGGCACCAACCAAGAAAACGGCTTTGCTGGTTCCCAAACTAATTAGATCAAAATTATACTTAGCCCACCGGCACCCAAAAAAATTTAAAATTGCTGTCAAACAACATTAAGAGTAAAACTTGAGCCAGCAAAACGTCAAAGGTTCTAATCAGCCAAGTCAGCTAGGTGAAGCCCTAGTATCTACCCCACCAAAATATCTTGACCTTGCCCTTTTTCTTAATATGTCGCGCATATTCCATATTATATTCAATATTAGCTATGTTTGTTATATTTATATTTGCTAGAAGCATGTTGTAGCTGCAATATTGAACAGCAGCGCATCAAAAGCAGCAAAGAAGAACTTGATTCAATAAGACACATTTATACAAAAAAACAAACTATAAACTTTTTTCAGTTTTTTTTTTGTAGTAAAAAAAAAAAAAATATTCTCCTTTTTCCATCAAATAATACTAAGTCATATTCAATGATAGATTTTCTAAACCGCCGTGTGATTTCTCATCTAAACAATAGTTCTCCATCAAGGGCACCAGGAGTATTCCCCGAAATTTTTAATTTTTTTTTTTTTTTGGAAAACCCTTCTGTCCCTTGTAGCCCAGTGTCCACTCTTAAGAACTTGAAAATCAGTCATTGCATATATATGTAAAGTATATTTACGAAATCCCCTTATTCACTTATAATTTATTGCTCTTCTTCTTCTACTGAATGTAAGTTAATTTTATTGCAATTCCAACATAGATTTTTGAAGTTGTTCCCTCTACTAAACCAGAAAAGGGTAGATTCTTGTTTCATTACCATTCAAGCAATTTTTATCTATTAGACAAAGCTTTGAAAACAACTGAAAGTCCAATGGATTCACTTCCAGTTTAACTCCCACCAAGTCATCCCATCCCCTTTCCCATTATTCTTAGTCATAGCTATAGCCTATATACAACAGTTTACAGATTTAATTTTCAGTTTTAAATCTCAGTTTTTTTTCCTTTTGCTGATCCATCTTTACAAGAAACCTTCTTTAACCCTTTTACGACCAAGCCCTTTTTTCTATCGAATTGGAAAAAAAAATATAATAATTCCTGAGCAGAAAGACACACTGATTCCAAATATTCTAGAAGAAACATCCTAAAAAAAAACAGGAAAAAAATCGCTTTTGTACGGTCTAAAAAAGAAACAACTATAAAATAAAATCCTACAGTAGAGACGGAAAGAGAAACACAGAGGGAGTGTGCGATAAGTAAGGTCAGTCAATACAAAACGGGGCGACAGGAAATAAAAATTAGCCAGAAAACTGTTGAATTGTGCCTGTTGTAAAGGGGAGAATGTAATACCAATACGCAACATACAGGGTCTTGTAAGCAAAAACTAAACACTTAAGATAGAATGAACTAGATATAGGCCAATACAAATTATGATTAACACAAACGCCTTAACATTTTAATGATTATCCTAATAATTATTATATTTTTCTATCACACACTTTTTAATACAAACAAATTTTCGGTAGTTAAAAGGTAAAAACTACCGAAACGTAAAAGGTAAACTACCAAAACTCGGTAGTTTCGGTAGTTAAAAGGTAAAAAGTTAAAAATCAGCAGTCCTAGCTGAACATTTGTAAAATAGCCATCATTCTTTTAATACACCATTTCTTAGTTTTCCTCTTCTTAAGTTTTCCGTTTACGGCTTTTCCATCTTTATCTTTGGCTTTTGTTATTTTACGTTGACAATTAACTCTTCTTTTTTTCTTAACATATACCACGGTTTATCATATACCACACTATATATAGGCTTACCATGCTATAACTTGCTATCACAAATATAAAAACCTGACGTCTGACGTTTTTCGAAAAAATTTAATAGAAAAATTTTGCTTTCAGCAAAATATCTCTAAATGAAATCAAAACTAAACTTGTCTTACATCATTGGACGTGGAACGAATTGCCCAATAAAGAGATATTTTTCATTTAAAATAATAGTGCTTGTTAAAATAAGTAAATAATATAGTAAAATTAACTAAGGGTAGCTTTACTTTTTCATTTGGACAAATGTTAGCTCTTCTCCCATATCAGCCATTTCCCATTTTAGAATTTGTTGCTTTTAGCCAGTAATAGTACACAAATTTGTTCAACCCATGTATTTTGTTGTTGTTACATTTCTCATAATAACTACAGAAAAGATTACTCAGGTAAAAAAAAAGAACAAAAAAAATTACCCTCTCCCCTAGATTTTGAAAAAAAATTTTTTTACCTCCCCTCCAAATTTCTATGAATTTACACCATTAGGCAATAAAGATTCACCTGATTTACTGCCTGACTTTGTCCAGCTGTTGGTAACAGTTGTGAATCTGAACTTAAGGACTGCTTCTCTGGGTTTCCTTTTTTTAATGCAGCAATTTCTGCTTTAAGCAAGTCCAATTCTGACTGTATCTTGGACATTTTTTCTTCATTCTCTTCTTTCAGTTTCTTCATTTTTTCTTCATTCTCTTCTTTCAGTTTCTTCATTTTTTCTTCATTCTCTTCTTTCAGTTTCTTCATTTTTTCTTCATTCTCTTCTTTCACTTTTTCATCTTTTTCTTCAATTTTTCTTTCAAGTATTGCCAAGCCTTTGAAGCATTTGAAGTATTGTGATACCATTTCAAATTTCAAACATTGAAAGCAATTATGCTTTTTTAGTTCCTCAAAGGGTAGAGAAGTTCCACATCCTGATTGGCAAGTAACTAGTCTCTTAGGGTTGAAATTGCATTCTAGAATATGAGCTTCAAGTCTTTCCAATGTCAATATGGCAGGGCATCCATGTGTCTGGTTGCTACAGCTCAAGGTTAATCTATGTAAAAAGAAATATGTATTGAAAATTTTAATGATATTACTCAGGATAGCCTCGTTTAACTAGCTTAGAGCAATAAAAACATTTTCTAACTTTGAGAGTCATCTATGACTGTTGCAATAATTGCAAAATCTCTGGTTTTTCTGTTGCAATAATTGCAAAATCTCAAAAAGTTCTGGCTTTGCAGCAATAGCTCCAAACTATAAAGAGCAAACTACATTCCATAGTTACCAAAAGTCCAAAATCGTTTTTTGAAACTAAGTGTCAAATGAGAATATTTTTTTGGGGTTTAAAAGTTATAATGCAAAGTATTATACATGTTCACTCAAACAGTAAAAGTTCATTGCAGAAGCAAATTTTCAGAAATTCTAAAAAGAGCTCAAATCCCTTCAAACTGGTGGCAGATCCAAATCAAAAGAACACTATTGGAATCCCCAATGTCAAAAACCCTAACTCAAGCCTGAATCATGAAAAGGTAAAAAATTCTTCTTTTTTTTCTATTCTTTTCTTTCTGCCAGGGCAAGCAAGCTACCTCAATCTCATAGGGAGATGTTGAATGGCTTACTTAAAGCCACTGATCAAATCTGCATGTTTTTTTTTGTAAGTTCTTCTTGATAATACCATTGCAAAGCGCCATACATCACTAAAAATGAACTTTCAGGTTCCATTTCTAGAGTTGAAAGACTAAGAAGTGCAACAAGGGTACCATCATAAGAACTATGTCTGAAAAAACATTGTCTGGAGGTCCACAATACCCCTCTTGTAGACCTCCCCTCCAACCCCCCCCCCTAGTAGGCAAATACTACAAAAAAAGTTTGAAGAAAACTACCAAATGAAAAAAATTCCCTAAAATTCAATCAAGTAATAAAAAATTTCCCTTATGTTTTGGTTAAAAGCAAAAAAAGAACTTGCAATACTGAACTTGTTTTCTTTTTTTTTACAATAACCATTAAATTAAAGCATGTAAAGAACAAACTGCAAATTACCTCTTGTTGATAATTTAATGTGTATGCTAATAGTTATCAACCATGAATTTTCAAGGATGGTGAGAGACTATAAATTGGTCTTATCTTTTTGAAAGCTAAAAAGATTTTTCTGCTTCTAAGAGAAAATTCTGTGTTTTTTTTCATTTAAAGAAAGATTGCCACAATTTCACAATTACAGCTTGGACACACACAATTATAATCTAACATCCAGTACATATCAAACATTGGATATGTATATCTTTGACACTGACTTAAATTCCTTTAAGTCATAAATGCCATCTCGGCATACATTTTACTCTCAATATTTCCTTGGACTCTGCCAGCAATCATGTTTATATGTCCTTTAATCAAATAGCAAAGTATCACTAACTGAAGATCTTTAGTCTCATTGTTCACAACAAGTTCAATAGCATTGATTATTTTCATGAATAATTAATTTCCTGAATAATTGTCTTTACTTTATCATAAGGTTTTGGGAGTAGTTTCAGTAACAAGGGAAAGGTTGATATTCAAATAACAGGACAGTATGAAACATAAGGCTGGGCCAGGCTCTAGAAAAGTATTTTGAGAATTTACCCTGCAAATATGTGTTTTAGCTTTCTAAAGTTCCTGATACTCCTGAAGACTTTCATTTTGATCAGGTTAACATGACAATTAAATGTAAGATTTTTATCAGACAAGATGTCTAAGAATCTAAGCGCTCCTAAGGTCTGCCTAAAGAGCCTCCTGATAAATATTTATCATTAAGTCAGGGCAAGCCTTTGATTCTCCTGAGAAAATGAGAAAGTATGGCTTTCCTATATTCAAAGCAATTTAATTTGCATGAAGCTGCTGAGAACTCTTACAAAAGGTAAACATCCACTACATATCAAACATTCAAATTGATCAGTTTATACACACAGACTTAAACAACTTGCTTCTGTATCAACTTGGCTCTCAAATCCATAAACAGTGTGTATCTGCACCCTCTCTTGATTTTGAGTTAAGGGTGATTTGTTATGTAGCTTTTTGTACTGTATATTATCTAGCAAAACAAGTTGATCTACACAATTCAGCATGAAAAACTGATTGGGAAGTGCTATTCATTTACACTTTTTAAAGCATGGTTGCAAGGAACAAAAAATAAACTTTATATAAACAAAATAAAGGTAAAAAATAAACTTTGCAAGACCCATCCTGTCTGAAATCTTTTAAAAATCAGTTTGTACATATTTGCAATATATTGAAATAAATAAATACCTAGAAAGAAGATTCCTGAGGATCCTTGGAGCAGGCTTCAGAGCATCAATAGTTAAATTGGTTCTGTCTATAGGACAAGTCTGGTTTGATGTTAACCACTCAGTAATGCAGGTATTACAAAACGCATGTTCACATGTTGGAGCCTTGAATATAAAGATATTAATTATATTTGGGGGGGGGGGGGGGGCAAAAGGTCAATTTACCCTCTCCCAATTAAAATCCTTTTCTGTTCCTTTGTTATGAGGAGGCATTTTATTCAGTCTACAAAAATGATTTAGTGAAAACGAAATTTAGTGAGTGCTTAGATATAAGCACTTCAGAAGACAGGAGGATTTGCTTGACCTGTTTGAATAGCCATATTCCAAACAACAGGCTGTATGAAAGATATAGTTCCATCCTACTTCCTACAGCTACACAGAGAGAAAGGTTGAGACCAGGACATTTTTGTCCTGATCATTGTGGTCACAATGACAATATCAAAGGTGATATGTATGGTCACAAAAGAATGTCCTGGGACATTCTTTTCTAAAAAAGAATGACTAACTACACAAAATCTTCCTTTTTGGCCATTCATCTAGGCTTAGAAAACAGGATGGGGAAAGGTAATAAGGAAGGATTTAAAGAACACTGGGAGTTTTTGGTATCTTTGATGAGGAAGAGGAAGAGTCTGCAAAGCTGTGTTGGCCTAGGGAAGTTTGTTGCTACAGAGAGTTATTAGAACTGGAATGATCTTTTGACATGGTATTATAACTTAAGTGTTCTCAAGTATTTTCAAACATCATAATTTAAGCATTTTCTTCTCCTTTAATCAAATTAATTATCTATTATTCTCATTTACTAAATCAAGTTATTTAGCCTTGCTTCCATATGTACCCTTTGACATTGCTGCTTGTACTATTGAGATATTAGAATTTAATTGGCATATTGAGCTTGATTGAGGATCCTCTATTTGTAAAAACTTAAAAGGCTTAATATACAAAGTTATTATCCTGGGTTGGAGAAAAACAGAAACTTATTAAAGCCAAAATTTTCTATTCAGCAAAGAGTAAAATTCTTCATTAGTGGTATTTAAAGACACATGTTGGCTGCTTCAAGCATTCTAGTCTCCAGTTATATGAAAGATCTTGTAGGCCAGTTAGACTTCAAGAATATACCTCTAAACTCCTTTGATTACACTAGTATCTTTCTCAAAAGAAGGAGATAAGTCATGTTCCAAAATCCAAAACATGTCTAACTATTAGCCTTAGAAAGACTTAAGATGACCAATACAAATTATGGTCCATTTGAGAAGTCCAAGCCTTGAATTTGCTCTAAAAGATTGACTGTTTTTAGTGGCCATAGAACTTTGGTTATTCATCAATTGGTACTCTTAGATCTCTTTATGTAGGATTTGCCTTAAGTGCTGAGTTTGACATTGAATTGACATTAGACATGGTTTACTGGTGATGAGGATTGTTGCTATGAAAGTGAAGGACACAGCACTTCAATACCATTATGTTTTCTAAACATAATATTCTTGTCACTGCCAAAGAACCCCCTCCTTAATGGTGGGGGATATTTTTAGAGCAGCAAATATTATGTTTTGAGACAGCTTCAATAGGGAAATGAAATGGAACTCTTTTGTCTATTACCTTAATTTGCACTTTGGAACAAAACAAGGTCCAATGTTGGATATGGTAGTGCTTCCTTCAGGAGACTTATGAAAAAAGGTGGGAAACAACACACAAAAGACAAGGAATCTTATTGAAAATCACATAATTAATAGATCCAGCATATCAAAGGACTCTATTATTGAGGTTTAAAGCACCTATTTGCAAAAAAAGCAGATATTTTTTTGCCAGAAAAGATCATAGATGCAGGTTTACTTGCTGTTTTTGCTTTTCTTTGGAGTGACTGTACCAAACCAATGGACCTGCAAAAAACCAATGGACCAATGGACCTGCATTGTCCTCTAAAGTCAATTCTGATATTTGTAGCACTCTATGTCTTAGCGCTTTACAAATATTTAAAAAAGCTTCTAAAGTAGAATTTTAGAAAATTTTGAGTTTGGGGGGAAGGGGGATTTCAAAAACATCTTCCCATAACATAATTTGTCCTCTAAAGTCAATTCTGATATTTGTAGCGCTCTATGTCTTAGCGCTTTACAAATATTCAAAAAAGCTTCTAAAGTAGAATTTAAGAAAATTCTGAGTTTGGGGCAAAAGGGGATTTCAAAAACCTCTTCTGGTGATATAATGTGTCCTCTGAAGTTGATTCTGATTGTTTTTAGCACTCTATCTTTTAGTCCTTTAGAAATATTTTAAAAGCTTCTAAAGTAGAATTTTTGAAAATTTTGAGTTTGGGGGGAAGGGGGATTTCAAAAACATCTTCCCATAACATAATTTGTCCTCTAAAGTCAATTCTGATATTTGTAGCGCTCTATCTATTAGTGCTTTAGAAATATTTAAAAAGCTTCTAAAGTAGAATTTTAGAAATTTTTGAGTTTGGGGGAGGGGGATTTCAAAAACATCTTCCCATGACATAACTTGTCCTCTAAAGTCAATTCTGATGTTTTTAGCACTCTGTGTCTTACCTACACCCCAGCACCATGCCGGCACATCAACCAAATGCCACCAACAAGAGGCTTGGTTGACTGCTGCTGAAGTGTCACAACGTTGCTGGCGCATTGCATGCTTGCTGCTGGAAGAGGCGGCAGTGTTTGGTTGACTTTGAATTAATTTTGCAGCAATTCTTTATTGCATCAACTGCAAAGTCAAAGCTTTTCTTTTCTTGTGTGGTTTAAGTATTTTGATTTTCCTGATTAGAAATCAAGCAAGGCTTGCACTATGCCCAAATTTTTGGGGATTTCCCCAAAAATCTATGTGCCACCCCAAAAAAAATTTGGTTCCCCAAATCCCTGAAAATCATCCAATCATGTTGCCACCCCTAGTGATTTATCACTAGTGACTATCCCTGTCAAATATTACTTTGTATACCATAATTCTTCACTACTCTCTTGTACATTAATTTTTGTCTCTTGTGTTACTTTGCATATAAACCAGACATATATAATTGCAATATACACGGTTCTTCATATGCTGACAAAAGTATTGTCTTTATGAGATTAAGTAATAAAAACAAGTTTTTTTTTTTAACTGAAAGTAAGGAGTGACATTAAAACTTAAAACAAACAGCAATTATACCATATATGAAAGGGACTGTCCCCTCCTCCACGCCTTGCTCTTTATATTACTTTAGCGTAAAGAGCTAGGGGTTGAGGAGGGGACAGCCCCTTTCATATACAGAATAATTATTGTTCATTTTCAGTTTTAACATCACTCCTTACTTTCAGTTAATAAAACTTGTTTTTTATTAAATTTCTGAACATTTTTCAACTAATGCTGGTTTGATTTTGGCTCACAGTGCATGAAAAATTAAAACACAATTGGCATATTAGTTTTGGCAGATTTATTCTAGATGTGAAGGGTTGCCCCTCCTCAATACCTTGCTCTTTATGCTAAAGCTGTTAGCACTTTTAAAAAAGCTTCCTATTCTAATTAAAAAGCCCCTGTGTTTCAATTTTAGTAAACAGTCAAACTTTAGCATAAAGAATAAGGTATTGAAGAGGGGCAATCCTTCATATATGGCATAATTTCTGTTTGTTTTTCAAATAATGCTGCTAAATCTGGCTCACCCTCTATGAAATATACTCCTCCCCCTCATGGAACTCCTCTGTGGAAATTTCATCCAACATAAAGTGCACCTCCCCCCATCCAATTCTCTCCAGACAATTCTTTCCTCACTGAGAATCCCCCCTCTGTTAAATTGCTTGTGGACAATTCACCCTGAAAAATTCTCCTTAGCATTTTTTCATTGGAATAAGACTTTAACCTATATATTGGTTTCTTGGCCACTCCAGAAATGTCCCCTTCCATGGAAATTATTTCCCAGAAAACAGCCCCTAGTACATCTCCATATAAAAAATTTGGCAAAGAAAATGTAAAACAATTAAAAAGAATTTCATATAGTAATTCTGTCAATACCCCCCAGTGTAACATTTCCCCCAGAATATTCACTCATCAGAAATTTCCCTCCCAAAGGAAAATTCTCCCCTTAGAAATCCACCCCAAGCACAACTTCCCCCCTGGCTAAGGTGCATCTTTGCACTTTTAAATGTTTTATGGAGAGTCTGTAACTACATGAAGTCTATGCTAGTGTTTCAATAAACTCAACAGAAACTTTATGAGCGCACAGACCTATAAAAATAAAAACATTTTCTCATGACATAATTTGTCCTCTAAAAACAATTTGGATTTTTTTACTGGTCTTTCTCTTGTCAAATCCTTTCCCTAATTAATAAAGTTTAAATAGCTTATCAACACA
Source organism: Artemia sinica (assembly GCA_027921565.1). Lineage (NCBI taxonomy): Eukaryota > Metazoa > Arthropoda > Branchiopoda > Anostraca > Artemiidae > Artemia > Artemia sinica. Next base: position 9,397,603 of record CM051256.1, read on the forward strand.
GAGTTGTCTTCTACCCCATGGCACCTGCATGCTACTGTTAAAGGGGTTATGATAAGTAAAGTTGTGACATCACAAACAGGCTCCATAAGCAATGTCAGCTAGATAGTAAACAAGTTTAAAGGGATGACTGTTAAATGAAAATAGGATTTAGGGATATATTTTAATGAACAAGGTCAAAAGCTGAAGTTGTGTAAGGTAAGAAGTGATTTATAATTATGATAGTAATATAGGATGAAATGTGAGCTAAAACAACTAGTAATGTGCAGTAATTTACCATTATATAGAGGGGGGGAAGGAGTGGAGGTAGGCACTTCAAAATACCTTCCTGGGACACACCTTAGCATGTAGATCCATCCCTGAAAGTTTGATTTTCCTAACCCAACCCCTTTCCAAGATAGCCAAGAGTAGGCTAACTCAAGTAGAATTTTACCAAATTTTGAAATAACATTATAGTTCATTTTCCTGTTTGTTTTTCTCTGGTTTTAAGTTTGAAAATGAAATTCCCATTATTCAAGGGGAATTTTAAGCCATATCAGTGGATTTTTTCTAAATTTAGGAAATGTATTTTACAGATCTTTGAAGCATAGGCCTAATAAATTGGGATTGAGCAAAGTTGTGAAGCTAATTTTGTAAGATTTCACTTTTATAGGCTAACACTAAGATTTTTACTAAAATACCTTCCCAGTAGGGCCTACCTAACCACTTTCCAAGACAGCAATAAGGAGGATTTGGCATTATAACCTAAATTCAGTTTACAGGGAAATCAGTTTAAACAAGAGTGATGTTAACAGAGGTATAGGCTATAAGCCATGTCTAAAATAAAAGAAAAGGGCATCATCTTTGAGGGTTCATATGGGGTGTAAAAATGAATTTCTGACAAAAACAATTAGAAAGAGCATAAATAGGCTAACAATTGATGTTCACTTTAATTGATTGTCATTTATGTGAACTGTCACCTTGTTTATAGTGGGTGTTGAGTAACTGGTTTAGTAGCCTACTGAACTAACATCAAGAAATGACATAGGCCTATAGGCTATTATTAGTGCTGTTTGACACCATCAAAGGAAAAAAAGTGGGCAATTGTCAGAAAACAATATCTGGATAAATAAAAATGGGCTAAGATGAAATAAAAAATCTAATGGGAACCTAATACACCTATTTCAATTTGTTTAACATGTTTCTCTTCTAAGTGGCCTAATACTCAGCAAAATTCCAATTCCAAGTAAAGAAAAAGTACACTGAAAATTCAACTTCTATTAGTTCCTCGACTTATTCACACACAAAAAAAAAGATTTGAAGCAGCCCTTGCTGTATGACTAGCCTGTTAATTGTTTGCATAACCTACAAACCCAGATAGGTTCTTCCAAAACCAATGAGCAAATAGGACAGAAAAGATCTCCATCAATGTCTCCAGAAAATCTTGCTGTGTCTATTCCCATTTAAATTTAAATTGAAAAACCCTTCACAACAATCACATCAAACGGTTTCGATTAATCTTTTCTTACGCGAATTAAGCAGTATTTTCACTATCGACTTTTAAAATTCGAGATAGTCTTCAAATTCAGTGATTTTTTGGGAATTCCGATGCGAAAATGAACTCCGGTAAGCCCACGAAAGTTAGATTTTAGCCAACACAAGAAATTTCTTGTATAAAAATAGTACGGAATAGGAGGATTCTTTGCCAAAAATTGAACTTGGCTTAGAGATTTGAGACGTAGCAGGGGCAAAGCTAAGGTTTTTAGTTTGGAGAGAGATATAAAGAATACACAAAACAAAAATCCAGTTGCCTTTAAATTGCTCAGAGAACTGAAAGCCCTTTGGAAAAAGCCAAACGAGTTTTCCAGCCCACTTGGAAAAAAAAAATCTATGTCATAGAGGAGCATCAGCCAATTTCGAACCCACAAGGACCCCGAAGATATTAGTCCAAGTGCTTTCTGCCAAAGAAGAAGAAGACTATCTGAATTGCCTTTACTTGTATGCCTATCAACCTTAATTATGCCCTAGGATGATAAAAAATCATCAACCAGGGGTAAATAATCATTTTTATTAAACTCTGAAAAAGTAAGTCCAGCTTTACCTCTTACAGGAACTGCCTGTCTTGGCTATATTCTAATAAGCCCTGGTTCTCAAGTCCATCATCACAACTTGACCAAGTTGTCTTCATATCGATTTGTTTTCCTATGTGTCTGAACGGACAATAAACCTGCTTCAGTTTTGTTTTCAGGCTCAGCGGGCTTTAGCACGGTATTGATTCATATTAATTAAAAAAAAAAATTCCGAAAAATAAGTTTTTCAAAGAAAAGTAAAGGCCATTTTAAACTGAAGCTCAGCAGATACAAATACCTTTTAAAATTCAAACTCAAAACGACCAGAAATTACTATTAAAGAATAAATGAAACCCAAAACGAACAGAAATTAATTAAATAATCATAGCAAAAAAAAACATACAACAAGTGATAATGTAAATGAATAAATAGATCTTAAAGCGAGTAATGCTTGGATTGAATATGAAAATCAAGCTTAAAACGAAAAAAAATATTTTGCTATTGAAGTATAAATGAAACTTAAAACGAACAGAAATTAAATAAACAATCAATCAAACAGTTCGTGGTAACGAACTGTAAGTAAGGAGCGACCCGGCTCAATGGTAACCGAAACTCTAAAAAACGGAATTTTGATACCAATAGATACATCAAAAGAATCAGATTTTAATTCTGATTTCAAAAATATAAGTTTCATCAAGTTTAATCTTACCCATCAAAAGTTACGCGCCTGAGAAAATTTGGCTCATTTTCGAAAAAAAGGGGAAAGACCCCCTAAAAGCTATAGAACCTTAATGAAATTCACACCATCATATTCAGCGTATCAGATAACCCTACTTCAGAGGTTTCAAGCTCCTATCTACAAAAATGTGGAATTTTGCATTTTTTGCCAGAAGAAAGATTATTTGTTTGTTTTTTTTTTCCCAGGGGTAATCGTATTGACCCAGTGGTCCTAGAATATCGTAAGAGGGCTCATTGGAACGGAAATTAAAAGTTCTAGTGCCCTTTTTAAGTGACCAAAAAAAATGGAGGGCAACTAGGCCCCCTCCCACGCTCATTTTTTCTCAAAGTCACCCAATTAAAATTTTGAGATAGCCATTGTGTTTAGCATAGTCGAAAACCTAATAAATATGTCTTTTACGATGACTTGATCCCCCACAGTTCCCAGGGGAAGTGCTGCAAGTTATGAACTTTGCCCATTGCTTACATATTGTATTGGTTATTGGGAAGTATACAGACATTTTCAGGAAGAATTTTTTTCTGGTGGGGGGGGAGGGGGGCTGGAGAAGGGGGTTACTCGGGAGAATCTTTCCGTGGAGGATGTTTCTTTGGGGTAAGGGACATTTCTATGAAGGAGGCGCCGGATTTCCAAGCATTATTTAAAAAACGATCAGAAATTAAATTAAAAAAAAACAAGTACTTTCAACTGAAAGTAAGAAGCAACATTAGAACTTAAAATGAACAGAAATTATTACGTATATGAGGGGGTTCTCCCCCAAGTCAATACTTCGCTCTTTACGCTACAGTTTTTTTTAGTGCTTTCAAAAGAGCTATCTATTCTAATTAAACGGCCTTTGTGATTCAGGGGTTTGTGAATTAAATTTTTTTTTAACTTTTAACGTAAAGAGCGTGGTATTGACTAAGGGGAGAACCCCATCATATACGTAATAACATATACGTAATAAAAAAAAACAATAAAAAAAACAAGCGATACGGCTCAATAGTAAGCGAAACTTTTAAAAACGGAACTTCGATGTCAATAAATGTATCAAAAGAATGGGCTTATAATGCTGATTCTAAATATATGAATTTTATTAATTTTAGTATTACTCATCAAAGGCTACGAGCCTCAGAAAACTCACCTGATTTTGTAAAGAAGGGGGAAACATCCCCTAAAAGTGAAAAATTTTTAATGAAAATCACACCGTCAGATTCAGCGTATCAGAAAACCCTATAACGTAGGTTTCAAGCTCATATCTGCAAAAATCTGCAACTTTGTATTTTTTGCCAGAAGAAAAATATCCGAATATAGAGGTTCGTTACGTAAGTTAATTTGTAAATTACGTCAGAACCAAATTTAGAGACAGCCATTTAGCAAAAGAAAAGTAAAATTTTTATGCAAATTTTGTTTACTTATTCAATGACGGCGAGCCAAAATAAAAGCTGCATTAACTAAAAAACGATCAGAAATTAAAAAAAAAACAAGTTTTTTAAACCGAAAGTAAGGATCGACATTAAAACTTAAAACGAACAAAAATTATTCCGTATATGAAAGGGCCTGTCTCCTCCTCAACGCCTCGCTCTTTACGCTAAAGTTTGACTCTGTCTCACAACTTTATTTTTTAAAACAATAAAAAACTTTAGCGTAAAGAGCGAGGCGTTGAGGAGGGGATAGCCCCTTTCATATACGGAATAATTTCTATTCGTTTTAAGTTTTAATGTCGCTCCTTACTTTCAGTTTAAAAAACTTGTTTTTTTTTATTTAATACAAACAAACATACAATAGATATTAATGTAAATGAATAAATCAATCTTAAAACGAGTGAAACTTAAATTGAATATGCAAATCAAGCTTGAATTGAAAAAAAAATAACTACAAACAAGAGTTTGGGTATCACCTCACTGCAGAAGCTTAAAACCTACTGCTTCATTGGCGCTTTACTGAAAACTATATGTGTCTTGTTCTTTAAACATGAATTGGCGCTAAACAAGAATTGTTCTCTAAACATGTTGATTAATTAATAGCTCTTATGTAGGCTAATTGGAAAAATTGAAAACTTCTTTTGATTTATCTTTTATTTTTATTTATATCGTTCCTAAGCTTGATTATCATATTCAATCTAAGCATTACTCGCTTTAAGATCTATTTATTCATTTATATTATTACTTGTTGTATGTTTTTTGCTATGATTGTTTATTTGATTTCTGTTCGTTTTGGATTTCATTTATTCTTTAATAGTAATTTCTTGTGGTTTTGAGTTTGAATTTTAACAGGTATTTGTATCTGCTCAGATTAAGTTTAAAATAACCTTTACTTTTCTTTGAAAAACTTATTTTTCGGAAAGTTTTTTTATAATTAATTTTTGTTCGTTTTTATTGCAAAAAGTTTCAAGTTTTTATGGCATGGGGGGGGGGCGTTGCTCACCGTCCAATTATTCTTGACTTTAAAAAAACGGGTCTAGAACTTTCGATTTAAATCGAATGAGGTTTTTTCAAAGTCTACGATTACCTCTTTGAAAAAAACCTTATATATGAACAATAAACAGCTTGCATAACTTGTGGATAGCGATTGACAACAATAAATGGATTGAAAAAATAGCTTGAATAAGGGTGTTTAGACCATTTCACTTTCTAACACAGAGGGATCAGGACTGTTTGGAATTGACCTTAATAGGATTTTGTGTGCCAAAGCAATCTTGCATCTATTGCTGAGTATGTGTTTTAACCTTGTCTTAAGTATGGCAGTAATTTTAATTATTTTAGCATTTTCAGTTTGAAAGAATTTCTGGGAGTAGTTGCATAGCCAATTCTTTATCTAGTTCTAATTAGTGTATTTTGATGTGTCTTAACGTCCCCTCAAAATTTCTAGATACAGTTATACAGAATAGTTACAGTTATTGAAACCTTTGAAAAAAAGGAAACGGATACCGTACGTTAATTTCTTATTGGATATTTTCTGCATATTATGGAGAAAGAATTGTTCTCTAAACATGTTGATTAATTAATAGCCCTTATGTAGGCTAATTGGAAAAATTGAAAACTTCTTTTAATTTCTCTTTTATTTTTATTTATATCGTTCCTAAAACTGCCTCCCTTTACTTAACCTCTCTCTTAATGTGCAAATATGTAGCTCAAGTTAAATATTATCCATGAGTTTCTTCATTGCTAAATTGACGTAGGCTTTCCTCCTTAGCTGTTGAATAAACTTAAAGAAAAAATCAAGCATGGGAAATTCATTGAAAATAAGTAGGATTAATTCTGGTTAAGCCTCTTAATTTTTGTATTTGCGGGGGAGGGCAGCGGAAGATTGTGGTAAAAGTAAGTGGAGTACTGTTAGGAATAATAAATAATTAGTTTAAAAGGTTTTTTTTTACATTTTAATAAGTTCTTCAGAGGAGGCCACTCAGAAGTAAATTTTGGGTACAAAAGTGACAAAAATTTTTTTTTATTTGACAATCTATTGAACCCAATTGTAAAACATTTTGTTGAACCTGACGTTAGATCATTGTTCGTTAAGAAATATTCTCTGTAACTGGGGAGCCTTTGCCTCTCCATTAATGCACAATGTAGAAAGTTGGGTAGAACCTTTTCCCCTACCCTCTGCCAAGAAATACCATCACCTCCTGAACAAAAATTCTAGCTCCCGTCTTTATCCTCTGAATTTATGACAATTTATGGAATCTTCAAGTTAGATAGGGAACTGGCGTCCCATTCCCCAGAAGTTCCCCAATCCGTCGGAAAGTTTTCCAAGTAAAATCCCCCCCTGGTAAAATCCCAAATTCTTTACTTTAAATTGATTAAGTATCGATTTTTACAACCATCCCAGCCCCTTCCTTTGAACTAATTCGCGCTGTGAATGGGAGGATATTAGGGGGTCAGGTTTAATGCTAAGGGGTGGGCGGGCAGGGCTAGCTGTGCACAACAAAATGAAAAGTTTTTAGAAAAAGACCCAATAAAACATTAAAGCCTTATGGTCTTTATGACCTTTGGTTTTCTATTGTCTAAAACCTAGTAACAGAAAAAGAAATAATAAAAAGAAACTAAAATAACTTTACAAAAGAGACAACCATTAACAAGCGGTATATAGAGCTATCCTCCCATTTGCGCTACAAATGGGAGGAGGGGATCGGGTTTAATGCAAAGGGGTGGGCGGACGGGACTGGCTGTGCAAAACCTTCCAGTTGTTGGTCCTGTTTTCACTGAACTTATTGCACAACTAAAAAAACAATAAAACATCGAAACCTTATTGCCTTTATGGCAATGAGGAAATCCTTTTATATGGAAGCAAAATCTACAAACAGAAAAAATTATTTTAGTATCTAGAGAGAATTATATAATCGTTGCAGTATATAGAGCTATCCTCTCATTTGCGCTACAATTGGGAGGAAGGGGTCGGATTTAATGCTAAGGGGTGGGCGGACGGGGCTTGCTGGGCACAACCTTCCCATTGGTGGCCTGTTTTCACTAATCTTAGTGCACAACTTAAAAACAATCACACGTCGAAACCTTATTGCCCTTATGACCTTTAATTTTCTATTGTCTAAAACTTAGTAACATAAGAAAATTAATCTAAAAAACTAAATAACTTTACACAAGAGATAACCATTCACGAGCAGTATATAGAGCTATCCTTCCATTTGCGCTGCAAATGCGAGGATATCGGGGAGTCGGGTTTAATTCTAAAGGGTGGGCAGGCAGGGCTGGCTATGCACAACAAAATGAGGAGTTTTTAGAAAAAGACCCAATAAAACATTAAAGCCTTATGGTCTTTATGACCTTTGGTTTTCTATTGTCTAAAACTTAGTAACGGAAAAAATATTAAAAAAAAACTAAAATAACTTTACGAAAGAGATAACCATTAACAAGCACTATATAGAGCTATCCTCACATCTGCGCTACAAATGGGAGGATATTAGGGGGACAGGTTTAATGCTAAAGGGTGGGTGGACAGGACTGGCTGTGCACAACCTTCCGGTTGGTGGTCCTGTTTTCACTAATCTTAGTGCACAACTAAAAAACAATAAAACATCGAAACCTTATTGCCTTTGTGGATTTTAGTTTTCTATTGTCTAAAACTTAGTAACATAAGAAAATTAATTTAAAAAACTAAAATAACTTTACACAAGAGATAACCATTCATAAGCAGTACATAGAGCTATCCTCCCAATTGCGCTGCAAATGCGAGGAAATTAGGGGGTCGGATTTAATGCTAGGGGGTGTGTCATTTGATTCCCCTCCAAAGTTTATACGACCACCTCTTCCATTAAAACCTTATATGCCCCCGCAGCATAAGTTAATGACCCTCCCCAGGGCTCTGAACTTAATTTCCAGAACTTAAAACTACGTTTAATAAAATGGCTATCTCAAAATTTTGATTGGATGTGTTTGGGGAAAAGGTGGGCGTGAGAGGGGGGTTAGTTGCCCTCCAATCACTTTCGACTATGAAAAAGGGCACTAGCTCTTTGAATTTCCAATCGAATGAGCCTTTTTTGAAGTTTCCACGACAAGGCCTTCTGTATAAATCTTATATATCCCCAGGGCATAACTTAAAACCCTTGCCCCGATGGTTGTGGGAGAGTGTCCCCCTCAAAAACATATTTTCTATCTGGAAATAAACTACATTGAACAAAATGGCTATTTCAAAATTTTGATTGGATGTGTTTGGGGGAATAATGGGCGTGGGGCCTAGTTACCCTCCAATCACTTTCGACTATTAAAAAGGGCACTAGCCCTTTGAATTTCCAATCAAATGAGCCTTTTTTATAGTTTCTACGACAACACCTTCTACAAAAACCTTATATGTCCCCAGGGCGTAACTTAAAACTCTTGCCCTGAGGGATTTGGGGGAGTGTCCTCCTCAAAAACATATTTTCTATCTGGAAATCAACTACGCTGAAGAAAATGGCTATCTCAAAATTTTGATTGGATGTGTTTGGGAGAATGATGGGCGTGGGGAGGGGGGCTAGTTACCCTCCAATAACTTTCCACTATTAAAAAGAGGACTAGCCCTTTGAATTTCCAATCGAATGAGCCTTTTTTGAAGCTTCTACGACAAAACCTTCTATAAAAACCTTATATACCCCCAGGGCATAACTTAAAACCCTGGCCCTGAGGGTTGTGGGGGAGTGTTCACCTCAGAAATAAATTTTCTATCTGGAAATCAACTACGCTGAACAAAATGGCTATCTCAAAATTTTGCTTAGATGTGTTTTGGGGAATGATGGGCGTGGGGGGGGGGGCTAGTTGCCCTCTAATCGCTTTTGACTATTAAAAGGGCACTAGAACTCTCGATTTCCAATAGAATGAGGCCCCTCCAAATTTTCTACAACGACCCCTTCTGTATGAAGTGCCTCTGGGAAAAAAAAACAATTGGAGCCGTATGGCTTTCACTATAGAATTAATTAAAAAAAATTTTTTTACAAAATAAATTTTTCAAAGAAAAGTAAAGAACTCCATTAAAGAAAAAATGAGCTAAAATAAAATCAAATAATCTACCAAGCGTGAAACTGCCACAAATCTGTATCGATAAATAAATGAATCCCAAAACGAACAGAAATTACAATAAATAACTGAGTCAAACTCAAAACGAGCAGAAATTAACATAAGTTGGGTGCAAAACCCCTATGCCTTCCCAAGGCTAGAACAAAATTTGCACTTTACTGAAAAAAATATAAATGTTTTTACTTTTATAACTTTAATAAATCAAATAATATTAACATATTGATTACTAAATATCAGTATATGTATATTAAACTGACAATGCACATTCATTTGTATTTTTTTAGGAAAGTGCAAATTTTGTTCTGGCCTTGGGAAGGCATAGGGGTTTTGCACCCAACTTATAATGATTTCTGCTCGTTTTGAGTTTGACTCGGTTATTTATTGTAATTACCGTTCGTTTTGGGTTTCATTTATTTATCGATGCTGATTTGTGGTAGTTTCACGCTTGGTAGATTATTTGATTTTATTTTTGCTCATTTTTTGTTTATGGAGTTCTTTACTTTTCTTTGAAAAACTTATTTTGTGGAAAAAGTTTTTTTAATTTATTTCTGTTCGTTTTATATTGACATAGTCTTTTCAGGGAAAAAGAAAATAGTACTTTAAATCTTTCCGTTTTTAAGACTTTATAGTTTGTCCTGCTATTTGTATGCTGGAGAAAAATTTTCAGCAATTTTTAACAACATACACCCTTTTAAAAATCTGGACACAAATATTACTGTTTAATTTAGTTTCATATCTCCTCTAGTTGACCTGAAATGGAAAACTTGATACCATTTGCAAAAAAATCTGTTTACTTTCTTTGATAGCTTGGATACACATACGCCATTTTGATTTGGTTAACTTTTAAGAGCAGAAGTATCCCCGAAAGTTTGAACATAATACCCTCAGTCGTTCTTGGGATACTTCTGAGATGCCTTACTGGGAATTAGCATTTTCACTGTGCATTTTGATTAAATCTTAAGGCAACATTTAGTTTTTAAATATAGTGGGCAAATGGGAGGATGGGCGTGGGAGGGTGGGAGTGGAAGGGGGATTAGTTGCCCTCCAATCACTTTCGACTATTAAAAAGGGCATCAGCCCTTTCTATTTTCAATCGGATGAGCCCTTTTTGAAGTTCCCGCCACAACTCCTTCGACACAAAGTGCCCTGGTCTATACAACAACAACAACAAAAAATAATGCATTATACCCACATCGATCTTTACTATAAAAATGTCAAGCCTTCCAATCACTTTCAACTTTTAAAAAGGGCACTAGGCCTTTTGATTTCCAATCGAATGAGCCCTTTTGGAAACGACAACTCTTTTTATAAACACCTTATATGCCCCCAGTGCATAAATTACAGCCCTTACCCTAAGGTCTGTTAGGGTGGTTGTCATCCTCTAAGACCGAATTTCCAGAACCTTCAACTACTTTAAACAAAATGGTTATCTCAAAACTTTGATTGGATGTGTTTGGGGAAATGATGGGCGTAAGAGGGGCGGTAGTCGCTCTCCAATCACTTTTGACCACTAAAAAGGGCACTAGCCCTTTCAGTTTCCATTTGAATTAACCCTTTGAATTTAAAATCGAATGAGCCCTTTTCAAGTTTCTACGACAAAGATTTCAATAAAAACCTTATGTGCTCCCAGGGTATGACTTATAACCCTTGCCCTCAGGGTTGTGGGGGAGTGTCCAACTCCAAAACGTATTTTCTATCTGGAAATCAACTACGCTGAACAAAATGGCTATCTCAAAATTTTGATTGGATGTGTTTGGGAGAATGATGGGCGTGGAGGGGGGGGCTAGTTATCCTCCAATCACTTTCGACTAGTAAAAAGGGCACTAACCCTTTGAATTTCCAATAGAATGAGCCTTTTTTGAAGTTTCTACGACAACGCCTTCTATAAAAACCTTTATTGCCCCCAGGACATAACTTAAAACCCTTGCCTTGAGGGTTGTGGGGGAGTGTCCTCCTCAAAAACATTTTTTCTATCTGAAAATCAACTACGGTGAACAAAATGGCTATCTCTAAATTTTTATTGAATGTGTTTGGGGGAAAGATGGGAGTGGGGGGGCTAGTTGCCCTCCAATCACTTTCGACTATGAAAAAGGGCTCCAGCTCTTTGAATTTCCAATCGAATGAACCAGTTTTGAAGTTTCTACAAAAATGCCTTCCATAAAAACCTTATATGCCCCCAGGGAATAACTTAAAACCCTTTCCCTGAGGGTTGCGGGGGAGTGTCCTCCTCAAATACATATTTTCTATCTGAAAATCAACTACGGTGAACAAAATGGCTATCTCAAAATTTTGATTGGATGTGTTTGGGGGAATGATGGGAGGGGGGGGGCTAGTTGCCCTCCAATCACTTTCGACTATTAAAAGTATACTAGAACTCTCGATTTCCAATCGAATGAGCCACTTTTTAAATTTCTACGAGGACCCCTTCCATATGAAGTGCGAATCACTTTCGACTATTAAAAGTATACTAGAACTCTCGATTTCCAATCGAATGAGCCACTTTTTAAATTTCTACGAGGACCCTTTCCATATGAAGTGCCCTGCTCTGAAGGAAAAACAAATAAAGGATACATTTTGCCAACATCGTTCTTATATGCCCTCAGGGCATAAATTAAAACCCTTGCCCCGAGGGTGGGGGAGTGTCCTCCTCAAAAACACTGAACGCTGAACAAAATAGCTATCTCAAAATTTTGATTTGATGTGTTTAGGGGAATGATGAGCTTGGAGGGGGGGGGGGGGCAGTTGCCCTCCAATCACTTTCGACTTTTAAAAAGGGCACTAGCCACTCAAATTTCCAATCGAATGAACCCTTTTCGAAGTTTCTACGACAACTATTTCGATACGAAGTGCCCGGGTATGGAGGAAAAAAAAATACATTGTGCCCACATCGTTCTTTACTTAGGCAGAGCTATCACGCTGCCTATGATAAAATAGAATAGAATTTATTGACACAAAAGCCCAAAGGGCCGTGGTCACAAAAACAAATACATTTTCATACAAACATAAATTGGTACAAAACTAACCCCTAATCTTCAAAAAACCTTTCTCTATACTCTATACCCATCGTCAGGATGGCAGGAAAACTAACCCCTAATCTTCAAAAAACCTTTCTCTATGATCTATACGCATCGTCAGGAACGCTATAGCTTTTCCTCTGATAGTGAGTCAAACGTTCTTAAAAAGTAGATTCTAGAACCAAATCATGGGATTGGAACTTTTAGCTGTAAACGGATTGTGCTGATATTGCGACAAAATTTCAAAAGTGTTTTAAAGTAAAAATATGGCTGAAATATATTTTGATACTGGATTACTTTGGCTTACATATACATTATCTTTATTATTTTGTTCTTTTATCCTGAAAACAAGGCTTTTATTTGCTTATTTTTTAGAAATATGGCAAAAATAGAGCATATAAAGGCAAAAATCACACACAGGACAACCATATCTGCATTAATTCCAAACTTATGTACACTCTTTGACAGGTGCACAAGAATTAACACCAGGAATGATTGTCATACATAAACAGAGGATGGAATGGTGAATCGATTGATATACCCATCGAATACATTTAAAATTCTCTACATCGAATACATTATACCATCTCTACATTTAAAATTCGAGAAAAACTCTTTAAATTCAGGGAGTTTTTGGGAATTCCGTTACGAAAATGAACTCCGGTAAGCACGCAAAAGTTAGATTTTATCCAATACAAAAATTTTTTGTATTAAAATAAAATGAAATAGGAGGATTCTTTGCAAAAATTAAACTTGGCTTAGAGATTTGGGACGTAGCAGGGGTAAAGCTAAGGTGTTTAGTTTGGAGAGAGGTATAAAGAATGCACAAAAAAAATCCAGTTGCCTTTAAATTGTTCAGAGAGCTGATAGCCCTTTGTTTTGCCCTTTGGAAAAAAAAACAAACAAATTTTCCTTCCCACTTGGAAGGATAAAAATCTACATCATGAAGGAGCATCAGCCAATTTAGAAGCCACAAAAACACCGATGAATGTAGTCCAAGTGCTTTCTGCCGAAGATGACTATCTGAATTGCCTTTACCTGTATGCACATCAACCTTAATTGTGCCCTAGGATGATAAACTATCATCAACGGGGGGTGAATAATCCTTTTTATACAACTTTGAAAAAGTACAGCCAGCTTTGCCTCTTACAGAGACTGCCTATCTTGGCTTTATTCTAATTAGCCCTGGTTCACAAGTCTTTCATCACAACCTGGCCAAGTTGTCTTCGTACCGATTTGTTTTCCTATGTGTCTGAACGAACTATAGACTTGCTTCAGTTTTGTTTTAAGGCTCAGTGGGCTTTAGCACGGTTTGGATTCATATAGTGAGTCAAATGTTCTTAAAAAATAGATTCTAGAACCAAATCGTAGGATTGGAATTTTTAGCTGTAAACGGATTGTTCTGATATTGCGACAAAAATTTCAAAAGTGTTTTAAAGTAAAAATATGGCTGAAATATATTTTGATACTGCATTACTTTGGCTTGCATATACATTATCTTTGTTACTTTGTTCTTTTATCCTGAAAACGAGGCTTTTGTTTGCCATCAATGCCAATAATTGTTATCAATGCCAATATCTTTCAACAAAACCGCGCTTTACTAGCACCAAAGCCCACAAATAGATGTTCAACACCAGGGTCAAGCCCATCACTGCAGAATGAAAAACAGATGGCCAACGGCTATGGTGTACCAACATTCTCCGGTTGAACTATTATTACCGTAAATGGCATTTTCTCCGATTCGTTCAACAATTTTTTCTTAAAATCAATCTTTCAAAAAATACTGCCTAGACAACGAATTTTTAGTGTACTAAAAGTTAACTTACAACTAGGTTTTTCAAATTCCCGAATCAGAAAATTCCAGAATTTTCTAAGTTTCTAGAAAAATTTTCTTGAGAAAATGCTTTGTATATTCAAATAAAGGATTGAATTCAAAATCAAGTGTTATGTTTATCTCTTTGCTATCTCATTATGTTCCCCTATTCCAAATTTACTTAAAGATATAACAGAAATAGAAGTTTTTAAGTATCACTTTCAAATACATAACACTTCTGGCAAAGAATCGGATTAGTTACCCTTAATATAAACAATTCCTTTGTTTTAGAGTTGTTCAGTCAATTCAGCTGTACAGTTGCACAGATACTGTTTTGTGGAATTAGGATAAAAACAAGTGAAATCTTACTGAATTTTACCTTGTTTTAATCAGCTATTTCCCAGAAACATTTATTTTGACTGTATGTTTCAGTCATGCAACATCTATAGAGGGGTTTTTATAAAGGGTATTTTCTACTGCTTTCCACTGCAGGATTGGCAGATAATGGATGTTGTCAAGCAAGGAAAAAAAATTGTCCTCCACTCAAGGGTCATAAATTTTCAGCAAAACAGTTTTAATACAAGTTTTACACCTACTAGACAGAAGATCGAAACCAGACCAAAAATGATTGTGCACATTTCTAAATCCAATTCTGGAATTTAAATTTGTAGGAGCATGAATTTTCAATTGCAAAAATTTAATTGCCGTCGGTATTTGAAATCCCATTTAAGTATACAAAAACTTCTGGCCTATTACGTAGCATTGTTTTTGGACAAATTATGGGAGGGGGGGGGGGTGATTTTCGGGGAACCCATTTTTTTCAGGGAAGCGCTGAGATTTTCCTTGAAATTTAGGGATAGAGGAGACACATCAATTACAGCTCTAACAATGGACCATCTTGATATAGAATGATCAGGTGGCTGTTTTAATCATATGGTCAGGGAAACTGAATCGGGATTATTTCACAGGATCGAAATGATTTCTTTAGATTTTTTCAAAACAAAGGTATTAAAGAGAAGGTAACTTTAAAACTCTAAGAATTAATTTTTCCCCTCCGATTGGAATCCCTGGCAACTATTCATTATTCCAAGGTTTTGCCGCCTTGCTGCCAATAATTTTTCATATTTTCTGGATATTCTTTATCAAACACTATCCAATGGGAAAGTTGATAGTTTTAACTTTTTTTTGAATACATAGAAATTAAAAATACTACCCTTATTTAAAACGTGGATAAATTTTACAGGGAGGTAATTTTTCGTGTAGGGAAATATTCGCAAGGGTGGGAGGAATTCTCCTGGAGAGATTTGTCCCCAGTATTTTTCATTGGAAAGACCCTTTTTTGTTGTTTTTATTTAAAAAAGCTCAAAGTTTACTTTTGGGTGCCATATAGTACTTTATGATTGCTTTATTAGGTTATATTTATAAAAAGCAATCAAATATAAAAAAAAAATATTATAAATAATCCCATAATTAGCTCTCAATGAGATCCGAGTATCCAACCCAACCTTTCCATTCTAGAAATGCCACCCAAAATACGCTTTTAGGGTACCATATGGCACTTTATGATAGGTTCATCAAGGAAAAATTTATTTTGAATGGCAAGATATTGGTATTAGCTTTTAGATAGGCCCCTAAAAAGCTCTCTTTGATGTCCCGGTACCCCAATTGTGACGAAGAAAAAAAGTAGGAGAAAAAAAGATGACGATAAATAAAAGTTCAAAATAGGGATAAAATCCTTTTTAATAGACAGTGTATAATAAATTTCACAAAAAATACCAGATATTTCGGTCATATATACAGTGACCGTCATCTAAACAGTAAAACTAAAATAAAACAATTTAAAACAAAAGTTTATATACTAAATCAAATAAAACTACATATTGTTTAAATCTCTAATTCTTTTCAAAGCAAAGACGGAAGCTAGCCTCTTTGACCTTTTTGGATTCGGTTCAGTAGCGTTCAATGATATAACATTTGGACAAAGGTCAACTACATTGGGTGAATTGAACTTTACTCTGTCAGATTTTAATAAATTATCATAGATAGAGTTCAGCCCATATTCACCTGTATCCCGATTCAAAGCAATATTCTTGAATAAGATTTTCTTTATTTCAAGAGTTTTACGAAAATTTTGTTTTGAACCCCGATCCCTAGAAATCAAAGAGACATTCTCGAACAAAATAAAATGGTCTGGAAAATTAAAATATGTTCTGAAAGGGCTGAAGTAAAATCTTCAGTCTTAGAATCTTGCTTTAAAGCCGAAGAAATAGAATCTTTATGTTGTAATAATCTCATTTCCAAACTCTGGTTAGTACGTCCTACATATGAGCTTCCGCAAGTACATGGGATCTGATAAACCCTACTTTGTTGCCCCAATGAAGTTAGATCCTTCCCAGAATTTAGAAAACTACCCAAAGTATTATTACTCTTTAAAGCTACCCCTTAGACCATTGTTTTGTAGAATTCTTTTAAGTTTTTCCCTTAGCCAGTAGGGTAAGAGGTTCCATTTCTGACGGAGGTATAGCAATCTCCATGTTATTTGCGGAGACATATAGCAATTTCTACATTATTCTATAGAAGCTCTACACCTTTTCAAAGAGATTCAGAGCTCCCTCACATGGCATTATACTATGTTCCATCTTGTGCTAGTTAGGACCTTGCATAATATGTTATGAAGGACAAGTTTTTCTGACATAATTTACGTAGACTAGATTTCTACTTCATGATATACATGTCTTTTAGGGTAAATCCGTGTCAGAAAACCAGTGGTAAACCCGTATCAGAAAACCAGCGTGTCTTGTTTAGCTGCCAATATATTCAATTATTTTTTGTATATATTCAAGTTTCAGATTAAAATTTTCTACAGTTTGAATAGTTCATTCAATCTACTAGTATCAATATTTTTGCAATCATTTACATAGATATGGAATATTCTAAGCGACTTCTGGTGAGTAAAATTTTCTCATTATTATAATAAAAAGACATCTATTTTTTTTTGTCTTGTCATTAAGTTAGGGAAGAATTTCCTTTACCTTCCTTTCTTACGCTTTTTTTTCACCGTGTTGTTAGCTCTTTTAAAAAGCATTTCGCTAAATATTCAAAACAGGATTAGTCAGTTTCGCTATAATAATAAAAAGAAATCTATTTTTTTTTGTCTTGTCATTAAGTTAGGGAAGAATTTCCTTTACCTTCCTTTCTTACGCTTTTTTTCACCGTGTTGTTAGCTCTTTTAAAAAGCATTTTCGCTATAATAAAAAAAGAAATCTATTTTTGTCTCGTCATTAAGTGGCTTTTTCAAAATTGAGTTATGAATTAACTTACGAACTATGCCTGAACTGGGCACTTTAATTGTTACGAACTGGGCACTTTAATTGTTGATATGGAAGGAGAAAAAAGTTCTTTGCTTACAATGATTTATTTAGTCCAGGTTAACTGCTTGCGTCATTTTTTCAACTTTTGGGGGTTTATTACTGTGATATTCGTAATTTAGGTATATAAGTTTTAAAAGCTTTGCATAATAAAATATATAATTGTCAACTTTTCGTGTTTGATACTATGGAATTGAAGACCCAATGCCCTCTGTTAATATTCTGAATAAGTAAGAATTGAGCTAGTTAATTAAATTGCGTCATTTTTTCAACTTTTGGGGGTTTGATAGTGATATTGAAGGGGCAGTACCCTCCCGTAAGCTAAATAGTTTGAAAACTGAAAATGATTTTTATTTTAGAATACCGTTGATCAATCATCGCAGCAAAACGTGCAAAATTGAATGAAGCCCACGACAACGCTGAGACAGGAGTAATCGAACCATTAAATTCAATCAAGCCAAGTGCCAGCTCTGCACGAACCTCTATGCAACCTGGTAGAAAGTTTAAGAGGGAATGGATGCTTTCATATAATGCTTCAGTCTCATCTGGTCAAGATTGGGAGGACACTCCTCTTCATGCTTTGCCAGGGACTTCAGATGTACAAGTGCAGTCAGAATTTGTAAATTTATATAATTTTTTTCTTTCCGTATTTTCAAAAATAAGGCAAATTTTCTCAAGCGCGTAACTTTTGATGAGTAAAACTTAAATTTGTTTCTAAATTATTCTATAATAATCCTATTTCATTTTCTTTCATTACCATTAACCAAATTAGCAGTATATAAAAGAGTGGTTATAACACAGAAGTAGCAAATAGCTTATCATACTTTTCTATAGATTTATAAAACCTTACATGTAATTTCTCTTTTAAGCAAGATGTTTTCTAATGCAAAAATCCATTATTTCATTAAACAAACTCTATATATAAACAAATCACTATTTCACAGTTTACAATTGAACAGGAGTTCTTAAACTGGGATATGTTTTTGCACTTAGCTTTGCGCATATTTAATCCTTTATCAAAATAAGCCATCGGGAAGGTTGAATATTAATCCGACAGGTATAATTTGAATGTTAATCCCTCGTTACAAAGTTTCAAATAACCGGATGTTTTTATCTTAGATGAAGAGATATTAACACAGGAAAAAGGATTCTTAATAACTTAAAATGTGACAACGCAGTGTTATCAAAAACGTTATTTGGGCGAGACAGTTTTGGACATTTCGGCGAAACAGTTAGAGACATTTTAAAAGATGATTTTAGAATATGTTTTCGAAAAGGATTTGAGGCTGAAACTCTAGGGTCGTTATAATACAGAAGTTCTATTTGAACAGTGTTGTGAAGTCCTCTACCCCAACTCGAAAGGGCTCCGATCCTCCTACCCCAAATTAAGCTCCAGGTCCCCAAAGGTCCTCCCCGGGGCTCTAAAAAAGGACCATCCAGCTCTCATTCAGGTAAACATACAACTAAAATGAACATGATTTTTTCAACTTTATGAAATAATGCTTATTTCACATAGAAAATAAAACCTTTTTTCCACAGATTAATGAAATAGCACTGCCGTTGGATGATGAAACGTCAGAATTTACAGGACAAATACTATCACCGCCAGTGGAGTTCAGAGACAAACCTACATTAGTTGTAGATAATATGGAATGGCAAGGGGGTTTTCTTAACGATGTTTTTGGGGACATAGCTAGCCTAGACGATTTAACTTGTGATATTGATATGATAGAGGATCCGGACTGGGTAGATAGATTTATGCATGAACATTTAGGCGATGTTACTAGTGCAACCGAACCGGGTCCTCATAAAGAAATTACGTCGCAGGACAACACAGGCTGGCTTGATCAATTGTCCCCAAACACCTTGGAATATGTACTAGGGGACCTCATGTCATCTCCAACCGTTGCAGTTGAACACACCGGGGGTATTGACAATTCTATGTCACCCCCCACCATTTCGCTTAATGATACAGCAACAACAATGCAAATTATTGGGCCTAATTCTTCCGGGGACATTTTTGATGACAACTTTACTATTAGTGAATTGGATCCTGTACAAACAGGTGCAGGACATGAAAATAGTGCTATGTCCTCGGAATTATGTGAATTTTATTTGTTAGAGTCTGCTCTAAGTCACATACACTCATATAGGGTAGATTTTAACCCTCCCGAGGAAAACGTGGTTGACGGGAGCATTATTTTAACTGACCCTGTGAATGTTCTCCATAGCTACATCGACAGAATTCAAGCGCAAATTGAGATTCAGATTCAGAAATGGGGGGGGGGTCAAGGGGGAGTTAAAGCATCAGTGAATCAAAAAGTTTATTTACAAAAGGGAACATCCGGGGATATTTTTTATTTTCATTTTTCAACTGGTAACCAGACTTTTTACCCAGGTCTAAACGAATTTGAGGACAACTGTTTCAACTGGGTAAATAAATTGATATAAACTTTGGACACGTTTAATGAGAGAGGAAGAGGGTCCACCATTTTATACATTGAACACATGGATCTGAATCTCAGTAGATTTAAAAAAAAACTTTATTTTAAGGGGGGCAGGGGCTGCTCGACGAATAAAATGCCACCCAGATTTGTCGGCTACCAAAGGGGTTCAAGGTTTCAATTTTGAAACGGGGTTGCAATGCTTTAAATATGCATTTTTAGCAGCAGCCCATAAAACATTAAAAAAAGAATCGTCAATGAGAAATCTCGATGGACTTGCTGGTAACGGTGGAAAAAATTTCCCTAAAGTAAATTTTGATTGTTTAGAGGGGAAGTATCCGGTGTCCTTGAAAGAAATAACCTTATTTGAAAAAGCAAATGAAAATTTTGGGTTGGGGGTGGTTTTTCTTCAGTATGACACTGAATTTGTAGATGGGGGAAAAAACCAAATAAAAAAGTGGTTTTGTATTCAGTGAGGACACCGATGGTGGAAAATGTTAAAAATTGGGTTTGGGTTTTTTACGAGCCTCCCAAAGATGTAAATTCCTATGGTCATTTTTTCCCCGTTACAGCAATAAGTCGACTCTTATCCCAAGGTGTTCAGAAAGGGGAACGTCTCTATTGCCCCATGTGCCTTTCCCCCTTTAGATCTGAGCGAACATTCCCAGATCACATGAACCATTGCAAAATTCATGGGAATCAACGAATTGAAATGCCGGCAGAAGGCAAAGATACTTTACAATTTAAAAATTTCCAAAATTTCCTCATACAAGTTGATAAAATATCTTTAGATTGTGAAACAAGACTGGTTGAGGTATCAGACCCATCAAGGCCAAATATAGTCAAGGAACACAAACTAGTTGCGTGTTCCTACGCACACGCCCGTCGCGATTCCAACAATAAAATGCAGTTGGAAGAGTTTTTTTGGCTATGGATGAGGAGGGCAGCATGGAAAAGTTATTGGTATCTTTAATAAAAACAGCAAACGGCGCAATTTCACGATTACGTCACACCAACTACAAAATGACATTGTCAGATAAAGAGCAACTGGCATTAGAAAAGGGGACGATTTGCTGGGTTTGTAGAGGTGTTCTTGCCCCAAAAGACGCGGTCCAGGATCACGACCACCTTATTGATCCCAGTTCAACGGGAAAAAGTAACTTTCGGGGGTAGGCTCACAATTCATGTAATTTAAAAATTAAACAGCAACGTTTTCTTCCGGTTTTTATACATAACTCTAACTACGATCTGAAGTATGTGCTACCAACATTGGCGCATCTTCAAAGAAATGGAACAGTGGATGATGCATGGGTGATAGACAGCTTTACCTACAAATTCATACCTAAATCATCGGAAAAGTTACTTGTTTTGGAATTTATGTGGAAATTTTTTGAAGCCGACGTTGAGTTTTCGAATAAAATTCGCTTTTTAGATTCCTACAGTTTTTTCCCTAAATCATTGAGCGAATTAATTCAGGTACAGAAAAACGATGACGGCTGCAATGCTTACCCCCTTCTCAAGCAACAATTTCCAAATGATTTATATGATTTGTTGACGGTCAAGGGCATATATCCTTATGATTATTATTGTTCCATGTCAAGATTCGCCGAGGAAACTATTCCTCCAATTGAATCGTTTTACGATAGTCTTTACGATCGTAGTTGCACCCCCGATGAATACACTTTTGCTAAAAAAGTTTGGGCAGAGGGAGGGTGTAAAAATAGGTTTGACTACTGCAAGCTTTAATTGTCGAGTGACGTGTTAACTCTGTTAGACATTATGTGTAAAAATACGGACAAAATCTATGAGGAATTTAATCTTGATTTGGGCTATTATTTTTCATCTCCTCATCTAGTGATGGACCTCATCCTAAAAATTAGTGAGGAAAAAATTGGGCTAATCACAGACATTGATCAGCATCTGTTCATCGAAAGGTCAATGAGGGGTTGTTTTGTTTTTCACGGGGATCTTATCTTGGAAACTGATCCAACAGGAGAGAAGACGGGGACAAAATCGGATGCAGTTTTCCTTGATATGAATTCTCTCTACTCCTCGGCCATGTCCCATTATGCGCTACCTTGCGGTGACTATAAATTGCTCAATGACCCTCAAGCTCCCCATTTCCCCAACATTGGTGACAGTGTTGAGGAGAATGGGCCGGTTGGATGGTTTTTTGAAATTGATGGGGAGATACCAGTCGAGTTTCACGAGTCAGTAAAGGATTTTGTTTTTCCGTGCATCAATAGACCTGTGACTAAGGACTCTTTGAGCCCTTGCAATAGGCGTTTAGTCGAGGTGGACGGATTGCATTGGAAACCTTCAAAACAAAAACTTATTGCTGACCTTCTACCGAAAAAAAACATAGTTGTACATCATGTAGCTTTAAAATGGATGTGCAACAACGGTTTCAACGTCACAAAGGCTCACAGAGAACTCCAGTTTAGTCAAAAGCCCTATCTGAAAACGTTTGTTGACACTTTTGTCAACAAACGCTCTGCAGCGCAGACAAAAGCCGAAAAAAAATTTATAAACTCATTTTGAATTCGGCTTTCGGCAAAATGTGTGAGAGTGTTCGCAATAGGAATCGTTGTGACTTGTGACGTTGTGACCGATCCCGAACAATGTGCTCGAATTATTGCCGATCCAAATTACACTTCCTTCACAATCATTGGCCCGGACATGGTACTTTTGAATAGGAAAAAAAGACGCATTGTCTTGAATAAAAATATTGCTGCAGGCAGTGCGATCTTGGAGATCTCTAAAAAGCTCATGTTGGAATTCTACTACAATGTGGCTAGGGTACAGTGGCCGGAGAAGGGGCAAGTAGAGGTCTGCTACGGGGACACGGATTCTCTACTGTTAAAAGTAAAAACCCCAAATCTAATTGATGATTTGGCGCACGGTGAACTTATCAGCTCACGGATGGACTACACCAATTGGGGGGTTCTTTACCCAGAGCTAGTGAAACGTCGGGCGCAAAATCAGCTTTTCTTTTTTAAGTCAGAAATGGGAAGCGACATGATTTCCCGTGGTATGTTTTTAAGTCCGAAGGTGTACTTTATACAGACACACGACGAGGAAATCAAGAAACGTTGCAAAGGAGTACCCACGTGCTATGTGGATAAGAATTTCGACATGGACATTTATAGGAATTGTATTGTTCAAAATACAATTCCACGAGCCAAATTGCTGGCAATTCGTTCTCTCAAATACAGGAACTTTACTGTAAATGTAGAAAAAATTGCCATGAGTACCATCTCCGACAAGGTCTATGTTTGTCAAGATGGTTTGACAACCCTCCCCCTTGGACACTATTTAACTTCAGACCGGGCCGAATGTGTTATCCATAGGGAAAGTCTCGGTTTGAATAAAGTCCTGTAAATTATTTCCTAAAACCTTTGGGAGGGGGGGGGCCTCGCGGCCTTTGGGGGGGGGGGGGGGGGCTCGCGGCCCGGGGGCGGCCGCCAGTGGGGGGTGCACCGCCACTATCAAAGTTATCTCTTTTTTGACTTAGAGCAGATTTTTTTTGTAAATGTTTCATTCAAAAAAGTGATATTATTTCAAGTGCTTTAATCTAATGTTGTATTTTTTTTATAAATAAACAAAAAGTATTTAAGTGTTTTTTCTCTGTGTGCCTATGTAAATGTTGTATTTTTTTTATTATAAATAAATTTAAAAAAAAGTATTTTTTCATGTTTAATGTGCTTTTTTCAATGTATTGTTACTTTTTTTAGGCATATAATAAAAGAAAATATGATTCTTTATTCATCTTCTTCTTCTTATTATTATTCTTGAACAGAGTAGTAGTAGTAGGGAAATTATTTAGTCATTAGACAGCTATTGTCTACAGTTAATTGTCCAGGTGAACTGTTGAAGGGAACATGTATCAATTTAAAACACCATTCAGATCGTTTCTGTGTGGGCCATCAATGTCGGGCAAAACAACACTCTTAACTAAAATAATTAAAAATTGTGATAAAATGTTTGTGGAAAAGCCGAAAAAAATCTACTATTGTTACAGTATTTGGCAGGAGTCATACGATAAAATAAAAGCAATTGCTGCCACCATGGGTTTGGTGCAGATACAATTCATACAGGGACTTGATGTTTTCAACATTATTGAACCAAACTCTTGGCTGATCATTGACGGTCTGGCTGAATCTATTGAACAATGATCCCAGGAAATGCTGCAATTGTTCACTGTTCGCTCTCATCATGAACAGATTTCCGTTACTCTGGTTCTACACAATCTCTTTCATCAGAGCAAATGTATGCGAACACTTGCTTTGAACTGCACCTACTATATCATCTACAGAGTTGTTCGTGATTCTAGCTCGCTAATAACCCTCAATAAACAAGTCTATCCAGGTGCCCCTAAATTTCTGCTCTTGGCATACAATCAGGCAACTAATAAACCCCCACGGTTATATCCTATTGGATCTTAATCAAAATACACCCGAGGATCTGCGTGTAGTCACAGATATTTTCGACAATGAAATTACAGTATATCTCCCTGTGAACACAAAAAAGACCTATTAGTCGCTATCATGACACTGAAGAAACTACATGAAAATAGACATTTGTTTTCAGTTCTAAGCACTTCAAAACCTCCGCTTAGGAAATCAATACTCAAACATGGTATTGACAAAGATTTCATTAATCTAATATCTGAACTTTGTTTAAATTTGACCGAGGGTAATGTTCAACTGCCAGAAGTAGTTAAGCAACAGGCAAAGCAACATCGTTCTATTGTACGTACATTGGCCTCTAAAAAGAAAGGAAAGAATTTTAAAAGGAAACGACTTCTTCAGGCGGGCGGTAGCTTTTTCACACTTTTACTGCCAATAATTGCAGGACTTGTAAACAGTTTTCTCTAGATGGCAAAATCCTATAAATTGACTCCAATAGAACTCGCTCTCTCACCCGTGGAACACTTTGAGAACAATCTGAGTAAATTCCTTGACAATGAAAATATTGAGGATGATAAAAAACTGCTTTTACTTCAAGATGCACTTCGCCGAGTGGACAAACACAAGTCCTATCGATCGAAGCCCACTGCTGCTGCTGCTGGTATTGATCACAAAAAAGAATCATCTTCTCAAGAGTCTGCTGCTGCTGGAACACAATTAAAGAAGGAGGAATTGGATTCAATTGTATTGAAAATTGGAAATCTAATGCCCCACTCATATCGTGAACAAAGTAAACGACTCCTAACCTATCTCTTGGAAAGTGGTCAAGATCATATTCAAGTTGAGAGCAATGGGGAAGGGAATATAATTCAGGGCAAGAGCTATAATCTACTTGATTTAATCTATGACATGGTTACAAATCATAAAGGACTATTATCATTTGACACTCATCTATACAACTTTCTAAATACATTAAACTTCCCCAAAAGTCTTATTGGCAATAGACAAATTCTAAAAATAGTAAATGAACATGCATTCTCATCATCAACATTGACACCATTAAAATATGAAGAAGAAGAAGATTTTAAATCAATTTTGGAAAATACTAGCACACCACTGATAGCTAGACAAAAGCGAAGACGTATCAAATCAAAGTCACCATTACCACCAACAGCCAGTATACAAAAGGGTAGCGGACGTTACACAACGTGTTTACATTCAAAATGGTTGAAGTTCTGAAAGGTGTTTATGAAAATATTGGTGAGGCGGGGAGTTTAAGTTCCCCCACCACTCTTTCCAAAGTCACTGGTGTTCGCACTAAAAGTGTACAAGACTCTACAAAATGAATCAAGTTACACTCTGCATAGAAATCATAGACTTCGTTCCAATCAATATCGAAAAACTAAAGCCTTTTACCCATTGCATATGATGCAAGCAGATCTCCTGGCTCTAGATCAGATTCAAAGACGTCTCAATACACTGTACAAGTACATTCTACTTGCAATAAGTGTTTTTAGTCGCTATGCATATTCAATTCCATTGCGATCAAAGAGAGGTGTTGAAGTTGCTCAGGCCATTGAAAGTATTCTCGAACAGGATTCATATGAAAAAATTCAAACGGATCGCGGTAGTGAATTTGTTAATCCCCATGTTGCAAAAGTACTAGAGAAATATAGTACACTGCTCTATCATAGTCACAGTCCTATAAAGGCCGCATTGGCCGAACGATTGATAAGAACTATTCGATTTTTAATTTCAAGATATTGTACATTGAAAAATACATTGGCTTTTATTCATGATCTAGATAAAATCATGTTGATTTATAATCAACGACCTCATGGATCATTGTCCAACTCTACACCAACGGAAGTTCATCATTCTGATCATGATAAAATTGACACCTTTCTTAAACAATATTCCAATGAATCAAATCTCAAGAAGAAAAATAAATTCAATGTTGGTGATACTGTTCGAATTAATAGAACAACTAATGTTTTTGAAAAGGGGAATTACTTGTGGTCCACTGAACTTTTTATAGTGGCAAAAATCCTAGACACTAAACCTATAACTTATCGTCTGCGTTATACCAAAGATGAAGAGATTCTCGGTGGCTTTTATGACTATGAACTGCAAAAAGTTAAAAATGCTAGTGAAATCTATCAAATTGAAAAGATATTAAAGACACATACTCGCAGGGGTAAGAAACAGTTACTTGTTCGCTGGCTATGATACAACTCTGATTTTGATTCTTGGATCGGTGTTGAAGATATTGACAATGCCCAATGATTTCTATGTAACTTTCATGTCCAACATTTCCGATCCTCTCTACAATGACTTGAATACGACAAGTGATTTTTGGACAAAAATCTTCCCCGCCATCAAATTTGACGGTGCGTATGAAGTGGCTCTTGTCGACTGTATTCTCAAAACTACCTATGACATCCTGAGAAAGGATCGAGTGTATGATATAAAAGTTATACCGTTCAATTGGACACTCTTTGTCGACTATGAATGGGTTGAAGCACATAAATCTAGCGAATATCCTCATGTCAAATTGAAATATATTGAATATGATAATATGGGAGATTTGTGTCGTACAATCAATAGAAAAATCTAACATCGTAGGAATGGTACATTCCATTTTAATTGTGCATTGGAACATGATAGGATTTACAATACCTCACCTGTTGACACTGAAATAATTATTCTCAATGATAATCTGAGAGATGTTCTTGGCTTTAAACAGAATATGATCAATGGGAAAAATTCTGGCACCGTTTACGGGATGGATCAAGTTATTTTTGCTGATTATCCACCTGGTTTCGCCTCGGACTTTTGCATATTTCTCTATGCATCCTTTGTGGAAACGTCGAGAGTCGGTAATTCAAATGTCCCCCTCCTACGTGTTCTTGAACGAAAAACAACTCATGAACTTGTTCATCACTATAATATAAAGCATCTTCAGTATGTTCCTGTAAACACTTCGTATTTGTAACTCTGCCAGTTAACACTAAGAAGTGAATTGGGTGATCCTCTAGCAATAACAAAAGGCTTAGCAGTGATTACATGTCATTTTTGACCCATTGTCAACGACAGCACAATCACCTAAAATGAACAATAGAAGAATTCCATTTGTCTGTCCCGATATTGATTGTTATGTTGGTGCTTTGAGTCCACGTCAAATAGGCAATGGATTGGACTACTACGAGGGTCGTACTACGAATTCTGGCTATGGTCTTGGTAGCTAGTTTGCTAGGCTATTTCGTTCTGCACTACCCCTTGCCAGAAAATATCTTGTACCTGCTGCATCAAATTTTGCTACCTCCACACTACAGGACTGGGGGTCGGGCCAGAATTTCAAGGAGAGTGTTAAGGAAAATATTAGATCTTCAGCAAGAGCCGTTGGAGAGCAACTAAAATCTCGACAAAATGGGGAGGGATTGAAAAAGATGCGTTCGCGTCATTCACTCATCAGTCTCCACCCAGGCAGGAAGCAAAGGACATCAACAAGGACTTTGGGGAATAAAACAACGAAGGCCAATAAGCAGAAGAAGAAAAAGAAAAAAGATTGTTAGATCAAAGAAGGATTTCTTCTCTTAAGATGATTTATCTCCCCCACAGGGAATCATATCCATCAATCAGTTCCTCATTGAATCTATTCAATGCTGAAAATGTTGATGTCAGTGTCAAGTATGGCTACTATGAACAATTTCATCCCCAACAACCCCTCTCGGAGAATATACACTTTCAAATATTTTCCAATGAAGACTATTTCATTGATTTGTCGTCAACATTTATTTATTTAAATGTTGTGGTGAAGAAAAAGTCAGATAATACAACTCCAAATGCCGGCGATGGTCTCTCCTATGAAAACTGTATTCTACACAACCTATTCAAACAAATTAATGTATTTATTAATGGAACATTGGTGAGCACTAGCAATAATTTATCAAACTATGCAAGCTACATACAATTTATGATGATGACGCCAAAGGCGTACAAGTAGATGAGAGGACAATCATTGGGCTATGAATATCGATCAGGTGTTGATACTGACGGTGAGTTGACTACTGCAGTGACCCAGGAGTATCATCTGGTTGGAAAATTAAATCATGAGATATTCAATATATCCCAATGGCTACCCCCCCAATGTCAAGATTGACATAAAGTTACAGATGGCCCCATCGAATTTCATTTTGAGAAAAACCCTTCCTGCAGCACCCGATGCAAATGTCATTATCACATCGGCAATTCTCCACGTCCGAAAACAACAGGTTATGAGCTCTGTTGCATTGGCAGTGGAAAAGCTAAGAGCCAATGGTAACAACACTAAACTTCTTGTCCCCCATACAATCACCAATCAACGTCACATTGCCGCCGGCTCTCGTAGCTATAGCGATTCATCATTTATCAATGGAGAAATCCCATCAAAATTGGCTTTGGCCTTTGTGAAGAGTGGCAGTGCCGTTGGATCCTGGACTGAATCCCCCATGATTTTAATTTTTTTGGTCTTTCTAGCCTTGTGTGCAAAGTGAATGGTATTCCATTGTACACTCTATCATTTGACAAAAAATCGTATAGAAATCTGTACGAGTTGACCATGCAATCCCTGGATCATGACTCTCAACTATTTGAAAATGGAATAACCGATTCAATGTTTTCAAAAAATCATGGGGTTATTGTTTGGATTTGTCAGGCACACAGGATATTAGTATAGTACGAACAGGGAATGTACGTTTAGAGTGTACATTTGCCGATGCTCTGACTGAGAGTATCACGCTAATATCACTGAGTCAATTTGAAACCTATTGGGAAATCACACCCGACGGCAGTGTTCTACTAGACCTAGCACCATGAACACAAACCAAATAATCAATGTATTTAGTATGGATCCATACATGTCCCAGTCCAAGTCCTCTTGCATACCTTCGGACTTCATTGAAAAAATTCCAAGTGTTAACAATACCCTAATCATTGTTAATAGCAGTCCATCGACTTTGAAGACCGGTCATTGGCTATGCATCTTTCAAACAGCGAAGAATATTGAATTTTTTGATCCTCTTGGCCTATCGTATAAATTCTACGCTCCATACATCAGCAACTTTAAAGAAAGCAGTGGGAAAACCATTATTCAAAATCAACGAAGAGTACAGGATTTAACGACTAAGACATGTGGCTTTCATGCATTACTCTTTTTCATGTTCAGATGTCGTGGATACACCTACAAGCAGTTTCTCAACATCTACGTTGACTTACCTCGATTGAACGACTTTCTAGTGGATAATATACTTACAAGTGTATTTAATATTGATTTTAGTGCCCTAAGAATAAAATGTTCTAAAGATGTATGTAAAAATCTATATACATGATAAAATGACTTTTCTACTCTTTAGATTTCATCCACTACTAGGTATTTGTCGACAACAACTAGTGCAGGTAGATTATCTGAATTCACAGTGTACTGATCCTGATGTACTGCAATGTCAGGGTCACATTTTTTACAGTAGAGCGTGACTTCACTCTTGTCATATCTCTTTGTATAGTCAATGATACTATTCTCATTCATTCTATAGAATTCACATGTTTCAATTTGCTTATTTGAAGCAATTTCATAAACCGTGTCCTCAAGTGTCGAATCACATTCCGTCACAGCCAAATAAAAATCAGTGGGCTTATAATCATAACACCCATTGTCTTCACAACAATGACGTAGAAACCATATTCTTTTGTTGTTCCAACAGTTGAATCACTGACCCGGTTCCTCCTCCCAGAACAATCTAAAACCACGACGATACAAATCTCGTAGCAATAAACTAAAATCACGGTTAGGATTCTTTCCAATCCTACCGGGATATGTATTCTCCCACTGCTTACATTTATCATAATGACAATTGGAGCATAGGTGTCCTCTAGGATGAGTCACACACCTCTTCAAGACAGGAATTACAACCTTTAATTTGTACAGCATATCCTCTATGCAATTAACACGGGTTGCATAATCTACACTTTTCATCATACTCATCAATCATTGTGCAATTCTCACATGATGACCAGCTGCCCTGTGTGTAAATACATAACGGACATGTATGGAACATTTTGTCATGTGTTGACACTCTCACTGCCACAATGAAACTGAGCTAGCAACAACAAAAATTGTCTGAGATAGAGAGAGAGGGGAGTAAATCATCCTTGAGCACCATCTTTCTCATGAAAAAAGTCCCAAATTTCTAAACTATTGTTTAAAAGCATATCCACAATATCATTTTGCCGTGTTGTGATCAATATATCAATAAATTGTGTAAATGCATTTGGACCACGACGTAGAAGCTTCATACAATAGTCTAATGATGGAGAATCAGTTTTCATTACATCGACAAGCATTCCCCGAGAAAATATCTTCCTTTGAATAGATAGCTCTAGAAAATTGTCATCTAGAATCCAACGTTTTCCATAAGAACTAGATTCCCCATGATTCGCTCTTTCTCGAATCTATCCATTTTTTTAGAGTCCTAACTCTCTCACAACCAACTTCAGACTAACCAGAATTTTTTCTACTCTAAAAAAAATATACGCTAGTCTACTATAGAAAAAAAATACCATTGACTTAGAAACAATTTTATTGAACATAATTACAATAATAATAATCACTTATGCATTTTTTTCTCATCAATATATTTCGATAGGACATCTAATGCTGACCGAAGTTTATTTATATGGAGAATATTCACTTTTCCAGCAAAACATAGCTGCTCCTCCTGCTTAAATTTGCTTAATGATATCACGTATCTAGCATACATAGTGTCCCATTCAAGAAATAGTCTACAACCAGCGGTTATTTCCACAGCCACATTGGGTACTCATATATCGTTGCTGCTGTTGTCGACTCCATCATTAATCTCCAATAATGTAAATGCACCACTCATTTTTTCTCTACTAATATCCTCGCAAATAAACTATTCTCTTTGAATTCAATTCTCTTACTAATATGAATTGTAAAGAAAACTATTCCTTTTATTCAAATCCCAATCACCAATAAAGTTATACTCACTCTCTTTGAAAAGGTGTATATGCCCTGTAGAAGTATTACCTATATGCATGGGGATAGACACTCTCTTTGAAAAGGTGTAGAGCTTCTATAGAATAACGTAGAAATTGCTATATGTCTCCGCAAATAACATGGAGATTGCTCTACCTCCGTCAGAAATGGAACCTCTTACCCTACTTTAGCCTGATGCATATGGTAAGGAACAAAAAACATCCTTCTCCCGAGTTGTCTCCAAGACTTCCTTAGAAATCTCTAGAAACCTTGTTCTTCTTTTTGAAAAAGTCTGGTTAATTAACCATTCTGGATTCATGTTGCTTATTAGTATTTTCCTTAGAAAAGACAACTCCTCCTCAACAAATTTTGGAGAGCAAATACTAAAGATCCGATCAGTTAGAGATGATC
This sequence comes from Artemia sinica, assembly GCA_027921565.1. Lineage (NCBI taxonomy): Eukaryota > Metazoa > Arthropoda > Branchiopoda > Anostraca > Artemiidae > Artemia > Artemia sinica. The sequence goes on from CM051256.1 coordinate 9,429,361, forward strand.
AAACCAATTTTTACTTGGCGAGCGTGACCGGAACTATAAAACAAAAATCTATTGTTATTTATCGGTTTTCTGTAAATTTTAAAATCCAGACTATTTTGATTTTTCAAAAAAAGAACATCTAGAAATGGAAGTTTCCCATTCTCTTCTAATTCAACAGTAAACTTTAAATCGCCCCCCAAACAATTAAGATGTTCCAAAAATCCTTTTAATTCATCCTCCCCATAATCCCATACTGAAATAATGTCATCCATATACCGGCCCCAGAAAATATGTTTAAAAAAATATGAATCTAACGCAATTGTTTCAATATTCTCCACACAAATATTAGCTAATAAAGGGGATAAAGGGGCCCCCATAGGTAAACCACTTATTTGTTCGAAATACTCCCCTCTAAATTGAAAAAAATAAGAGAACTTATTGCACAACCTTACTAAATACATAATTACAGAAACTTCCAAATCTGTTTTGCCACTAATCAAACCCAAATTTCTTAACAGCGTTCCTTCTAGAAGAGTTTTGGCTGCTTCTACATCAATATTTGTGTACATTAACACAATTTCGAAGCTCGAAAGCAAAGAATTTGAAGAAATTTCTACTTTTTTCAGTTTTTCAACGAAATTCGAAGAATTCTTAATATGCAAAATTTGTGTAGACAAAAGTGGTTTACAGATTGACACTAAACATTTGCTCAAAACATTTGTTGGTGACCTTGTTAATAAAGTTGAGGTGTAATTTTTCCTTCATCCTTTAAGCACTTCAATTCGTTCTTAAACTTATTTGTAAAAGAGTCTGTTGGATTATACGATAGCTTCTTGTTTACTTTTTAATTTTGATTCGTAGTCCTCAGTATTCATCACAACTAAAGTGTTACTCTTATCTGCTTTTGTAATGGTAATTGAACCATCCTTTTTCAAGTTTTTAAGAATTCTTATGTCTTTGATGGTCGTACTAGGAAATTCCGGTTTCAATACAAAATTAGACAGGGTTTTTACGGTAGAAGCTCTTACTAAGCTAACATCTTTTATTAGATTTGCGTTTTTATGCAAAGATGTTTCTATTGAAGAGATAATGTCTTCCACGGGGACTTTATCCGGTTTAAAACAAAATTTCGGACCCTTTTCAAGCACTGATTGTTCTTGCATCGTTAAAGTTCTGGATAAAAAATTAACCACACCTGGTCCAAGAATTGACGAAGGTATTACCGCATTATTTGTTGATAATTTCGAAAACTTTTTTAGCAATATTTCTCTGGAAAGGCGAAAGTCATGACTGAAGTGATTTTTTCCTGTTTGTTGAATAAAACAAAAGTCACTTACACTAACCTTTTTTGATATAAGATTTTCCAGGGAAAGTTTATCTCTCTCTATTAAAGCTCTTTTTCGAATTTTATCTTTTTAATGTGATTTAAAGTCTCGAAATGTAAGCTTCGTTCAAACTTTTCTTCCTTGAAAGTGCCCAAATGTAAATTGAATTTTAGTGAAGGTCGCACAATTCTCATCTTCTTAAATTGTAGAATAAAATCCTGTTGGTTGATAACATTTGCATGTTTTTTCTGAGTGTTTATATATTTATACACAATTTTGGTCAAATCATCCCCATAAATATGACGTAGTTAACTTCGGAGACCATACTGCCTTTCCATGACGATAAATAAAAGTTCAAAATAGGGATAAAATCCTTTTTAATAGACAGTGTATAATAAATTTCACAAAAAATACCAGATATTTCGGTCATATATGCAGTGATCGTCATCAGTAGTAAAACTAAACTAAAACAATTTAAAACAAAAGTTTATATACTAAATCAAATAAAACTACATATTGTTTAAATCTCTAATTCTTTTCAAAGCAAAGGCAGAACCTAGCCTCTTTGACCTTCTTGGATTCGGTTCATTAGCGTTCCATGATATAACATTTGGACAAAGGTCAACTACATTGGATTAATTGAACTTTACTCTGTCAGATTTTAATAAATTATCATAGATAGAGTTCAGCCCATATTCACCTGTATCCCGATTCAAAGCAATTTTCTTGAAAAAGATTTTCTTTATTTCAAGAGTTTCACGAAAATTTTGCTTTAGACCCCGATCCCTAGAACTCAAAGAGAAATTCTCGAACAAAATAAAATGGTCTGGAGAATTAAAAATATGTTCTGAAAGGGCTGAAGTAAAATCTTCAGACTTTGAATCTTGCTTTAAAGCCGAAGAAATAGAATCTTTATGCTGTAATAATCTCATTTCCAAACTCTGGTGAGTACGTCCTACATATGAGCTTCCGCAAGTACATGGGATCTGATAAACCCCACTCTGTTGCCCCATTGAAGTTAGATCCTTCCCAGAATTTAGAAAACTACTCAAAGTATTATTACTATTTCAAGCTACCCTTAGACCATTGTTTTGTAAAATTCTTTTAAGTTTTTCACTTAGCCCGAGTGCATTTGGTAAGGAACAAAAAAACATCCTTCTCCCGAGATGTCTCCAAGACTTCCTTGGAAATCTCTAGAAACCTTTTTCTTCTTTTTGAAAAAGTCTGGTTAATTAACCATTCTGGATACATTTTGCTTATTAGTATTTTCCTTAGAAAAGACAACTCCTCCTCAACAAATTTTGGAGAGCAAATACTAAAGATCCGATCAGTTAAAGAAATGATCAAACCAATTTTTACTTGGCGAGCGTGACCGGAACTATAAGACAAAAATCTATTGTTATTTGTCGGTTTTCTGTAAATTTTAAAATTCAGACTATTTTGATTTTTCAAAAGAAGAACATCAAGAAAAGGAAGTTTCCCATTCTCTTCCAATTCAATAGTAAACTTTAAATCCCCCCAAACAATTAAGATGTTCCAAAAATCCTTTTAATTCATCCTCCCCATAATCCAATACTGAAATAATGTCATCCAAATACCGGCCCCAGAAAATATGTTTTAAAAAATATGAATCTAACGCAATTGTTTCAATATTCTCCACACAAATATTAGCTAATAAAGGGGATAAAGGGGCCCCCATAGGTAAACCACTTATTTGTTCAAAATACTCCCCTCTAAATTGAAAAAAAATAAGAGAACTTATTGCACAACTTTACTAAATACATAATTACAGAAACTTCCAAATCTGTTTTGCCACTAATCAAACCCAAATTTCTTAACAGCTTTCCTTCTAGAAGAGTTTTGGCTGCTTCTACATCAATATTTGTGTACATTAATACAATGTCAAAGCTCGAAAGCAAAGAATTCGAAGAAATTACTAATTGTTTCAGTTTTTCAACAAAATTCGAAGAATTCTTAATATACGAAATTTGTGTAGACAAAAGTGGTTTACAGATTGACACTAACCATTTGATCAAAACGCTTGTTGGTGACCTTGTACTTGACACAATTGGTCGTAATGAGTAGAAAAGGGCGTACCAGCAAAAAACGAGATTTAATGTCCTTGGTAAAAAAGTCAGGAAGAGATTTAATATCCATGGTAAAAGTGTTCTTTCATGGTCAATCAGGGGATGTTTCTAAGCCTAATGGATACAGACGGGAGTGACGCAATATCTTCACTGATGTTACATAATTTATTCATGGTTTATTGATCTACGAAGGGGAACTAGATTTATTGGAAATTGATTTGCATAATCGACGGGGAATTATCGATTTTAACGGGACAGGTTTGCAGTGACTCATTCTAGGTCAATCAGGGAGTTACGTAAGGTTTCACTTACATCACAATTCGCCCTTGAGATTTTGTTTATAATGGACATTCGTTGAGGTTAAATTATCATAGAGTCTCAAGAAACCATGGAGAGAACATCAAATATTGATGAGTTGGAAGCTTTAGCTTCACAGATTTATAATGTGAGTTCTGTTTAGTAAATTTTCTTAGGTTTTTCCAAATAAAATCATTTTTATAGTCCCCCTCCAGTATATACAAATTCAGGGTATACCCCCCCTCCCAATACAAAAAAATCTCCACTATGCGATTTTTATAGTCGTTAGAAAGCGTAAAATACGCTCTTTTTTACCATGTAAACCCCCCACTGTTAACTATTATAATTCTTTCATTGGAAATAATTCAGAGTTTATATGGGGGAGGGTGGAGGAGGCTGTGCCTGAGTTAAAGCCTCGCTTCTAACAACTTCGCTGTAAAGTGAAACAAACTGTTTCTTCCTGTGAAAAGTAAGGGGATGGATTCATTGCGCAGACATGTACACCCTTTGACAAGAAAACTAATGTAGCCTTTCCTACATGCAACTCTTAAGTTTAGTGTTTGGTTAGCTTTTAGTTATGCCATATTTTGTCAGCTATATTTATGGCTGGCTTTTTGAGATCTATATTTTAAACCATTGGCCTGGATTTGATACACCTTTGGCCCTAAAGAATAATGCTAGTTTTTTTAAACTTTAAACACATCTTAGCTCTCTTTTGCTTTAAATTATATGTTGTTTTATTTTCTAAATGGTAAAAATAGAAACATTGATTTCTATCCTAAGGCTACAGACTACTGATTGTCAAGGTTTATTTCTCACAAGTTGTGTAATAAAAACATTTGATTTCAAAGCCTAGCTTCTTCCTCCCAAATTTTACTTTTTGCTTTGCTGAAAAGGGGGGGGGGGGAGGGGCTTCTTTGGGACAATGGCAGATGCTTTCTATAGAAAATTATGCCTTACAATAAATTCTGTAGAAGGGGGTACTAATTTTTCTTCTCTAACAGGGAGTCGTTATTTTATACTAAATTTTTTCTTCTTTTTAAGGACAATTATGAGAAATGCCCTCCTCCTCCTGAAAAGAGAACTAGGGGTAATGATGTATCTCCTATGCAACAGCTGGAGATAGCTGGCCCATCCAGAGCGACCCATATCCGTTCCAGACCAGCGCTGCCTGCCACAGTCCCATCCGATCAGACACCAATGCAGCCTGGCAGAAAATTAAAGAGAGAGTGGATGGCTGCTCACACGATGGTGAACCCCACTGCTCCAACCCCCCAAGCCAGTGACATCACTGCCACATCTGCATATCCCACTGACACTGCTCGCCCAGTTGCACAACAGCGTGACGTCACCGCCCCGTCCATACTCCGACAAGCGTTCCCAGGACCATCCGGCACTCAAGTGCAACCAGAATTTGGAGATGTGAACATTTTTAGCTCTAGTTTCTACCTGGTTATAGAAATATCTAACTATTTCTTTCAAATTTTTTAGGCCTTTCTTTTCGCCATTTTTCAACACAGTAAAAGTGTGTCAGAGATATTAAAAGACATTTTTCGCTATTTTTTTAACCTGATAAAACATAACGTTCTCCCTTTGAATTGTTTAATTATTGCATGCATTTAGCCTGCTGAATTCTCTTGAATTAGGTTAGCAAAGACAAAAAAGGCAGTCTGAAAGAGATAGGCTATCCATATCAAACCAAGTAAAGACCCCGGTTTTTTCCAAAGTAGAAAAAGAGTATTAATATGAAATTTTATGGGGGGCTTGTTTGAACAAAATCAAAACCTACTATGTCATGTTTTAGATTGTAAATATCTTATATTAAGATGGAAATTGAAACTTTCAGGATATATAGAGTGGGGAACAGTGAATTGACCAAATGCTAATACTACTACTACTACTACTACTACTAAGCGTGTTTTTAAGTACATGTGATTAATAATCCGATTTTGAAAATAGGGTGTTTTAGACACTTTGAAAATAAGCTATTTTCTTTTATAGATTGCATTGGTTACATATTCTTTGTCTCCCCCTCATAATTTGAAGAAGAAGAAGAACATTGACGCGGCTATGGAGTTTCATGCCATTCAGAACAATGAAACATCACCTATCAACGAACAGCATGGTATCGTTAACTCTGTTGAAATACCTTTAAATATGATAATTTATTAACTAATTATTTCAATATAGATAGTAGCACAGTTTAGCAAGGTAATGTAGATAGTTCAGAGGGGGACTTACCATTGCTAAGTCCAAATACTTTGCAAATTTTATGTGATTTTGCCAATGAGTTAACTGAGAATGTTTCACCCTCAGATTACATGAACATAGTTCCAGTTCAAACAAATGAAATGACTTCGATAAATTCTCACAGTCCTATTATTGAAAAAAGTGGGGATGGACGGGGGATAATATACAAAAGGGGGAGGTTAAAAATACACAATTTACCGTACTACCAGAATTCTATCAATCAAATTCGGTATTAAATACAATAGTCGTCTATAGTGCAACCTTTGGGGATCCCTTTAATTCGCTTATGGGGGGGGGGGAATTTTATATCTGACCCTATAGATATTGTTCATGTATATGTAGAAAAAAATCGTGCATTCTTAGAAAACCAGATTCAATTGTGGGGAGGGGGGGGGGTAGGGACTCTATTAAGGCTTCATTTGTTTTACAGATATTTTGTTTAAATGAGGGCAAACATGAGGTTATGACCATTATGTACACTTCGAGATGCTAGTGGTCTATTCTCATTTAGAAAGTTATGAAACAGTTTTTATGCAGTGGATAGACCACATTATTACGCATCTCAAAAATTATAATGAAAATGGTAGTGGTTCCGTAGTTTTATTTATTGAAAATTTAAGCGTCAATATTTGTAAATTTAAAAAAGATTTTATTTTAAGAGGGGGGCTGGTGGGCCAGGGTCTATAGTTTTAAAATATCATCCAGATTTAGAGGGTTGCGAGGCCGTTCAACGAATCTGTTTTGAAACACGTCAAAAATATTTCATGTACGCTTTCCTAATATCAGCATTCGAACCTCTAACACGTGACGCTGCAAAGAAAAATTTAGAATACTGGGTTGTACATGGGAAGGAGGGCTCTGATTTTCCCCCTGTAGATTTCTCATATTTAGAGGGAAAATTTCCAGTAACGCTAAGGTCAATTGATATTTTTGAAAGGGCCAATGCCCATTTAAATATCGGCGTTACTGTGGTCCAGTATGAAACTGAATTTGAGGATGGAGCACGTTCTAATAAAAAGGGGGTGTTGTTCCCAGTAAAGGGTCCATCAATTGAATTGGTGAAGCACTGGGTTTGGTTGTTATACACACCACCTAGTGAACCCAATGCAATTTTCCATTTTAACTTAATTACAGATATCAGTAAACTTCTGGGAGGGGTAAGGATCTAGGGGTACGTTTCTACTGTCCAACATGCCTTTCCCTATTTCGTAGTGATTTAAAACTACAGAATCACACGAAAAATTGCAGGTGGCATGGCTATCAATCAGTGAAAACAGTTTCGGGTGACAGGGCCATTTTAAGATTTAAAAATTTCCAAAATACCCTCCTTCAAAGCAATAAGATCTCTTTGGATTGTGAAGCTAGGCTAGTGGATGTGAACGACACCCGATTTCCGAATCAAATCAAAGAACATCAAGCTATTTTGGTTTCCTATGCCCACTTGCAAAGAGACAACTCTAACACAATGCAGTTGTTAGAAATAGTCGACACGTTAGATGAGAATGAGTGTATGATCAAGGCATTAACTAAATTAATTGTCACTGCAAATGGAGGTATTTCTCGTTTGAGAAATACTCATTACCCAATGTTGTTGTCAGCAGAGGATTGTCTGGCGATTAAAAATAAAAAAATATGCTGGGTTTGTAAGGGGGAATTTGAAGAGGGGGCTAAGGGGAAAGGGACTAGGGGGAAAGAGAAAGTCAGAGATCATAATCACTTGTGGCAGGAAATATCGTCAGGGGGAAGTAATTTTCGTGGTGTAGCACATCAATCGTGCAATGTGAATGTAAGCCAGCAGTTTTTTATACTGGTTTTCATTCACAATTCAAATTACGATTTAAAATTTATTTTACCGGCTTTGGTACGTATGCACAGGGATGGAGGGGGAGTAGATAGTCCATGGGTAAACAATTTATTTACCTACAATATTATCCACAAATCAGCTGAGAAGCTGGCGCTTCTCGAGTTGAAATGGCAGGTGGAGGCTAATGGACATACGTGCTGGAATAAAATCCGGTTTTTAGATTCGTTTAGTTTTTCCCCAAGGCTTTGAGTCAATTGATTCAAGTGCAGAAAAGCTACAATTTTGATAGTTTTCCTTCGCTTAACCAGCGCTTTCCAGACAGTGAAATGTATCACCTACTGACCTGTAAGGGCATATATGTATGTGGCTATTACTGTTCTGGTGCACGGTTAAGCGAGGAGAAACTACCTCCAATTGAAGCTTTCTATAATTCACTTACCAATAGTGAATGCACTGCCGAGGAATATGAATTTGCCGAGAGGGTTTGGGTTATGGGTAACTGTAAAAATGGGTGGGATTACTGTAAACTGTACTTGGCCAGTGAAGTTTTAACTCTTTTATATATTGTGTAAAAACATAGATCGAATTTATTCAGAGTTTGGATTAGATTTAGATTATTATTTTTCCAAACCTCATTTGGTGATGGACTTGATTTTAAAAATTAGTAGGGAGGAAATAGGGTTGATCACTGATGTAGATCAACACCTTTTTGTAGAAAGATCGGTGAGGGGGAGGGGTATGTTTTTCATGGAGATTGCGTTTTAGCAACATATCCAAGTGGACAAGACACTGGTGTAAAGTCTAATGCAGTTTTCCTTGACATGAACTCATTGTATCCCTCGGCAATGTCTCACTACTCTTTGCCGTGTGGAAACTATAAATGGCTTGAGAATCCTTGTGAGATCACTGATATTCACAACGTCGAGGACAATGGGCCACAAGGATGGTTCTTTGAAATTGACGGGCACATACCATTGGATCTTCACGATTCTGTCAAGGATTTTGTATTCCCTTTTGTCAATAGATCAGTGACAAAGGACTCGCTGAGCCTATACAATCGATCTTTGGTTGATGATATGGGCATGCACTGGACCCCCTCCAAGCAGAAACTGATTGTAGATCTAGACCCTAAACATAATATCGTTGTTCACCATGTGCTTTTGCGATGGATGGTGAACAATGGTTTCAAGATCACAAAAATAAATAGGGTCCTGCAATTCAGTCAGAAACCCTACTTGAAGACGTTTATCGATACCTTTGTCGATAAACGCTCTAAGGCAAAAAGTAAAGTTGAAAAGGAAATGCAAAAGCTCATTTTAAATTCAGCATTTTGCAAAATGTGTGAAAGCGTACGAAACAGATCACGTTGTGACGTCGTAACCTACCTCCAAGAATGTGCACGAATTATTGCTGACCCCAATTTTACAGCATTCACGAGCATAGAGCCGAACATGGTTCTTCTACACAGGAAAAAGAGAAATGTTGTACTGAACAAGAATATAGCGGGAGGTAGTTCAATGCTGGAAATTTCCAAAAAAACTCATGTTGTCGTTTTTTTACAATGTGTGCAAGGTACAATGGCCAAGGGAGGGGGAGGTTCAAGTTTATTATAGGGGTATAGATTCTCCGCTGTTAAAAGTTAAAACCGGGGATTTATTAAATGATTTAGAGAATGAGGTGCACATCAGCTCACGGATGGATTCAACTAACTGGAATGCGTCCCTCTACCCCGGGCTGGTAAAACGTCAAGCTCCCAATCAGCTACTAATGTTAAAATCAGAGACGGGGAGTGATTTAATATCCAATGGGGTGTTCCCCGGTCCTAAGGTTTACTGTGTAGAAACACACGACAAATATGTAAAGCAAGCGTGTAAAGGGGTCGCCTACATATTTTGTAAAAAATAATTTCAACATGAGTGCCTACTAAAACTGTGTAGATAGTTGTTTAGTGCCATGAGCACAAGTGCTAGCAATTCACTCTCTGCAGTATAGAAACTATACTCTTAGAGTTGAAAAGAATGCCATGTCATGTATATCTGACATGGTCTTTGTAATCGAGAATGATGTAAATATACTCTCCCACGGCCACTAACGAATTTCAGAACGGGTCGAATGTGCAGACTATCGCAACCAACTCGGTCTGGATAAATTAAATTAACCTAACCTAACCTGATAAATTAACTTAAATGCTCAAATAGTACAACCTAACCTAACCTAACCTGATAAATTAAGTTAAATGCTAAAATAGTACAACTTAACCTAACCTGCAACAGCAGCGACTACTGTACACAATTTCCACCGGCCTTCGACCCCGGGGGAGGTGGGGGTTCCCGCCCGCGGCTGGCCTTCGGTCCGCAGCTCCCGCCCACGGACAGCCTTAGGCCCGCGGCCCCGGGGGTGGGGGCCCTTAGGGGGAGGGGTATCTTTTAAATGTTGTCAATTGCCAGGTTTCTCATATTCTATTCTTAGTGTTCAACTGTGCTATTGTTAGTGTTTTAAGTTGTTTTTTTTATTTTTTATTTGTCAATAAGTGAAAAATGTTGTTCTTATTGTTGTACAAATAGTGTTGTTGTTAATAAATGAAAAAATGCTATTATTGTTGTACAAACAGTGTGTACTATTCTTATTGTATCTTAAGTTGTTGGTGTTCTTGCTGTACAAAAAAGTGTTTTTGTCAATAAATGAAAAAGTTTGTTGTTGTACATTAGTGATGTTGTTAATAAATATTGTTGTTTCTAGCGATGGAAAAAATATTGAAGATAATATTTGTTATTGTTTGTGATAGTAAAATTAGTATTTGAATCAAACGTATTCTTATTAATCAAAACAAAACCCGGTTTTCTCAATAAGTCAGATATGAATGGCATAGGTTTATTTCCCTATTTCTTATTTCTTATATTTGAACCGGATGCCGTAATTTCTCTGATATATATATATTAATCGATTTGTATGTTAATGCTGATTTTGAATCTCTTTGAATTATTTCATTTAATTTAATCCATTAAAAGTTACGAGGAATTAAGAATTATTGAACTATAAATTTTGACGTCTCAAAGCTTTGTTTCCGCGGCGCAATTATATCTTACTTAAGAGATACGAATTCTTATAGGCTAGCAGGGGTTAGAAACTCTTTCCAAGCTGTGGCGATGACAACTTTTGGTACTTTTAGGGATGAAGAAGCGTGGCCTCTTCTTTTCGGGCTATCTGGAGATCAGATTCCTTTGGGAGCATTTACCTTGGAGACTTACGAACTGGTTACCTATTATTGGACTAGACGCAGACATATAAATGAAATAAACACAGATAAAAAGACAATGGATTTATTGAACTTACATGCTTAGTCGCACAGGAACAGGTCACTTCTATGACAATAACGGTGACCAAAATCGTCTGAATCTCTCTAGTTCTAAGGTACTAATCGCTTCAAATCTGGATAGAGATTAAAATTAAAAAGGCACATTTACCCCACTCCCAAACGCAGTTCTTTCGTCCTGCGCTGTACGGACTGGCTGCCATTGGCCCAAGAGGACCAAGGATGTAAATCTTTCGTCCAATGAATTCTTTAAGATTTTTCAGATGACTCAGGCGTTCACACGATTTTTTTGCCTTTTAAACTTCCTTAGAAATGTTGTGCATTGCATTTTTTTTTGCTACAATTATCTTAGCGAAATTTGAACGACTAGCGTCGTTGTTTGACTGAAGATAGAACGCAGTTTCTCTTTTTGCTGATTAAAAATTTAGACTCTCGGAAGCGGTATTTGAACTCAATTAGGGAACGTTTAATTTCTGCCCGAATCATCTTTAGAAGGAAAGAATCTTGTATTTTAAATATATGGTATTCTACTGCTGGTGCATGTTCATGCTGTAAAAAAAGTGTTTTTGTTAATAAATGACAAATAGTGTGTGCTATTCATGCTGTACAGAAAAGTGTTATTGTTAATAAATGCTATTGTTGCTATTGTTCTTGTTGAACAAATAGTTTGTGCTACTCATGCTGTACAGAAAAGTGTTGATGTTAATAAATGAATGAAATATTATTTTCTTTGTTCTTGTGCTAGATAGATCTATGGGAAAATTATTATTTATTCATTTATTCTTATTCTTTTATTATTCTTTTCTTTTCTCTTATTTCTTTTCTATTCTCTTATTCTTTTATTCTTATTCATTTATTATTTATTTTTTTAGCTAAGATAATTAAAAATTGTAATAAAATGTTTTTGGAAAAACCACAGAAAATTTATTATTGCTATAGTATTTGGCAGGAGTCCTACGATCAAATAAAAGCTATTGCCACATCCATGCCAATACAATTCATACGGGGACTTGATGTTTTCAATAGAATTTAACCAAACTCATGGTTGATTATTGATGATTTGGCTGAATTAGTTCAACAGTTCTCAAAGGAAATGCTACAGCTGTTTACCGTTCGCTCTCATCATGAACACATTTCCATAACCCTTGTTCTACACAATCTGTTTCATCAGAGCAAATGTATGAGAACCCTTGCTTTGAATTGCACCATCTATATTATCTACCGAGTTGTTCGTGATTCTAGCTCGCTAATAACTCTAAATAAGCAAATATATCCAGGTGCTCCAAAATTTCTGCTGTCAGCGTACAGTCAGGTGACAAATAAGCCCTACGGGTACATTTTGCTAGATCTTAATCAGAATACACCCGAGGATCTACGTGTAGTCACAGATATTTTTGACAAAGAAATTGCTGTATATCTTCCGATGAACAGTAGAAAAAGCTATTAGTTGGCATCATGACACTGAAGAAACTACACGAACAACGGCATTTATTTTTCGTTTTAGGCGCTTCAAAACCTCCACTCAGGAAGGCCATACTCAAACAAGGTGTTGACAATGATTTCATTAATCTAATATCTGAACTTTGTTTAAATTTAACAAAGCATGCAACAAAGTGGGGTTTATCAGATCCCATGTACTTGCGGTAGCTCATATGTGGGAAGTACTAACCAGAGTTTGGAAATGAGATTATTACAACATAAAGATTCTTTTTCTTCGGCTTTAAAGCAAGATTCTAATTCTGAAGATTTTACTTAAGCCCTTTCAGAACATAATTTTAATTTTCCAGCCCATTTTATTTTGTTCGAGAATGTCTCTTTGATTTCTAGGGGTCGGGGTTTAAAGCAAAATTTTCTTGAAACTCTTGAAATAAAGAAAACCTTATTCAAGAATATTGCTTTGAATTGGAATACAGATGAATATGGGCTGAATTCTATCTATGATAATTTATTAAAATCTGACAGAATAAAGTTCAATCCACCCAATTTCGTTTATCTTTGTCTAAATGTTATATCATTGAACGCTAATGAACCAAATCCAAGAAGGTCAAAGAGGCTAGCTTCTGCCTTTGCTTTGAAAAGAATTAGAGATTTAAACAATATGTAGTTTTATTTGATTTAGTATATAAACTTTTGTTGTAAATTGTTTTAGTTTAGTTTTACTACCGATGACGGTCACTGTATATATGACCAAAATATCTGGTATTTTTGTGAAATTTATTATACACTGTCTATTAAAAAGGTTTTTATCCCTATTTTGAACTTTTATTTATCGTTGTCAGAATGTGGGAAAGCCATCATAACCTGACTAAATTGTAAAAATAGCAAAGTATGACTTTTGAGTAATTATAAAGGAAACGAAGTATTAATTTTCTTGGTGTAAGGAAACAACATTACATATACCATTGATCCATCAAGGGCCATAAAATGCAAATACCGAACCTCCGTTTCAAGCTCAAGGGGTCAATGGCAAGAAGCATTACGCGACTTGTATCACATGACAAAAACAGGATTTTAATAGAGAAAGTGGAAACTAATCTTTTGAACAAAGAACTATTATTAGGATTACATCAAACTGGTCTCTGGCCAATGAGAAGAAAGAAGAACAAAATAAGAGAGAGAACTTAAAATAGGGATTCAGGAACGAAAACAGGGTAGTCTTTTTTTGATCAAACTAAGAGTAAGTGTTTTACTTTGTAATTACGATAAACTACCACTGTCTGTCTAAATTCCCCTTGGAGACAAAAGTTTGAAGATAAAATTAAAATAAGAAGTAAACCTCTAAAGATTTTTGTCATTTGGAGATAACTTTAATACGTATATGGGAGAAAATAATAACAACTAGTGCTGAAATCTACATTTAATATAGAATAGGTGATTTTGGGTTTAAGTAGTATTTCTGCTTAGACAAGGCTTGAGATATTTGGACAAAACAGCATTTTAAGGTTAAAATAAGCTAAATTAAATTTCTTCCCAGAAATTTAAGCTTTGAATAACTGAGGGTTCAATGAGGAAAGGAACCTTAACCAAGAAGAGAACGCTAGGAGAGCCATTTGTGCTTCCCCTTGTCAGCCTAGAGTCCCTTGAGGCTTAGCTTGACTTTACAAAGACCTTATATCCAAAAATTAGAATTATCGGACAATTGCATTACTTACCCCCCCCCCCCCCTTGTGCAATCTTCAGACGTTTATACGAAGAGGAACACCGTTCCCTTTTTAATCATTCTTTCATTTCGTTAACCCCATACTGCATGTTTATACAAAGGTGACCTTAATGTTTAAACAGTTAGGTTAGGGGAAAAAGGAACAATATTGTCAGCTTAAGAATTTCCAAACCTTTATGTGCAGATATTTTCAATTAAGTGATCCCTGCTAAAGTTAAAGCTTAATAAAGGTCCAAGCAATACACAGCCCTTTTTAAGAAATAATAAGAGAATCTCTTGGTTTGGGTTAATGAAAATGGAATTAAAAGCAAGTATGGTTATTTTTAGCTTAGCTCAACAATAGCTTGAACTAAAGGATTTTAATAACCCAGAACTCAAGCCTTGACTAGCTGTTCAAGTGTAACCTTTTTAAGTAGAAACATTCGTTAGCCTAGGAGTGACTTAATCTTTTTCTTTTCGGTAAACATTGGTGGATTGAACAAGTAGATCATTAGACCTTAGACCTAGAAGAGGTTTGGAAATATTCAACATAATCAGAATTAGAATATTTTTCCTTTTATCTTCTTTTGTTAATAAAATCAGTTGTCACTGAATTCTGAGTACCGATTTCTTACCCAACGCCTCAGTTTGTATCACGCTACCAAATTTATTAGCCCTGTTAGTAAGGGGCAATATTACAACTGGTCACAGCTGTACTCAGGTTCGGTACAACTGGTCGCAGCAGTACACAGGTTCGGTACAACTGGTCGCAGCGGTACTCAGGTTCGGTACAACTGGTCACAGCAGTACTAAGGTTCGTTACAACTGGTCGCAGCGGTACTCAAGTTCGGTGCAACTTTCGTTTAAGTGGGGGAGGATTATTTAAATTGATAAAATTTAGTAAAATTTAGTCCTCTGTTCCTCACAAGAAAGTGTGTGTTCAGTTTTCCAAACCTATCAAAGACATAAAAGTTTGAAAAAGTGTTCATTAGAGAAAATTTTAACCTTAAAGGGAAGCTTAGACAGACTTTTATCTTTTATCTTCCTAAGATTCTTTCTTTCTTCTCCTTTTCTTTCTCTTTGCTACAAGTTCTAGTATCCGAATCGTCTTTAATTTACTTAAATAGAGCCATAGGTTAATCATCCTCAAGTGTGTGTAATTATAATATTAACCTTGAGGGTTAATTTAAATCGAGATATTGAGCTAATTCTTACGCAATTTATAAACTAACTCATCTTTTAGTTTAAAACAATTTAAAGGTTCAAAAGGTTTCCACATTAAGAGTTTATAAGGATAGAACAATCATGAGTTCAAATAAAAACAAAATCAAAGAGTTCGAAATTGCACTACAAGACGCACAGTCTAGAAATAAACGCTCTAGAAGGGCAATATAGAGATGCCATGGTCACAAGTAGGCTTCAAAACCTATTTGTGGAGCAAGCGCCTCCCATCTCGTTACTGACATATCCCAATGAAATCCATTCATGGATTACCACCCTTAAACAAATACAAAGGAGTTCAGGAAAAGTTGAATTATTAGCACTGACAAAAAGATTTGAACTGATTGATTTAACGTATAGGGACTCCTCAGATATGTCTTTGGGAGCAACGGTGGTTGACTCAGGAGACAAAACTTCCCCTGCAGAACAAAGAGATAACTCCAGAGTAGAATTTGAAAACATAGGAAATTATAAAAATAACCCAAAGAAATGTTTGAACTGTGGAAAGAAAGATATGTCAAGACCAACTAGGGATAATTATTCCAGGTATAAATTTAGTAAAAGAAAAGATGCTTGCATAAAATGCTGGACTTGCGAGGGTCCACATAGACAATCGGAATGTGAAAAACCTCCAACTTGTATCCGCTGTGGTGAAACAGGCCACAAAGCAAAATATTGTTTAGCTCCAACACCTATACACCAACCCCAAGAAAAATTTTAAGGCAATATTGCCGAAGGTACTGCGGCCTCCGAGCAATGGTTAGGGAGCCACCGGTAGGCACAGGCCCAGATTCCGTAGTTTTATAGATATAGGTTAACCGTTAGTAGTAGATTTAGTGTGACCAAGAGTCACTAACACGAACAAGACTAGGACTATGAAGGTCACTAGCACGGGAAGACTAGGACTATGAAACAGGAGTCACAAGCACGGACAAGACTAGGACTATGAAGGTCACTAGCACGGAAAGACTAGGACTATGAAACAGGAGTCACTAGCACGGACAAGACTAGGACTATGAAGGTCACTAGCACGGAAAGACTAGGACTATGAAACAGGAGTCACTAGCACGGACAAGACTAGGACTATGAAGGTCACTAGCACGGAAAAACTAGGACTATGAAACAGAAGTCGCTAGCACGGACAAGACTAGGACTATGAAGGTCACTAGCACGGAAAGACTAGGACTATGAAACAGGAGTCACTAGCACGGACAAGACTAGAACTATGAAGGTCACTAGCACGGAAAGACTAGGACTATGAAACAGGAGTCACTAGCACGGATAATTGAGAGGAGTTTTGTTCTGAATATGAATGAATATCTAATCGCGTTCAAGAGGTATTTGTCAGCCAACAAATATGTATAAAAAAAGAAAAAAAAGAGTCGTTCAATAAAGTTCATCAGAAAATTATTCATATAGGAGACCCTATCTAGTGTTACCGGAATTATATAAAAACGTCTTTTTGTTACACCAGTTGAAAACTTATAAACGACGGTTAGTAAATATAAGACAACTTAAAAAGATAAACAAGGAAATGACAAAAAGTTCAATCCAAATAAAAAAGCTAGTAAAGAAAATAGAAACAGTAATCCTTTCTATTCTTCAAGCAGAAAATAAAAGTTTCCCTTTCATTGTCACAGATCCGGCAGAAATGCTTAGGACAATTTTCTAAATTGAAAATTCACTACCAATAGGTTATAGAATATCGGTTAATTATAGGCGTTACGGCTTACTGGAACTTTATAAATCGCATAACTGCAATGTGTTGAAACAACAATTGAAACTGTTGGTTATTTGTGATTTCTCAATATCAAATAAACAAGATGGGTTCAGAATGTTCGAAATGTTCAGCATTCCGTTTCCTGTGTCAAACACTTCGTATTTCTTTCAAATAGAAAACGAGTTCAAATTTTTTGGGTTAAGTAAAGATCAAACGAAATATTTTTAAGAAAATGACAATATAGAAAAAGGATGTAATTTAAAGAGTATACCACTATTGAGCAACCACCAATTTATTATTAGAAGCACACAAATGAACTCCAGCAGTTTAGCAAACTATATGGAAAATAATACATTAATTAATAAAGAGTGTCAAACCAAAATTATAAAGGAAAATAAAATCTTAATCCAAAGAATTCGAAGGGAAAACTATATAATCAAATCTCCTTTCAAAGAAGAAATAAGAATACATTTCGAATGTAAAACAGAAAAAAATAGTAAATTCACATATAGAAAAGGCAGCTCAATAGTGAAATTGCCATAAGAATGTTCTCTAACTGCAGAGATGTTTAAGATAAACAGTATGTATAGGGGACAGATTACAAAGGAAATGGCACCTTTAAACATATCGATAATTAGCCTAGAAGGAAACCTCTCCATAGCTGATATAAAAAACGAATGGAGCAAAGAATTTCAAGATTTAATCTCTATATATTTCCAGAACAACTCTAAGACGCAGATTGGCATAGCTGAGCTAAGAAAAATGCACATTTCCTTAAAGGACGAAAAAGGAAGGGAAACGGCTAGCTATTGGACATTTTTTCTCAATACCTTTAATCTATTTCTATCTTTATTAGGACTAGTATCTATACGAATAATATTCAAAACATTGAGAAAACTATGGTTAGACTATAGGAAACAAAATTCTCAAGGATTTCACGTAAATGTAGAACAGGAAGAAATTGAACTAAATTGATTCTTAGCATAGTTATGGTTTCATTAAGAAAAATTAAATTTACTAAGAATTTTAAGTGGGGGAGGCTGTGAGAATGTGGGAAAGCCATCATAACCTGACTAAATTGTAAAAATAGCAAAGTATGACTTTTGAGTAATTATAAAGGAAACGAAGTATTCATTTTCTGGGTGTAAGGAAACAACATTACATTTGAATAAGAATACCTTTGATCCATCAAGGGCCATAAAATGCAAATACCGGACCTCCGTTTCAAACTGAAGGGGTCAATGGCAAGAAGCATTACGCGACTTGTATCACATGATAAAAACAGGATTTTAATAGAGAAAGTGGAAACTAATCTTTTGAACAAAGAACTATTATTAGGATTACATCAAACTGGTCTCTGGCCAATGAGAGGAGAGAAGAACAAAATAAGAGAGAACTTAAAATAGGGATTCAGGAACAAAAACAGGGTAGTCTTTTTTTGGATCAAACAAAGAGTAAGTGTTTTACTTTGTAATTACGATAAACTACGACTGTCTGTCTGAATTCCCCTTGGAGACAAAAGTTTGAAGATAAAATTAAAATAAGAAGTAAACCTCTAAAGATTTCCGTCATTTGGAGATAACTTTAATACGTATATGGGAGAAAATAATAACAACTAGTGCTGAAATCTACATTTAATATAAAATAGGTGATTTTGGGTTTAAGTAGTATTTCCGCTTAGATAGGGCTTGAGATATTTGGACAAAACAGCATTTTAAGGTTAAAATAAGCTAAATTGAATTTCTTCCCAGAAATTTAAGCTTTGAATAACTGAGGGTTCAAAGAGGAAAGGAGCCTTAACCAAGAAGAGAACGCTAGGAGAGCCATTTGTGCTTCCCCTTGTCACCCTAGAGTCCCTTGAGGCTTAGCTTGACTTTATAAGGACCTTATATCCAAAAATTGGAATTATCGGACAATAACATTACTTACCCCCCCCCCCCTTGTTCAATCTTCAGACGTTTATACGAAGAGAAACACCGTTCCCTTTTTAATCAATCTTTCATTTCGTTAACCCCGTACTGCATGTTTATACAAAGGTGACCTTAATGTTTAAACAGGTAGGTTAGGGGAAAAGGGAACAATATTGTCAGCTTAAGAATTTCCAAACCTTTATGTCCAGATATTTTCAATTAAGTTTTCTTTGCTAAAGTTAAAGCTTAATAAAGGTCCAAGCAATACACAGCCCTTTTCAAGAAATTATAAGAGAATCTCTGGGTTTGGGTTAATGAAAATTGAATTAAAAGCAAGTACGGTTATTCTTAGCTCAACAATAGCTTGAACTAAAGGATTTTAATAACCCAGAACTAAAGCCTTGACTAGCTGTTCAAGTGTAACCTTTTTAAGAAGAAACATTCGTTAGCCTAGGAGTAACTTAATCTTTTTCTTTTCAGTAAACATTGGTGGATTGAACAAGTAGATCATTAGACCTTAGACCTAGAAGAGGTTTGGAAATATTCAATATAATCAGAATTAGAATATTTTTCCTTTTATCTTCTTTTGTAAATAAAATCAGTTTTCACTGAATTCTGAGTACCGATTTCTTACCCAACGCCTCATTTTGTATCACGCTACCAAATTTATTAGCCCTGTTAGTAAGGGGCAATCTTACATCGTCATGGAAAGGCAGTGCGGTCTCCGAAAATATCTAAGTCATATTTATGGGGATGATTTGACCAAAATTGTGTATAAATATATAAACACTCAGAAAAAACATGCAAATGTTATCAACCAACAGGTTTTTCTTCTACGATGTAAGAAGATGAAAATTGTGCCACCTTCACGAAAATTAAATTTACATTTGGGCCCTTTCAAGGAAGAAAAGTTTGAACGGAGCTTACATTTCAAGACTTTAAATCACATTATGAAGGATAAAAGTCGAAAAAGAGCTTTAATAGTGACAGATAAACTTTCCCTGGAAACTCTTATATCAAAAAAGGTTAGTGTAAGTGACTTTTTTTTTATTCAACAAACAGGAAAAAATCACTTTAATCATGACTTTCGCCTTTCCAGAGAAAGATTGCTAAAAAAGTTTTCGAAATTATCAACAAATAATGCGGTAATACCTTCGTCAATTCTTGGACCAGGTGTGGTCAATTTTTCATCAAGAAATTTAACGATACAAGAACAATCAGTGCTTGAAAAGGGTCCGAAATTTTGTTTTAAACCGGATAAAGTCCCCGTGGAAGACATTATCTCTTCAATAGAAACATCTTTGCATAAAAACGAAAATCTAATAAAAGATGTTAGTTTAGTAAGAGCTTCTACCATAAAAACCCTGTCTAATTTTGTATTGAAACCGGAATTTCCTAGTACGACCATCAAAGACATAAAAATTCTTAAAAACTTGAAAAAGGATGGTTCATATACCATTACAAAAGCAGATAAGAGTAACACTTTAGTTGTGATGAATACTGAGGACTACGAATCAAAATTAAAAAGTTTACTAAATGATGAAAAAACATACAAAAAGCTTTCGTATAATCCAACAGGCTCTTTTACAAATAAGTTTAAGAACGAATTTAAGTGCTTAAAGGATGAAGGAAAAATTAAACCTCAACTTTATTACAAATGCCTGCCACGCAGTTCCTTGTGCCCTAAATTATATGGACTTCCCAAAATTCATAAGCCTAACCTACCATTACGACCAATTTTGTCAAGTACAAGGTCACCAACATGAGTTTTGAGCAAATGGTTAGTGTCAATCTGTAAACCACTTTTGTCTACACAGATTTCGTATATTAAGAATTTCTTCGAATTTGGTTGAAAAACTGAAAAAAGTAGAAATTTCTTCGAATTCTTTGCTTTCGAGCTTCGACATTGTATCAATGTACACAAATATTGTTGTAGAAACAGCCGAAACTCTTCTAGAATGAACGCTGTTAAGTAATTTGGATTTGATTAGTGGCAAACAAAATTTGGAAGTTTCTGTAATTTTGGTATTTAGTGAGGTTGTGCAATAAGTTCTCTTATTTTTTTTCAATTTAGGGGTGTGTATTTTGGACAAATAAATGGTTTACCTATGGGGGCCCCTTTATCCCCTTTATTAGCTAATATCTTTGTGGAGAATAATGAAACAATTGTGTTAGATTCATATTTTTTAAAACATATTTTCTGGGGCCGGTAAATGGATGACATTATTTCAGTATGGGATTATGGGGAGGATGAATTAAAAGGATTTTTGGAAACTCTTAATTGTTTGGGGGGGATATAAAGTTTACTGTTGAATTGGAAGAGAATGGGAAACTTCCTTTTCTTGATGTTCTTCTGTTGAAAAATCAAAATAGTCTGGATTTTAAAATTTACAGAAAACCGACAAATAACAATAGATTTTTGTCTTATAGTTCCGGTCACGCTCGCCAAGTAAAAATTGGTTTGATCATTTCTTTAACTGATCGGATCTTTAGTATTTGCTCTCCAAAATTTGTTGAGGAGGAGTTGTCTTTTCTAAGGAAAATACTAATAAGCAACATGTATCTAGAATGGTTAATTAACCAGACTTTTTCAAAAAGAAGAAAAACGTTTCTAGAGATTTCTAAGGAAGTCTTGGAGACAACTTGGGAGAAGGATGTTTTTGTTCCTTACCATTTGCACCCGGGCTAAGTGAAAAACTTAAAAGAATTTTACAAAACAATGGTCTAAGGGTAGCTTTAAAGAGTAATAATACTTTGGGTAGTTTTATAAATTCTGGGAAGGATCTAACTTCAATGGGGCAACAGAGTGGGGTTTATCAGATCCCATTTACTTGCGGAAGCTCATATGTAGGACGTACTCACCAGAGTTTGTAAATGAGATTATTACAGCATAAAGATTCTGTTTCTTCGGCTTTAAAGCAAGATTCAAAGCCTGAAGATTTTACTTCAGCCCTTTCAGAACATATTTTTAATTCTCTACGGGTACATAATAAGCCCTACGGGTACATTTTGCTAGATCTTAATCAGAATACACCCGAGGATCTACGTGTAGTCACAGATATTTTCGACAAAGAAATTGCTGTATATCTTTCGATGAACAGTAGAAAAAGCTATTAGTTGGCATCATGACACTGAAGAAACTACACGAACAACGGCATTTATTTTTCGTTTTAGGCGCTTCAAAACCTCCACTCAGGAAGGCCATACTCAAACAAGGTGTTGACAATGATTCCATTAATCTAATATCTGAACTTTGTTTAAATTTAACAAAGCATGCAACAAAGTGGGGTTTATCAGATCCCATGTACTTGCGGTAGCTCATATGTGGGACGTACTAACCAGAGTTTGGAAATGAGATTATTACAGCATAAAGATTCTATTTCTTCGGCTTTAAAGCAAGATTCTAAGTCTGAAGATTTTACTTCAGCCCTTTCAGAACATATTTTTAATTCTCCAGACCATTTTATTTTGTTCGAGAATGTCTCTTTGGTTTCTAGAGATCGGGTTTTAAAGCAAAATTTTCGTGAAACTCTTGAAATAAAGAAAATCTTATTCAAGAATATTGCTTTGAATTGGGATACAGTTGAATATGGGCTGAACTCTATCTATGATAATTTATTAAAATCTGACAGAGTAAAGTTCAATTCACCCAATGTAGTTGACCTTTGTCCAAATGTTATATCATTGAACGCTAATGAACCGAATCCAAGAAGGTCAAAGAGGCTAGCTTCCCTCTTTGCTTTGAAAAGAATTAGAGATTTAAACAATATTTAGTTTTATTTGATTTAGTATATAAACTTTTGTTTTAAATTGTTTTAGTTTAGTTTTACTACTGGTGACGGTCACTGTATATATGACCGAAATATCTGGTATTTTTTGTGAAATTTATTATACACTGTCTATTAAAAAGGATTTTATCCCTATTTTGAACTTTTATTTATCGTCATGGAAAGGCAGTGTGGTCTCCAAAATTGTCTAAGTAAAAAAAGATGACAAATCAGTGCTGGCAAATGACAAAATGGCACATTGTAAATGGCAAATGGCATATAACAAAAAGTGATTTTCCTCCTTATTCAAGGAAGGATGTTGTAATTTTCTTGTAAAAGATTTTGACAATTGCAATTCAAAGGGTGTAATACGACGTCATTTTCAAATCGCCAGCAAGTAAATGACGCGATGCACGGGGCTTTTGGAACAGCACTTAGTTCAAATACCGGGTTTAGTCTCTTGTGCTGAGAAAAGGGAATGATGAGCTGAAGGTGGAGGTACTTTAATATTAGTGGCAAAGCTAGCAAAAGCAGCTGAGATTATATGAAATTTACCCTTACCAACCCATAAACTTGTTTACATTACACTACAGTGGTTTGTAATAGTTCATTGCTGACGATTTTAATAGCAGTCGAGCACCAGTACTTATGGTTGTTTAATGTGTGTTTATTCTTTATGTGTGTCTATCGTTCATTAACCATGTCTAGTGCTAAGAGTATGAAAGTGGAAATTTAATGGAATATTGAGGGGAAAATTTGAACTGAATCAATGCATACACTGTGAATGGAGGCTGTCGAAAGGGCATATCAATGTAATGGCCTAGGGTATTAAGTTGGAACTCCTAGGGAATAATTTGAGGGATAATCAATTGATCTAAAAGCAATATGCACAGGCTACAGCTACAATTTCTACTAAAGTATTGCTGCTACCACTAATTTTCTTGCAACCTATATTAAGGCTAAAAAAATTAAGGGAAAATTTCAAGAAATATTGACAGGGAATTTGAGCTAAATTAAAACACACTATGGATATACAGCAGCGATCGGAGAACTTTTTTAATCATTACCCCAAAATATTTTTATGTAAGTTGATATTACCCCATGGTGAAGAGCAAAAAAAAAAAAAAAAAAAAAAAAAAAAAAAAAAAAAAAAAAAAACGCCTCTTTTTAGCATCTTTCATATTATAGTCATTCATTTCATTATTCATTATGTCTCCTGCCGGGCACTGCTCGGCGTAGAGAGTGACGTCTGCCTCCTCCATCCACTTCGGTCCATGGCAAGCGTTTGCACATCGCTCAACCTGATATTTGCCATCGCCAGGAACTCGGACAGGCTGTCAGACCATCGTTTCTTCTGTCGGCCGCGAGGTCGCTTCCAACCGGCTTTGACAGGGTCAAAGTCATGGATCGTTTTCGCAGGTATGTGTGGAGGCATTCGAAGTAGGTGTCCGAACCATCGTAGTGTTCGCTCGGCTGCTTGGGTCGAAAACCGAGACTGCTTGGTGAGCTGAAGCAGCTTCTCATTGCTGACAAAGTCGAACCATCGTAGACCTTCGATCCTCCTCAGGCTCTTCGACTGAAAGACATCAATTGCCTTGAGGGTTGCGGCTGAAGCTTGCCACGACTCAGCTCCATAGAGCATCACAGAGCCGACGAGGGCGTTGAAAATTCGCAACTTCGTTGTGCGACTGATGTTCGGTTTTCGCCAGAGGTGACGGTTCAGTCTGCCCATGGCAGAAGACGCTTTGGATATTCTCGCTTGTAGGTCAGAAAGAAGCGAGCCATCTGAAGAAATTATGGAGCCCAGGTAGGTGAACCTTTGGACAACTTTGATGCTAGTGGTGCTATCCAGGATAACTGAAGGATTGGCAGCAGGAGAGGATGGGTCATATTATAGTCTCTCGTGATAATTTTGAAAAGAAAACGATAACCAAAAATTAAATTTAAACGTCATTTATTCAATTTTTGAATGTTTTACCTTGTTCTAGTAATACATAACGGTAATAATAGTAATATAAGTAATATATATATATATATATATAACAAATTGAAACCTTTTGGGGTACAATTGAGGTGTGATATTTTGTGGTACTGCAACGAATTATAATAATACTAATGGTGGCACAAACAAAAATTAGAATTGAAAAATTTAGAAAAAAAGAATAATTGAAAACATTGTTGCTTCACGTTTTGGAGAAGTGATGTTATTTTATGTTCGATAAAATTGCTTCAAAATTGGGAGTTTTTGATGTAAGATCGGTAGGAATACAGTCATCGGCGTTTAATCTATTTCTGTTCTTCGTTTTTATGTTCATTAGAGTGGAAAAGCCTTGTTAGCACAAATATGTTGTTCCAAATGGCAGCAATTTTAAAACCACCTCTTCATGTGCTATTTTGAAAGCCTTTGCAGCTTTTGACATCCAAAAAGACGACAGGTTTTGTTTACTCTCAAACTGAATACGTGCTTTAGTATTAGATCGAAGTTCAAGAATTGCTTCTGCCAAACCAGAAGGTTCTTCTGGTATCATAGCAATTTCACATTTAAAAGGATCTACAATCCAACTGACAGTACATGTATCAAGATCTGGAAGGTAATCTGAAAACCGCTTTCTCAGTTCGTAAGATGTCTTACTATTGTATCCATGATGTCAGCAAAAGTATTATTTGTGCAATCCTCAAAAAAAGCTAACCCTGAAAAATAATCTATCTTGTTCTGTTCTACCTTCTGTTTACAATAACGCAGCTTTAATCCAAACGCTGACAGTACTTCTCTCGCTGAAATGATATTAATATCCTTTCCTTGGAATTCTTTGTTTAATATATTTATACTCTCAAAAATGTCCGCTAAATATGCGAAATATGTAACCCAGGAAGAGTTATTAAACTTTTCAGCGATAATATTTTATTGATCAACGATAAAAATTTCAACTTCAGTTTTGAGAGCCCACAATTCGATTTAGTACATTTCCGCGAGAGACCCACCTTACTTTTGTATAATAAAGTAGGTCCGTATATTCAGCTTCAACATTCTGACATAATTCACGATATAGCCGCGTATTTAGTGCATATTCCTTGATAAAATTTACAATCTTAATAATTAAAATACTTGAATTAAATTTTCAAATTGCGGCTAGCCTTTATCGATATATTGATGATTAATGATAAAATAGTGATCTTGTCAGAGCTTAACTAGAAAAACTGACTCTGACTCGTCAATGTATTTGTATCTTGACGGGATGGCATGGACTGAGCAGGTAGCCGGGGCTATGCTTTAGTGCGCAAAGATTTAACTCGAAACACTGTAGTGGTGAGAAGTGAATTGGCGTGGCCTGCATATGTCGTTAAATTGTTTAAGTTGAAAAAAATACTAACAGGTTAATAAAATAGCAAATTAAAAATAAATACTTTTTACTCACAAAAGTTACATTTTTACCCCCAAAAATTTTATTTTTACCCTATTTGGGGTAATTTACCCTGGTTCCCTGACCGCTAATTTAGTGGCAAAAATAAATCACAAGAAATTCAGAAATAAAAAGTGTCTCAGTTAGGAAAATGTATTGTTATGTAATATAAATACTTGTAATATGAATTTATATACAGAAAAGATAGTCCTGGGCCTCTTTGACACTATTTCCCCCAGCCCCGCCCAAAGGATTTCAATCCCTGCCCTGAAGGCCATGGAGTAAAGCCGGAAATGAATGCTCATATAGCCGAATAAATACATATTTGGAGTTCTGGAAAGGATTGCACTACGGAGGAATCTGAAGCATCATGGGTCTCGAAAATCTTAATTTAGACTCCATCTTTTCAGTTTAATCTCAATTAAGACTTGAAGTCTATCTATTGCCAAAACTTGAAGTCTAGTACCAATAGTATTTTGGCGTGAATACATCGGTCTTCGTCTAACAATAATATGGACCACTGTAAAACATCAGTCTACAATTCCAATGAATTTGCCAACGAAAATTTAGAATATCTCTACACTCAGATTTGAATCCTAATGGTAGAAACCTCATAGTGGTGAGCAACAAGTTATCACCCAAGCCAAAACATAGTTTCGTTTGACCATGCCTTTGACAGACTATCCAAATGAACTTAATAAAATCTTGTCAACCTAGTAGGGCTCCAAGGACTTGCCCTCAAAGAAGAAAAATTGTCTGACCAAAACAACAAAGAAACCGTGAATTAAGACAGGCTAAAAATTCGAGAGCAGACGTTTTACCGTCTCACCTTGCTTTTGAAATTTATATGGTGTTAGAAATATGTTTAACCGTAAGTTCCTCAAACTCACAGCCAATATCAAAACTTCCTGTGTCATAATGCTGAAAACCCATTCACAACGGCGTTTATCAGTTACCAAAAACTTATCTAACGCTGAACTCTTTTAAGTAAAGGGCTAGGCACACGTAGCTGATTCCGGGAATCGATTTCAGCAAGGGTATATTCCACGACGAGTGATTATAATTAATGATGCTAAGAGGCCGGGCTTAGTGACGTTTTTCGGTGATTAATCATCATTAATTACGATTAATTTATGATAATTATTAAATACGATTAATGACAAACCTAAAGCTCTAAAGCCCTAGTACATTCCTTGTCTCCAACGTAATTAATAATGATTAATCACCGAACAACCGTCACTAAGGCTAAGGTTCCCGAAATCAGCTAGGGTTCCCGAAATCAGCTACGTGTGCCTAGCCCTTAAGATTCAATTAAATTCCGGAGCTAGCTAGTACCAGTCACTTGAGGCCAGCCAATCAGAAAGCCTTATTATCAACCGTTTGCTTCATTAAATAAAAATGTATAGGAATCTGATCTTAGTACTACGACTTAGTTTTTAATGAGATGCTAGATGGTGTTTGATATAATCTTACGCGAGACGTTAGATGGTAGCTTCTTGGAATAGAATCCGTATGCTAGCATATCTAAGCGACATTTTTACTTCAATGCCATCTTTATTTTCGAGAAAACCTCGAGGCAAAATATTTTGACTTAACAAGGCAATGAAGAGAGAAGGATATAGTAAGAATACTATTGAAGATAATTTTAGAAAGACAAGTAACATAATAGAGACCATATCCGGTAAAATTATACTTCAGATACTTTTGGATATCTTGGAAAGCGGTTAAGTTAGGGAAATGAAACTTTCAGGGATGGGTCTACAGGCTAAAGTAGGCTTATGTCCTGGGAAGATATTTTGAAGTAACTACCCCCCCCCCTACTTCTCCCTCTAGAGGGTCCTGAAATATGCCTACATGGCAGGTCTCTGCCTATTTAAATTTTGACAAAACAACATTTACCTTAATTTTCAGTTTCTTTTTCTCTGGCCTTAGTTCTTAAATTTATTTTATTTGAGTAGAATTTTAAGCAATTTTAATGTTTTTTTTCAAAATTTAAAAATGTAAAATTCTACTTTAGCTACTTTTGGCTATCTTGGAAAGAGGTTAGGTTAGGAAAATAAACTTTTCAGGGATGGCACATGCTAAAGTAGGAATTTTCAGGGATGGCACATGCTAAAGTAGGAATTTTCAGGGATCTACATGCTAAAGTATTTCTTGGGAAAGTATTTTGAAGTACCTGCCTTCACTCCTTCTCTCTCCAGAGAATCCTGACCTTTGAAGACCTTTCAAAATCTGTGTGTTATAAAAGTGAAACCTTGCAAAATAGATCTTCTGCTTAAATGAAGTACAACAAAATTGTTTTCAGCTTCACAACTTTGCTCAATCCCAATTTATAAGGTTTTAAAGATATGCAAATACATTTCCTGAAGGTAAAATTCTAGTTTGACTACTTTCTGCTATCTTAGAAAGGGGTTAGGTTAGGAAAATGAAACTTCCAGGGATGAATACAGGGCCAAAAATACCCTTAGGGAAGGTAATGTCTAGCTTATATTAACCCTCTCATGATTTCTAAGTCTTGGAAATTTACCTGCTTGACTGGTCCATACTTATTGAAATTTTGAGTAAACAACATTTAATGTTAATTTATAGTTTCCTTTTCTCTGGTTTTAGTTTTGAAAATGCAATTCCTATTATTTAAGTAGAATTTTAAGCAAAAAGAAGCTAAGCTAGAATTTTAGGCTACCATTAATTCACTACAAAATGTCTTATATAACCTTCAAAAGAGGATTAGATAGATTTCTCTAAATTTTGTTAATAGCCTGTGGTTAGCTTGAATATTTTAATAGATACAACACTAAAAATCTAAATGCACTTATAGTCAATAGTAGAACTTAATCTTAGACAAACACTTTAAGATTAAGCCTAAACTTCAAAAGTGCTGCCCAATCTAGGACATGGGATCTTGAACATACAAATAAATGTGCATTCATGATATTACTTCTGGTAAAAATACAAAGTTCCACATTTTGTAAATAGGAGCTTGAAATTACTATATACTGCTCTCACTATATCACAATGATATTATGCTATTGACACAATGATATTGAGTTAGAAACAAAATGCCTATTTACAAAGAGATGCATGAATATACAATCAATGAAAAAACAGTAGGTAACAACTTTATATAGGACTATGCTGGTACTATTAGGGGGGTTGATGGTAGTCCTGTTGTCTTTGTGGTGATAGTGAACATCAGATTAGGAAAAAATATTGGCTGAGGAATCAAATGGTACTACTTTTCTCATTATTACCTTAAAATTAACTTAAATCACATGTCCAGCAAGATAAGGTGGTGATGAGCCTCCTGTGGAACATCTTGCTGGTGGTGTGACATGACTAAGGTTTGACATCCCAGGTTAGCCTACACTCTGCATTGGCCCAGTGCTGGTCCTTTCTTGAATGCATCTATGGTTTGGGACTGGATGGTGGCTTTTTGGGAGTGTCTGTTCCAGTAAGGAACAGTGCATAGAGAGAAGGATTGCTGGTGCTTACATTGATGGCAAGGGGGACTTGCAGCTTCTTTGTGTGACCTCTTGTTGTACTTGCAAGGGATGACAAGAAAACTTGACTTGAGAGAGGTTGTTTTCTAGCAGTTTGTGAGTAGTGATTGTGTCTCCTCTCTTTCTTCAGTATACTAGGGTGGGGAGTTTAAGGGATACCAGGTGTTCCTCATACAGCATGTTATTGTGTTTTCAGTAGAAAAAAACCATAGAGCAAGGTATTGCCAAGATAGGTGACTAAAACTCTCAGGAATAGGTTGAAAGCTTAATATGGGTAATAAGCTCTTCAAAATACAGATGAACTGATTGTTCTGGAAACAAATATCAGTAGAATAAATAAATTTGTAGGGGTTTTGAGAGTTCAGAGTGCAAGAATTAGCTTGGAAATTAATGTTAAGAAGGCTAAATTATTTACACTAGGAATAAACATGGGTGAAGAGGTGATATTAGTTCTATAGTTAGGAAATCAATCAAGTGGATAGCTTTACTTATTTGGGTAGTATTATTAGTAAAGATAGTAGATACAGCAAACATGTAAAAAGTAGAATAGCCATGACACAGGGTGTTTTTTTTACAGTTGAAAAAGGTTTAGAAGAGTAGAAAGATAAGTGTAAATTAAGTTTAGAATGTTGGAAGCCACAGTAATGACAAGTGATCAAGTTTGGCTCTGATATGTCAATGCTTCAAAAGGCCTAGGAAGCTTGTTTAATATTTTTGAGGGGAATTGTCTCACATACTAGTTAGACTGACCATTTATCAGTAAATAAGTTAGCCTATAGTAAAAATGTGGGTATTTAAAATGTGTAGAACCATTTTTTTTGTGTAGTTGTGTTTGGGGAATGTGTAGCACTGTATGTGTAGAACCGTTTTTTTTGTTAATTAATTAAAATAAACTTTCCACAAAATAAGTTTTTCCAAAAAAAGTGAAGAACTCCATTAAACCAAACATGAACGAAAATTACAATCAAATAATCTACCAAGCATATGACTACCACAAATCAGAATCAATAAGTAAATGAAACCCAGAACAAACAGAAATTAAAATAAATAACCGAGTCAAACTCACAATGAGCAGAAATTAATATGAGTAGGGTTCTAAAACCCTATGCTTTCTAAAAGCCAGAATATAATTTGTACTTTACTGAAAAAAATGTGTATTGTCAGTTTAATATAGCCTAAATATGCTGATATTAATTCTTTAAAATCTTAATTGATTTTTGATTTCTTAAAGTTATAAAAATTAAAACAGTAAATTTTTTTTTAGGTCTGTGGGGGGGGGTGTCATCCTCAAAGACCTAATTGCCCTCCAATTACTTTCTACTATTACAAAGGGCACTAGCTCTTTTTGAAGTTTCTATGACAGCCCTTTCTAAAAAAAACCTTATATGCCCCCAGGGCATAATTTACAACCCTTGCCCCAAGGGCTGTGGGGGTTGTCATCCTCAAAGACATAATTTCCAAAGTTTTCAACTACATTGAAAAAATGACTATGTCAAAATTTTGATTGGATGTGTTTGGGGAGATGGTGGGTGTGAGAGGGGGATTAGTTGCCCTCTAATCACTTTTGACTTTTAAAAAGTGGACTATCCCTTTCAATTTTCAATTGAGAGAGCCCTTTTTGAAGTTTCTACAACAGCACTATCTATAAAAACCTTATATGCCCCCAGAGCATCACTTACAACCCTTGCCCTGAGGGCTGTGGGGGAGTGTCCTCCTGAAAGACATGATTTCCATATCTTTAAACTATGTTCAACA
Source organism: Artemia sinica (assembly GCA_027921565.1). Taxonomy (NCBI): domain Eukaryota; kingdom Metazoa; phylum Arthropoda; class Branchiopoda; order Anostraca; family Artemiidae; genus Artemia; species Artemia sinica. The sequence goes on from CM051256.1 coordinate 9,460,829, forward strand.
AATTGGCTATCTCAAAATTTTTATTGGATGTGTTTGGGGAAATTGTTTGCATGGAAGGAGTGTTAGTTGCCCTCGAATCACTTTCAGCTTTGAAAAAGGGCACAAGCCCTTCCAATTTCCAATCCAATGAGCCCTTTTTGAAGTTTCTATGACAACTCCTTTGATACAAAGTGCCCTGGTCTAAAAAAAAATATAATAATATATTGTGCCAACATTGTTCTTTACTTAGGCAGCACTATTGTGCTGCCTATGATTTCTTTCAACTTAGCATAAGACAAGACAAAGAGAAGTTGCTTAATAGATGGGAAATATATAATTTGGGCTATATATTTGCAAATTAGGGGATGGGTGGTGAGGGTAAAGTGTTTGGACAGTGTGAAGTTAGAAAACAATTCTTACTTCATAATATGCAGAATAATTTTACCTAACACATTAGGCGTGCAGACCCACTATACTTTACCCCCAGCCCCCAGGGTTTTAAGGTTTCTTGACATTTTTTTGTTTGTAAATTTGACACATATTTCTAAGTTCTCTAAAACTTTATAAATAAGACTTTAGAGGTAACAGTATTGTCCATAGCCTCTTCTGATCTAAACAATGTCATAAAAAGAGAGTTGCATCTATTCAATTCCCCATTAAGCACTATTTCCAAATGCAATGGCCACAACTGTAGCAATTGCATTTCCTTTTCTTCCCTCCCCTTATTGGGGTCAGATATAATCCTGAGCTATATGCAACAATCTTTCATATACAAGGTTGAACTAAAAGCCTAAGTTATGCTAGGATGGTTTTTGGAAGAATATTTCTGGTATAAGTCTGGTTTATCCCCCAACCCCTACTCTTTCTAAAAACAAACCATTGTAATTTAATTATTAATTCATTACATTCAGAAAATTTGTTTCCCAAGTTGTAAGAGCTGCTTAAAAATTGGGACCAAAAGTTCTAGCTAAGTTTAAACAGTGGGGGATTGAGGAGGGGACAGCCCTCCTACCATAATCAAAATAATTTCTGTTTCATATTAAATTTCAGTGTTACTTCTAACTTTCTTTTGAAAAAACTGGATTTTTTAAATTTAATCTCTGATTGTTTTTCAAATTGCACCCAGGCTTATCCAAGATATGGTGATAGATACTGTCCCCATAAACATCATGCTGTTTGCTGTTAAATTCTACATATCAATACTTTTAAACTGATGGGTAGCATCCCAGATTGAAAGCATAAAAATTTGTGTGAAGATTAACACAATTTCTCTGGCAATTGCTTTCTTTTATGTAGTAACAAGTAACTGAATGCATTTGAAAAAATGAACAACAAAAGATTAGCTAGGGCAAAATTGAAACCGAGTTAAATTTGCAAACAAAAAATATAGTTGGAAATGTGTCTACCCCTTTTATCATAAATCAAACAAATTTCTTCAGGCTTGTAACCTTTGTTGGGTAACCTTTAACTTAACAAATTTTATATCTTTGAAGTTACCAGAAAAGAAAAATTTTTTAGTGATAAATTTTTTTAGCAATAAATTTTTCAAGTTTTATTTACTGTAGGTATGAGTTGCTCATTGATTACAGTTCATTACCACATAATTGTTTGTTATATAAGCAATGGACATAAAACTCCATATTTGCATTTAAAGGTTGACACTCCTCAAGGGAGAAGACATTGCAAAGTGCCATATTGAAGTTCAGTTCAGAGTCCTGTGTTTTCCTCTGTGCTGCTTGTGTTCTACAGTAACATGTTCGTATTCTATATTCACTTTTTCTTATAGAAAACTACCCAGATAAGGGTTTTATATTTTAGTTTCAGGGAGGAGGCCAGTGCTACCAGAGACTTTTTATTTGCCCTTAAATGGGGAATGTGGGGTTTGTGATTATTTTGTAATCAATTTGCAAGTAGTGGTATGTACAATTTAACAGCAAATAGTGGGGGAGGGAGTATTGGGGTGGTAGCTCCCATCATATCTTGTTTAGGCCTGTGGCATGGTTTGAAAATCAATCAGAAATTAAACAAAAAACAAGTTTTTTGAATGAAAGTAAGAAGTCAAATAAAATTTAAAAAGAGCAGAGATCATTCTGTATATGGAGGAGGGGGGAGGCTATTCCTTCATCAGTCATATTCTCTTTATGCTAAATTTTGACTTTTTGTCCCAATTCACTAAGAACTACTGCTTGAATAAAAAAAGTGTTCAATTGGGATAATAAGTATTTTTAAAGCACTGTAAAAATATAGTATAAAGAAAGAGGGGAAGGGGGAGGGGCAGCCCTTCCATATATGGGGTAATTTCTGTCCATTGTATGTTTTATTATTAAATCTTACTTTTGGTTGAAATTTTTTTTAAATTTAATTCAGCTCTAAAACCAATGGTCCTCATGTTTGTCTGATAAATTTTGCTTTTGACTGTGGCGTTTGAATAAAATAAAATTTAAATTTTTTAGTTTAAACCCTTTTGTGATTTTCTTGTCTCTCCAAATCATGAACTTTTATGTCATGGGTGAAATTCTGTTGGTGGAGGTCTGAAACAGCAGCTTGTTTGGTACTTATCTGTTATAGCACCTATGTTAAGCTCTTCATCTAAGAAGAGCCTATTTCTCTGACTAATCCTAATGGAATATCACAAAATACTTGTCGCTATAACAGATAAGTACCACTTGTTCTAAAGAAATCTGGATAAAAACTTGTCAATACCTCACTCTTTACGCTAAAGTTCAAATTTTGTTCAAAGTTCAAAGTTCAAATTTTGTCAAAATCACACCAACAGATTCAGCATATCAGAGAACCCTACCTTCTTTTCCAGAAGAAAGATCATTTTCAGGGGTGATTGTATCAAACCACTGATACTAAAAGATCAAGAGAGCACTCATTTCATCAAAAATCAAAAGTTCTATTGTTCTTTATAAGTGACCAAAAAGATTGAAAGGCAACTAGCTCCCCTCCCACGTCCTTTCTCCCCAAAGATATTTGATCAAAATTTTAGATAGCCATTTGGCTCAGTATAGTTGAAAGGTCCAATAACTATGCTTTTGACGATGAAAAGACCTCCCATAGTCCCCAGGGAATGACTGTTAGTTACACAATTTGTGCATCATTCACATATAGTATTTTTTATTTGGAACCATACGGAATTTTTTAGGCAAATATTTTCTGTGGGAGGGGGGGGGGATTTTTGACGTTGGAGAATTATCCATGGGGAGGAGCGTTTCTGGGGGGAATTTTGCACGGGGGAGAAGGAGATGATTTCCAGGTATGAATTTGAAAAACAGTCAAAATAAAATTGAAAAACAATTTTTTTCAACTGAAAGCTAGGAGTAACATTAAAACTTAAAACAAACAGAAATTATTTCGTGTATAAGGAGGGCTGCCCCTTCCTCAACCTTTGCTCTTCATGCTCAAGTTTGACCTTTTGCCCAAATTTTTTAAGAAAGACTGCTCAAACACAAGAGCCATTCAATTTGAATTAGATATTCTTAAAGAACTTTAAGACTTTAGCGTAAAGAGCAAGGGTTGAGGAAGGAGCAGCCCCCCTCACGCTGTTATGAAGGTGGCAAAGTCTTCTTTGTCTTCTAATTGCAAAAAAAAAGTTGAATCTATAGTTGTATACTTAATTGGTTTCATCTCCCAAGAACGTTTATTTGTTTGTCATAGAAAAGCAGTGTGGTCTGAGAAAAGGATACCTATTTTAAAGTATTACATCAAAAATGCGTTGTATATATAGGGAGATGAGACCAATCAAGTATGCAACTACAAATTCAACATTTCTTTTGACTTTGCCACCTTCATTGGAAATTCATATTACATTTAAGCAAGATTAAAAAAGAAAATTTACATCTCAAGACTTTGAATGAACCCTGTTTATTGACCTCTCTCAGAAAAAAAAAATCTAGTGAATGAACCAGAAGTTAGTTATTTTGTTTTGTATAGATATGCTAGTTTTAATTTCAATACTTTAGTGTTTCTACTGATGACGATCGCTGAATATGTGATCAAAATATCCAGACTTTGTATACTATGTACTGCTCTCACTATATCACAATGATATTATGCTATTGACACAATGATATTGAGTTAGAAACAAAATGCCTATTTACAAAGAGATGCATGAATATACAATCAATGAAAAAACAGTAGGTAACAACTTTATATAGGACTATGCTGGTACTATTAGGGGGGTTGATGGTAGTCCAATTGTCTTTGTAGTGATAGTGAACATCAGATTAGGAAAAAATATTGGCTGAGGAATCAAATGGTACTACTTTTCTCAAGATAAGGTGGTGATGAGCCTCCTGTGGAACATATTGCTGGTGGTGTGACATGACTAAGGTTTGACATCCCAGGTTAGCCTACACTCTGCATTGGCCCAGTGCTGGTCAACTCCTTTCTTGAATGCATCTATGGTTTGGGACTGGATGGTGGCTTTTTGGGAGTGTCTGTTCCAGTAAGGAACAGTGCATAGAGAGAAGGATTGCTGGTGCTTACATTGATGGCAAGGGGGACTTGCAGCTTCTTTGTGTGACCTCTTGTTGTACTTGCAAGGGATGACGAGAAAACTTGACTTGAGAGAGGTTGTTTTCTAGCAGTTTGTGAGTAGTGATTGTGTCTCCTCTCTTTCTTCAGTATACTAGGGTGGGGAGTTTAAGGGATACCAGGTGTTCCTCATACAGCATGTTATTGTGTTTTCAGTAGAAAAAAACCATAGAGCAAGGTATTGCCAAGATAGGTGACTAAAACTCTCAGGAATAGGTTGAAAGCTTAATATGGGTAATAAGCTCTTCAAAATACAGATGAACTGATTGTTCTGGAAACAAATATCAGTAGAATAAATAAATTTGTAGGGGTTTTGAGAGTTCAGAGTGCAAGAATTAGCTTGGAAATTAATGTTAAGAAGGCTAAATTATTTACACTAGGAATAAACATGGGTGAAGAGGTGATATTAGTTCTATAGTTAGGAAATCAATCAAGTGGATAGCTTTACTTATTTGGGTAGTATTATTAGTAAAGATAGTAGATACAGCAAACATGTAAAAAGTAGAATAGCCATGACACAGGGTGTTTTTTTTACAGTTGAAAAAGGTTTAGAAGAGTAGAAAGATAAGTGTAAATTAAGTTTAGAATGTTGGAAGCCACAGTAATGACAAGTGATCAAGTTTGGCTCTGATATGTCAATGCTTCAAAAGGCCTAGGAAGCTTGTTTAATATTTTTGAGGGGAATTGTCTCACATACTAGTTAGACGGACCATTTATCAGTAAATAAGTTAGCCTATAGTAAAAATGTGGGTATTTAAAATGTGTAGAACCATTTTTTTTGTGTAGTTGTGTTTGGGGAATGTGTAGCACTGTATGTGTAGAACCGTTTTTTTTTGTTAATTAATTAAAATAAACTTTCCACAAAATAAGTTTTTCCAAAAAAAAGTGAAGAACTCCATTAAACCAAACATGAACGAAAATTACAATCAAATAATCTACCAAGCATATGACTACCACAAATCAGAATCAATAAGTAAATGAAACCCAGAACAAACAGAAATTAAAATAAATAACCGAGTCAAACTCACAATGAGCAGAAATTAATATGAGTAGGGTTCTAAAACCCTATGCTTTCTAAAAGCCAGAATATAATTTGTACTTTACTGAAAAAAATGTGTATTGTCAGTTTAATATAGCCTAAATATGCTGATATTAATTCTTTAAAATCTTAATTGATTTTTGATTTCTTAAAGTTATAAAAATTAAAACAGTAAATTTTTTTTTAGGTCTGTGGGGGGGGGGGGGGTGTCATCCTCAAAGACCTAATTGCCCTCCAATTACTTTCTACTATTACAAAGGGCACTAGCTCTTTTTGAAGTTTCTATGACAACCCTTTCTAAAAAAAACCTTATATGCCCCCAGGGCATAATTTACAACCCTTGCCCCGAGGGCTGTGGGGGTTGTCATCCTCAAAGACATAATTTCCAAAGTTTTCAACTACATTGAAAAAATGACTATGTCAAAATTTTGATTGGATGTGTTTGGGGAGATGGTGGGTGTGAGAGGGGGATTAGTTGCCCTCTAATCACTTTTGACTTTTAAAAAGTGGACTATCCCTTTCAATTTTCAATTGAGAGAGCCCTTTTTGAAGTTTCTACAACAGCACTATCTATAAAAACCTTATATGCCCCCAGAGCATCACTTACAACCCTTGCCCTGAGGGCTGTGGGGGAGTGTCCTCCTGAAAGACATGATTTCCATATCTTTAAACTATGTTCAACAAATTGGCTATCTCAAAATTTTTATTGGATGTGTTTGGGGAAATTGTTTGCATGGAAGGAGTGTTAGTTGCCCTCGAATCACTTTCAGCTTTGAAAAAGGGCACAAGCCCTTCCAATTTCCAATCCAATGAGCCCTTTTTGAAGTTTCTATGACAACTCCTTTGATACAAAGTGCCCTGGTCTAAAAAAAAATATAATAATATGTTGTGCCAACATTGTTCTTTACTTAGGCAGCACTATTGTGCTGCCTATGATTTCTTTCAACTTAGCATAAGACAAGACAAAGAGAAGTTGCTTAATAGATGGGAAATATATAATTTGGGCTATATATTTGCAAATTAGGGGATGGGTGGTGAGGGTAAAGTGTTTGGACAGTGTGAAGTTAGAAAACAATTCTTACTTCATAATATGCAGAATAATTTTACCTAACACATTAGGCGTGCAGACCCACTATACTTTACCCCCAGCCCCCAGGGTTTTAAGGTTTCTTGACATTTTTTTGTTTGTAAATTTGACACATATTTCTAAGTTCTCTAAAACTTTATAAATAAGACTTTAGAGGTAACAGTATTGTCCATAGCCTCTTCTGATCTAAACAGTGTCATAAAAAGAGAGTTGCATCTATTCAATTCCCCATTAAGCACTATTTCCAAATGCAATGGCCACAACTGTAGCAATTGCATTTCCTTTTCTTCCTCCCCTTATTGGGGTCAGATATAATCCTGAGCTATATGCAACAATCTTTCATATACAAGGTTGAACTAAAAGCCTAAGTTATGCTAGGATGGTTTTTGGAAGAATATTTCTGGTATAAGTCTGGTTTATCCCCCAACCCCTACTCTTTCTAAAAACAAACCATTGTAATTTAATTATTAATTCATTACATTCAGAAAATTTGTTTCCCAAGTTGTAAGAGCTGCTTAAAAATTGGGACCAAAAGTTCTAGCTAAGTTTAAACAGTGGGGGATTGAGGAGGGGACAGCCCTCCTACCATAATCAAAATAATTTCTGTTTCATATTAAATTTCAGTGTTACTTCTAACTTTCTTTTGAAAAAACTGGATTTTTTCAATTTAATCTCTGATTGTTTTTCAAATTGCACCCAGGCTTATCCAAGATATGGTGATAGATACTGTCCCCATAAACATCATGTTGTTTGCTGTTAAATTCTACATATCAATACTTTTAAACTGATGGGTAGCATCCTAGATTGGCAGCATAAAAATTTGTGTGAAGATTAACACAATTTCTCTGGCAATTGCTTTCTTTTATGTAGTAACAAGTAACTGAATGCATTTGAAAAAATGAACAACAAAAGATTAGCTAGGGCAAAATTGAAACCGAGTTAAATTTGCAAACAAAAAATATAGTTGGAAATGTGTCTACCCCTTTTATCATAAATCAAACAAAATTCTTCAGGCTTGTAACCTTTGTTGGGTAACCTTCAACTTAACAAATTTTATATCTTTGAAGTTACCAGAAAAGAAAAATTTTTTAGTGATAAATTTTTTTGGTAATAAATTTTTCAAGTTTTATTTACTGTAGGTATGAGTTGCTCATTGATTACAGTTCATTACCACATAATTGTTTGTTATATAAGCAATGGACATAAAACTCCATATTTGCATTTAAAGGTTGACACTCTCAAGGGAGAAGACATTGCAAAGTGCCATATTGAAGTTCAGTTCAGAGTCCTGTGTTTTCCTCTGTGCTGCTTGTGTTCTACAGTAACATGTTCATATTCTATATTCACTTTTTCTTATAGAAAACTACCCAGAAAAGGGTTTTATATTTTAGTTTCAGGGAGGAGGCCAGTGCTACCAGAGACTTTTTATTTGCCCTTAAATGGGGAATGTGGGGTTTGTGATTATTTTGTAATCAATTTTCAAGTAGTGGTATGTACAATTTAACAGCAAATAGTGGGGGAGGGAGTATTGGGGTGGTAGCTCCCATCATATCTTGTTTAGGCCTGTGGCATGGTTTGAAAATCAATCAGAAATTAAACAAAAAACAAGTTTTTTGAATGAAAGTAAGAAGTCAAATAAAATTTAAAAAGAGCAGAGATCATTCTGTATATGGAGGTGGGGGGAGGCTATTCCTTCATCAGTCATATTCTCTTTATGCTAAATTTTGACTTTTTGTCCCAATTCACTAAGAACTACTGCTTGAATAAAAAAAGTGTTCAATTGGGATAATAAGTATTTTTAAAGCACTGTAAAAATATAGTGTAAAGAAAGAGAGGAAGGGGGAGGGGCAGCCCTTCCATATATGGGGTAATTTCTGTCCATTGTATGTTTTATTATTAAATCTTACTTTTAGTTGAAATTTTTTTTTAAATTTAATTCAGCTCTAAAACCAATGGTCCTCATGTTTGTCTGATAAATTTTGCTTTTGACTGTGGCGTTTGAATAAAATAAAATTTAAATTTTTTAGTTTACACCCTTTTGTGATTTTCTTGTCTCTCCAAATCATGAACTTTTATGTCATGGGTGAAATTCTGTTGGTGGAGGTCTGAAACAGCAGCTTGTTTGGTACTTATCTGTTATAGCACCTATGTTAAGCTCTTCATCTAAGAAGAGCCTATTTCTCTGACTAATCCTAATGGAATATCACAAAATACTTGTCGCTATAACAGATAAGTACCACTTGTTCTAAAGAAATCTGGATAAAAACTTGTCAATACCTCACTCTTTACGCTAAAGTTCAAATTTTGTTCAAAGTTCAAAGTTCAAATTTTGTCAAAATCACACCAACAGATTCAGCATATCAGAGAACCCTACCTTCTTTTCCAGAAGAAAGATCATTTTCAGGGGTGATTGTATCAAACCACTGATACTAAAAGATCAAGAGAGCACTCATTTCATCAAAAATCAAAAGTTCTATTGCTCTTTATAAGTGACCAAAAAGATTGAAAGGCAACTAGCTCCCCTCCCACGTCCTTTCTCCCCAAAGATATCTGATCAAAATTTTAGATAGCCATTTGGCTCAGTATAGTTGAAAGGTCCAATAACTATGCTTTTGACGATGAAAAGACCTCCCATAGTCCCCAGGGAATGACTGTTAGTTACACAATTTGTGCATCATTCACATATAGTATTTTTTATTTGGAACCATACGGAATTTTTAGGCAAATATTTTCTGTGGGAGGGGGGGATTTTTGATGTTGGAGAATTATCCATGGGGAGGAGCGTTTCTGGGGGGAATTTTGCACGGGGGAGAAGGAGATGATTTCCGGGTATGAATTTGAAAAACAGTCAAAATAAAATTGAAAAACAATTTTTTTCAACTGAAAGCTAGGAGTAACATTAAAACTTAAAACAAACAGAAATTATTTCGTGTATAAGGAGGGCTGCCCCTTCCTCAACCTTTGCTCTTCATGCTCAAGTTTGACCTTTTGCCACAATTTTTTAAGAAAGATTGCTCAAACACAAGAGCCATTCAATTTGAATTAGATATTCTTAAAGAACTTTAAGACTTTAGTGTAAAGAGCAAGGGTTGAGGAAGGAGCAGCCCCCCTCACGCTGTTATGAAGGTGGCAAAGTCTTCTTTGTCTTCTAATTGCAAAAAAAAAGTTGAATCTATAGTTGTATACTTAATTGGTTTCATCTCCCAAGAACGTTTATTTGTTTGTCATAGAAAAGCAGTGTGGTCTGAGAAAAGGATACCTATTTTAAAGTATTACATCAAAAATGCGTTGTATATATAGGGAGATGAGACCAAACAAGTATGCAACTACAAATTCAACATTTCTTTTGACTTTGCCACCTTCATTGGAAATTCATATTACATTTAAGCAAGATTAAAAAAGAAAATTTACATCTCAAGACTTTGAATGAACCCTGTTTATTGACCTCTCTCAGAAAAAAAAAATCTAGTGAATGAACCAGAAGTTAGTTATTTTGTTTTGTATAGATATGCTAGTTTTAATTTCAATACTTTAGTGTTTCTACTGATGACGATCGCTGAATATGTGATCAAAATATCCAGACTTTGTATACTATGTACTGCTCTCACTATATCACAATGATATTATACTATTGACACAATGATATTGAATTAGAAACAAAAATGCCCATCAACAAAGAGATACATGAATATACAATCAATGAAAAAACTGTAGGTAGCAACTTTATATAGGACTATGCTGGTACTATTAGGGGGGTTGATGGCAGTCCTGTTGTCTTTGTGGTGATAGTGAACATCAGATTAGGAAAAAATATTGGCTGAGGAATCAAATGGTACTACTTTTCTCATTATTACCTTAAAATTAACTTAAATCACATGTCCAGCAAGATAAGGTGGCGATGAGCCTCCTGTGGAACATCTCGCTGGTGGTGTAACATGACTAAGGTTTGGCTTCCCAGGTTAACCTACACTCTGCATTGGCCCAGTCCTGGTTAACTCCTTTCTTGAATGCATCTATGGTTTGGGACTGGATGGTGGCTTTTTGGAGTGTCTGTTACAGTAAGGAACAGTGCACAGAGAGAAGAATTGTTGGTGCTTACATTGATGGCAAGGGGGGACTTGCAGCTTCTTTGTGTGATCTCTTGTTGTACTTGCAAGGGATGAGGAGAAAACTTGACTTGACAGGTTGTTTTCTAGCAGTTTGTGAGTAGTGATTGTGTCTCCTCTCTTTCGTCAATATAGTAGGGTGGGGAGTTTGAGGGGTACAAGGCATTCCTCATACAGCATGTTATTGTGTTTTCATTAGACAAAAATCATAGAGCAAAGTATTGCCAAGATAGGTGACTAAAACTCTCAGGAATAGGTTGAAAGCTTAATATGGGTAATAAGCTCTTCAAAATACAGATGACCTGATTGTTCTGGAAACAAATATCAGTAGAATAAATAAATTTGTGGAGGTTTTGAGAGTTCAGAGTGCAAGAATTAGCTTGGAAATTAATGTTAAGAAGGCTAAATTGTTTACACTAGGAATAAACATGGGTGAAGAGGTGATAGTAGTTCCATAGTTAGGAAATCAATCAAGTGGATAGCTTTACTTATTTGGGTAGTATTATTAGTAAAGATAGTAGATACTGCAAACATGTGAAAAGTAGAATAGCCATGATACAGGTTGTTTTTTTTACACTTGAAAAAGGTTTAGAAGAGTAGAAAGATAAGTGTAAATTAAGCTTAGAATGTTGGAAGCCACAGTAATGACAAGTGATTAAGTTTGGCTTTGATATGTCAATGCTTCAAAAGGCCTAGGAAGCTTGTTTAATGTTTTTGAGGGGAATTGTCTTAAGTACTAGTTTGACTGACCATTTATCAGTAAATAAGTTAGCCTATAGTAAAAATGTGGGTACTTAAAATGTGTAGAACCATTTTTTTTTGTGTAGTTGTGTTTGGGGAATGTGTAGCACTGTATGTGTAGAACCGTTTTTTTTTGTTAATTAATAAAAAAAAAACTTTCCACAAAATAAGTTTTTCCAAAAAAAGGCAAAGAACTCCATTAAACCAAAAATGAACAAAAATACAATCAAATAATCTACCAAGCATATGACTACCACAAATCAGTATCAATAAGTAAATGAAACCCAAAACAAACAGGAATTAAAATAAATAACAAAGTCAAACTGACAATGAGCATAAATTAATATGAGTAGGGTTCTAAAACCCTATGCTTTCTAAAAGCCAGAATATAATTTGTACTTTACTAAAAAAAATGTGTATTGTCAGTTTAATGTAGCCTACATATGCTGATATTTATTCCTTAAAAGCTTAATTGATTTTTGATTTCTTAAAGTTATAAAAATGAAAACATTAATTTTTTTTTTAGGTCTGTGGGGGGGGGGTGTCATCCTCAAAGACCTAATTGCCCTCCAATCACTTTCTACTAACCAACAGCCCCCAGGGTTTTAAGGTTTCTTAATATTTTTTTTTGTTTGTAAATTTGACACATATTTCTAAGTTCTTTAAAACTTTATGAATAAGACTTTAGAGGTAACAGTATTGTCCATAGCCTCTTCTGATCTAAACGATATCACAAAAAGAGAGATGCATCTATTCAATTCCCCATTAAGCACTATTTCCAAATGCAATGGCCACAACTATAGCAATTGCATTTCCTTTTCTTCCCTCTCCCTATTGGGGTCAGATATAACCCTGAGCTATATGCAACAATCTTTCATATACAAGGTTGAACTAAAAGCCTAAATTATGCTAGGATGGTTTTTGAAAGAATATTTCTGGTATAAGTCTGGTTTATCCCCCACCCCCTACTCTTTATAAAAACACACCATTGTAATTTAATTATTAATTCATTACATTCAGAAAATTTGTTTCCCAAGTTCTAAGAGCTGCTTAAAAATTGGGACCCAAAAGTTCTAGTTAAGTTTAAACAGTGGGGGCTTGAGGAGGGACAGGCCTCCCACCATAATCAAAATAATTTCTGTTTCATATTAAATTTCAGTGTTCCTTCTAACTTTCTTTTGAAAAAACTGGATTTTTTAAATTTAATCTGATCATTTTTCAAATTGCACCCAGGCTTATCCAAGATATGGTGATAGCTACTGTCCCCGTAAACACCATGCTGTTTGCCGTTAAATACTACATATCAATACTTTTAAACTGATGGGTAGCATCCCAGATTGGCAGCATAAAAATTTGTGTGAAGATTAACACAATTTCTCTGGCAATTACTTTCTTTTATGTAGTAACAAGTAACTGAATGCATTTGAAAAAATGAACAACAGAAGATTAGCTAGGGCAAAATTGAAACCGAGTTAAATTTGCAAACAAAAAATATAGTTGGAAATGTGTTTACCCCTTTTATCATAAATCAAGCAAAATTCTTCAGGCTTGTAACCTTTGTTGGGTAACCTTTAACTTAACAAATTTTATATCTGTGAAGTTACCAGAAAAGAATAATTTTTTAGTGATAAATTTTTTTAGCAATAAACTTCAAGTTTTAATTACTGTAGGTATGAGTTGCTCATTGATTACAGTTCATTACCACATAATTGTTTGTTATATAAGCAATGGACATAAAACTCCATATTTACATTTAAAGGTTGACACTCCTCAAGGGAGAAGACGTTGTAAAGTGCCATATTGAAGTTCAGTTCAGAGTCCTGTGTTTTTCTCTGTGCTGCTTGTGTTCTACAGTAACATGTTCATATTCTAGAATAAATAACTTTTGAAATTGCTAAAAAAAAAAACTTTAGCGTAAAGAGCCATGTATTGACAAGGGGGTGAACCCCCTCATGTACATAATAATTTCTGTTCGTTTTGAGTTTTAATGTTGCTCCTTACTTTCAGTTGAAAAAACTTGTTTTTTATTTAATTTCTGATCGTTTTTAAGTAATGCTGGGAAATCTCGCCCCCTTCATGGAAAATTTCCTTCCTCCGTGGAAGGATTCTCCCACGTCCCTTCTCCCCTGATCCCGCCGCCAGAAAAAATCCCCCCTGAAAATGTCTGTATACTTCCCAATAATCAATATTATACGTAAACAATGGACAAAGTTCACAACCTGCAGCCCTTCCCCCAGGGACTGTGAGGGATTAAGTTATCCTCAAAGACATATTTATTAGATTTTGGACTATGTTGAACAAAATGGCTATTTCAAAATTTTGATTGGGTGACTTTGGGAAAAAAATGAGAATGGGAGGGTGCCTAGTTGCCCATGATCTTTCTTCTGGCCAAAAATACAAAATTCCACATTTTGGCAGATAGGAGCTTGAACCTTTACAATAGGGTTCTCTGATGTGATGAATCTGATGATGTGATTTTCATTAAGATTCTATGTCTTTCAGGGGGTGTTTTCCCCTTTTTTCGAAACTAAGGCAAATATTCTCAGGCTTGCAACTTTTGATGAGTAATACTAAACTTGATGAAACTTATGTATTTGAAATCAGTACAAAAATTCGATTCTTCTGATGTATCTATTGGTATCAAAATTCGGTTTTTAGAGTTTTGGTTACTATTGAGCCAGGTTGCTCCTTACTAGTTCATTACCATGAACTGTTTGAAAATTCATTCAGTTTAATTTTCCCCATCAAAAGCTACACGCTTAAGAAAATTTTCCGGATTTTCAAAAAAAGGGAAGGGGGGCAGCCCCAAACAGTCAAGCGATCTTAATCAAAATCACACCAACAGATTCAGCATATCAGAGAAAGATCATTCTTTTCACCTTCTTTTCCAGAAGAAAGATCATTTTCAGGGGTGATTGTATCAAACCACTGATACTAGAAGATCAAGAGAGCACTCATTTCATCAAAAAACAAAAGTTTATTGTTCTTTATAAGTGACCAAAAAGATTGAAAGGCAACTAGCTCCCCTCCCACGCCCTTTCTCCCCAAAGATATCTGATCAAAATTTAGATAGCCATTTGGCTCAGTATAGTTGAAAGGTCCAATAACTATGGCTTTTGGGATGACAAGACCCCCCATAGTCCCCAGGGAATGACTGTTAGTTATACAATTTGTGCATCATTTACATATAGTATTTTTTATTTGGAACCATACGGAATTTTTTAGGCAAATATTTTCTGTGGGAGGGAGGGGATTTTTGACGTTGAAGAATTATCCATGGTGAGGAGCGTTTCTGGGGGAATTTTGCACGGGGGAGGGGGAGATGATTTCCGGGTATGAATTTGAAAAACAGTCAAAATAAAATTAAAAAACAATTTTTTTCAACTGAAGGCAAGGAGTAACATTAAAACTTAAAACAAACAGAATTTATTTCGTGTATAAGGAGGGCTGCCCCTTCCTCAACCCTTGCTCTTTATGCTCAAGTTTGACTTTTTGCCACAATTTTTAAAGAAAGATTGCTCAAACACAAGAGCCATGCAATTTGAATGAGATATTCTTAAAGAACTTTAAGACTTTAGTGTAAAGAGCAAGGGTTGAGGAAGGTGCTCAAACACAAGAGCCATGCAATTTGAATGAGATATTCTTAAAGAACTTTAAGACTTTAGTGTAAGAGCAAGGGTTGAGGAAGGAGCAGCCCCCCTCACTCTGATATGAAGGTGGCAAAGTCTTCTCTGTCTTCTAATTGCAAAAAAATGTTGAATCTATAGTTGTATACTAAATTGGTCTCAATCTCCCAAGAACGTTTATTTGATTGTCATAGAAAAGCAGTGTGGTCCGAGAAAAGGATACCTATTTTAAAGTATTACGTCGAAAATGCGTTGTATATATAGGGAGATGAGACCAATCAAGTATGCAACTACAAATTCAACATTTCTTTTGACTTTGCCACCTTCATTGGAAATTCATTTTACATTTAAGCAAGATTAAAAAAGAAAACTTACATCTCAAGACTTTGAATGAACCCTGCTTATTGAACTCTCTCAGAAAAGGAATCTAGTGAATGAACCAGAAGTTAATTATTTTGTTTTGTATCAATATGCTAGTTTTAATTTCAATACTTTAGTGTTTCTACTGATGACGATCGCTGTATATGTGATCGAAATATCCTGACTTTGTACCTGTTTTCACTATCTAAATAAATGGACCTATCCCCTTTTGAATTTGTTCGTCATAGAAAGGCAGTATGTTCTGGGAAAAGAATACATAGCTTAAGGTATTACATCGAAAATGCCTCATTCAAAAAATTTTTAAAGCTTAAGTGCCTTTTAAAGTGACCAAACAGAATGGAGGGCAACTAGCCCTATTTCCCCTGCCCCTTCCCCCAAGGACATCTGAATATATTCCTGAGATAACTATTTGGTTAATCATAATTGAAAAGTCCAATAAATATACTTCTGAGGATGACAAGACCCCCACAGTCCTTAGGGAAGGGCTCTATATTTTGCAATTTGTCCATTGCTCACATATAGTATTTGTTATTGGGAAACATAGGGACATTTTATTAGAGCTCTCCTTTTTCTAAAAGTTGAAAGTGAGTGGAGACCATCAGCCCCTGTCCAAAAACTGTTTTTGATATCTGGTCCTTTTGTTACCCCTTAGGACATCTGATCAACATTTTGAGACACCCATTTTGTGCTTTCTCTTTGACTTCTAAATTTTGCGTGTGAGGGAATTTTCAGCGGGGGAGGGGGGTAAACTCTGGCTCCCATTTATTAACGACGGAAAAAATAGATGAATTTACCTCTTTTTTTTGTTTCAGGTTAAATTTTCAAGGACTTTTTGAGCAAGTGAACATCAAATATGAGAAAATATTATCGTCTAATTTTAGTAGGAGTGTTGATCATAAGTGGTATTTCATTTCTATTTTACAAACATCGATATGACCAGTTAGCGGAAATGCTTGAATCTATTGGTTTTTATGCCTCAAGCCCTGTAACACCACACCTCTGTGACATTGATACATTTTCACTGTGGCAGAATATTGGGAACTTGTTCGTCAAAACAGCATATTTAGTTGACAATGAGTTCATCATTGTTGGTATAACAACTGGTCTAATGTCATCCAAGGTCTGTAGCCTGCCTAATAGTGATGGTGTTTTGCTATCAAATTTTACAATACAGTATGATTTTTTAAGTGCTAAAAGTGAGGAAGAAGACTTTCGAATTGTTCTCGTTAAATGTAAGCCAGCTAAAATTCCTGATAAAATATCTTTTATTAAAATTAGTGATGACGAATCACGGGAATCTCTTCAACTCCCGGTGCATCAAGTACAATTTGAGTATCTCCGGAATAACCTGGGAATATGTGTTTCAAATTCTAATAAAGGAGATGATTTCCAGCTAGAAATGAATATAGAGTTCTTTGCTTACCATTCTGCAATAGGAGTTAAACATTTTTTCTACTTCACAAAAGGATTGACTGAGAAACTTAGTGAAGCTATTTCTCTACTGCAAACGAGTTTGGATATTTCAGTCCAAGTTATTCCCTGGAACAGTCCTATAAATGACCCAACTTTGGATAAAATCGCTATCAAACTAGATTGCCTACTTCATTCAATGGGTCGCACTCAATGGGTAGCCTTGTTGAATTCAAGTGGTATTATGTATCACTCAAATGAATTTACTCTAAATGGTTTGCTACGTAGAAATCGAGATTCTTTCTCAGTTAGTAATGTGTTTTGTGACTGTAATGGGAATTTCACAAATAGTACTGAACAGATTCAGATTTTAAAAGTTCCAAATGGGGAAGGCCTGCAAAATGTGGTTGAAATACTGGAATTTCCAGATTGTTTGTTTCTTGATGTGGTTACAGTTAGTAGATGCAATGAAAGATTATTTTCCCATAAGTTTTGGAATTTTGATGAAAATTTGAGGAGTATTAGCCATTATTTCTTGACAGAATATTTTAGTATGCTGACAAATAATGAAGTTCTTCCATGATTTACTGTATTAAATAATCAAATTGCTTCATTTGATTAATTGATTCATTCATCAGTTAATAAATGACTGTTAATAGATTTAATAGAGGATTATTTTATCTATTAATTAATTGACTTGATTGATAAATCATTTGAATTGTTTTTCCGCTTTTACGGAAATTTTACCAATAGGACTAAACAAATCATTTATTTAATATCGTTTCTAATGGAAAAGGCCTGAAACTGTTGTTGAAATTCCTAAAATTTCCAGAATAGTTGAGGCTTGATCTGATTACTGTTAATATATGTGATAGGATACCATTTTCCATAAAGTTGAAATTTTTATGAACATTTAAGCAGTATCAGCCATGATGAATAATATAATTTGCTGATATATAATCCAATTCTTTCACGATTTATTCTATTAGATATGTGTAATATTAGTCCTATTATTTTAGCTTATTATCAGGAGTACCCCGAAGGCATAGTTCCCCCCCCCCTGTCCTTGAAAATTAAAATATATAAAAGTTTAATATGATTCAACATTCTAAAACCGTGTAGTTCTTTTCAGAATTTCGTGTTCAAGCTTCAACTCTTCCCTGGAAAAATGATTTTAGGTTCCTTCCCCTACCCTCTGCCCCCTGAAAAAACCAGAAATGTGAAACAAGTGCCAAATTTTATAATATTTGGTTGAAATTTTGGGTTTTCCTCTGTCCCCTGGAAAACCAAAAATGTGAAGCAAGTGTAATTTTTTGTAGTATGTGGTGGAAATATAATGCTTTTTTGGCAAAAGAAACTTTTCCTACCTTTGTCCAACCCCTGGAAAAGTTATGAGGGTACCCTAGTTGTTATAAGCTATCCAAAAAAAAATTATGAGCTTGAAAAACTGTTTCTAGTATCAGTACTGTATCAGTAACTGTTTCTTGGTGAAAAATCGTAGATTGCCGAAAAATAATCTAGTACTGTATCTAGTATCAGTACTGTATCTAGTATCAGTACTGTTTCTAGTATCAGTACTGTATCAGTAACTGTTTCTTGGTGAAAAATCGTAGATTGCCGAAAAATAATCTAGTACTGTATCTAGTATCAGTACTGTATCTAGTATCAGTACTGTAATCTAGTATCAGTACTGTATCAGTAACTGTTTCTTGGTAAATTGCCGAAAAATCGTAGATTGCCGAAAAATAATCACATTCTTTGATGATTTATCTTGTTAAATACTCTTAAACCTTCTCTAATAAGGATTCATCTTTAATATACTTTCAGCTAAATTTTATACCGTAGTAGCCTATTTTAGGGCGCTGAAAAAAGTTAATAAGAAAATAAAACAAATAACTTGTACCAGAACTAAAAATTCATTAAAAGGTTCTGATCAAATATTCGTTGAAATTGATTGTGCCAAGAGTAGAGCAAAGGCCATAGCCAGGGGGGGGGGTAGCTACTGGGTTTCATCCCCCCTTCTGAGATTTTTCTCACTCGTAAAAATGTAACAAATGTGAATATAAATACATTTTTGATGCGTTTTTTAAAGTTTTTTTTTTGTAAAACACCCCCAAAAAATGCCCCCCCCCCCCGAACACAAAATTTTGGATTCGCCTTTGAACAGAGCTAGTGTTTTGTTTTGATCTCTTTTGTGATAATATTTTATGTTTTTTTGTTGTTTTTTTACAATTGATTTTAAAGTTTTAGTGTAATTTGTTTATCTCAGGAATATTGATAGTCATGTCGTTTCTTTAACAAAATAATGTTGTTAGTTTAGTACGTACCGTAAATCTTTCGGGAAAGTATCAAACAGAGAAGAAATTAAGTGGCCAAACTGATAATATAAGTGTAAATTTTCCAATAGGGTACTGATAGTATTTATAAACAAAAAGATATTACTTACGAAGGTAAGAGGCAATTCATGTGGTCAAACTTGATGATTCACTTACAATGATCTGTCACGATACTCCTCTTCTTCATTTATTGGATTTTATCCCTAATTACAAAGATGTGCGGTAGCCTACAGGGTTGCAATCAAATTTTCCAGAAAAGTCTCTTTAGTTCAGTTGGAAAATTGCTCTGTCATTTTTGCGTTTTATCGCCACTATAGGTTAAAATATGCTTTTTTGTGTTTACCCTTTCAAGAAAAAAAATGCCCTTGCTGGGATCAGCGAAACCATGCTGCATGCATTCTTTTGTCAAAACAAAGTTTTAACAAAACTTGAAATTATTTTTTTGAAAGTGTTGATTTTACTGTTGTTGCTCGAAACTTGTTTTTTAACTTCTCAGATTTTTTTTTGTTTTGTAAATTTTAATGTTTTTATTCTCAATGTACAGTTTTATTTTCTTTACAGTCTCAAATAAATAAACGACTAAAATGACAGCTGAAGAAAGCCAGATATACAGAACGTCAATATGGTTTCCATGGGAAGGAAAATCACTTGCACAACAGACAGTATACTGCTGTGAATTGAAATTAAAAAGAAGAAATTTAATCCGCCATTTGTTGTGCTTGTTACAGCTAATACCTTCAAAAATTTCAGGATTCACCGGTCATTGCTAAATTAAATATGGCTATTCTGAAAATCAATTAGTTAATTCTCTTTCTATCAAATTCAAAAATGTTCTTTTTCTCCTAGTCGTCTTAAAATTTTCGGCTTTTATTGTCATTCAGGGCGTCATTTGGGGGGGGGGGGCTGGGCGATTGCCCCCCCCCCCCAATAATTTGGAGAAAAAAATTATTATATAGCCCATGCCTCTTGACTATCCGGATTTGGACCCAATCTTGCCCCCCAATAAAAATGCTGGAGATTCGCCCCCATTGTCATTGATAAATTAATTATGGGCATTTTAAAGGTTAATTAATTATTTAATTAGCTCATATCAAAAAGTTTTTTTTGTTAATCAATGAACCAAATATTTACAAAACAAATAACCAATAAATCTGTATTTTAATTGCTTCCGGGCTGCCCAAAAAACCGGGTTCCAGATCGTCCTAAAAGGGGGTTCAGTACACAAAAAACAGGTGTACCCTCAACCAAATAACAATCTACATCACTTGCCATATGCTTTCTATCAATTTTTGCTTATGAACCTATCAACTAACAGAAGACTTATAAAATGAATTAATATAAAATGATAGAATGAATTAATAATAACTTAATTTTCATAACATAACAACATTTTTTTTTACTAACAACAATTATCATAACAATACCAACAGTTAGCAATTATCAACAATAACAATATCAACTTATAAAATGATAAAATGAATCAATAATAACTTAATTTTCATTACATAACAACATTTTTTTATTAACAACAATAATCATAACAATACCAACAATTATCATTTAATAAAAACAGTAACAACAATGATGATAATCATTCTTCAACAATGCCACTATATAGACTACTAAAAAAAACTATTTTTAATGTTTTATTAAAATACGTGCGAACTTTGGTTAATATTATAAATGAAATTAATAAAAGTCATAATAACATCATAATTTGCAAAATATAAATCCGCCATCCTGCTTCTATTCCCCACAAAAATAAAAATAGAATTAATAATTGTAATACATCCTTCAGCAATACCACTAAATTGACTACAAGAGGAAACCGTATATTTAGTGTCTTTCCATAGGTCCTAATTGAATAATAGCTACTTGCATAAAATATACACTTTTATCAAATAAAAAGAGGAGATTTTGAAATTGAAAACACTGTTATGATGCAATTAATGCTTCCAATTACTTTAAATAAGCCCCATTGACAATTAGACTTGCCTACGCCAATATTTTTGTAATGTCAAAATTTTAGCTGACAACAGACCAATTAGTAATAAGAGTTTTTCATCCGGTATTCCGGAAACCAAACAGCCTACCGGAAACCAACCAGAACGATATTTGCAAGAATTGGCTAAACCTGGATAGCAAAACTAGGTTGTTAGTGGAAAGTGTTCACGGCTTGTGGTTTTTAGTGCCAACTTTAGATTATTACGCTCGTGGCTTTAAACAACCTAAAGATTTCACGGTTTCATAATTTTTATCGGTGAATATCTTCTTAAAATGAATAGTATTTTTGAAAGTCTTGTAGAATAATAGCTGAGGCCCAATTAAATACTATTTCATTGAGATAATTTAATCAAAACAATGGAAGCATGACCAATTTTCAAATATATTACTTATCTAGTCGATATTACAATATTTTTTACCAATCAGTTTTCTAAGCCGCTTCGGCTTTCTTTTGGGTATTTTCTACACGGCTTGTCGCAAATAACAACCGTTCATCTCTTTTGGTATTTCTATCCAGTTCTGTCTGTAGTTTTAATCTGATGCTGTTTTAGCCTTACTCGAAACTCTATCAAAAGCAAGAAAAATGGAAGCAATATTGGCATCTTAACATAAGCCGGACTATACATATACACAAGGTTTTGCCTCTTATAACTAGCTAGAGGGAACATTGAAGTTCATTTTATTTAATTCGCAAATAAATTGTTCTCGGAGTCTGAATTGTTCTCGGACCCTAGGTAAGGGCCACGAAGAGGCAAGAGAGCTTTCTTATCAATTTTTAGCTGCATAGAGACAAAAATTTGTGAATCTCACCATATAGTGAAACTGTTTTATCTTAACAAACTAGAAGTAGCTATTCAGACAGATATTATAATGAGTCTGTCCAGTATGAACTAAATTTCCGTGTTAGCTAAATGTTGGCGTTGCCTAAATTTCTGTGTTTGCTAAGTATCATTGTAAATGAGCCTCAAGAACAGATTTCAGTTATATAAAAAAATAAATTATAAAAAATGTACAACATTTGAAATTTTTCGATCCTCTCCTTCATATCATCTCCCTTTTTAGTAAAACAGCCCTATTGTTTTTGTTACAACTTGGCTGCTCCTACGTTATAAAAACTTGAACTATGTAGAAAAGAAGCGAGACATGACCCTATAAAGTGGGTAAGGGTTCAGTACTAAAATGAGATTTATACAGAAAAAATTTTTTGCGTTTGAGAAGAGTATTAGATTAGTCTAAGTCTTGTGATAAGTCTAAATAGTCTTTGAGGTTCCAGTTTAGTGGTTGACCCTCTCAAAAGGAAACATTATAAAAGTCTGAAAACCACTTCAAAAACAAGTTACAATACTTATATCATTCCTAAAAGCGCATAATTTTACTTTATCTCCATCCCTTCTCCTAATTTGCAAATCTATGGCCCAAATTATATATACACTCTATGAATTTTCACAGGCCAACTTTTTTTTCGAATCTATTTAACTGCAAATAAGAACGTCAACGGCCACAAGCACCGAGAAAAACCATTGACTATAAATAATTTGGGATATATATTTGTCCATTAGGGGGTGAGAATAAATTAATGTGATGTGTTTTGAAAAATGATGTAAGTATTTTAGAATTTTTTTTATCAATTTTCGGAATTTTTAGTGTTTTTTTCCGAGGGGTCAACCACTAAACTACAACCGCCTTTAAAAACTCCGTAAA
Organism: Artemia sinica; assembly: GCA_027921565.1. NCBI lineage: Eukaryota > Metazoa > Arthropoda > Branchiopoda > Anostraca > Artemiidae > Artemia > Artemia sinica. The sequence continues at coordinate 9,483,778 of CM051256.1, forward strand.
TCGATTTTATGAATGCTCTTATTCAGGGATAAAAAACTGAAAATGAAAGTACTCTTAAGAGGGCTTGGGTTTAGCTTTAGATGCATATTAGTGTGCATCCCTTTTTTTTTATCCTACCTAATTGACTTGTATCTATTTACATTGTTGACATACTCCAGCACTCACTTTGCTGAATCGAGTGCTAACGTCGCCTGACAGGAAACCTGCTACGCTTGTAAAAAAAAATTCTTCCCCTTAGTTCACGGAAAATATTTGTATTCAGAAAAGCTTCTAGTTTCAGTGAGAATTTACATTTGCTGTTAAAGCAGAATTTTTATTTTTCCAATTTTATTTACTCTGACCATTTGTCTCTACCGAAGGTTTCGCTGTTGTTTGTAAATTAATGCCTGTTTGGATGAATGTTGAATTTTTTCATCTCAATTCATTGCTTGACAAACAACTAAAATTGCTGCTTTTGGCTACAAAATTGCATATAAGATCGAATAGTTCTTCTTTGGAAAACTAGTGCAAAACTAGCACTACTCGCAGCATAGTGGTATATAGTAAAAATAAAACAAACGAAACAATCGTAAAGAAGAGAAAGTAAGGAAAATAACAGGAAAATATTTTGGTCGAAACCTCTGCTCGACCATCTTCAGTTCAGAGGACACAGGACAATATACATTAAAAATAAAAACAAACAATAAACATAAAAGAAGACCCTTCCTAACTAACGATGAAAAAGTAACTGAATAAAAAACCCGATAGTGAACGACAATTCCGCTAGATGGGGTTGATTGTTATCCTCTCGGAGATAAATCTTTATGATATCCAGTTATCTGTTTCCAAGGACATCCGTGGAGGTTTTCCCAAAGGGTGGTAAGAATTTAGGATTGCTTTGGTCGAGGGGAAGGGGCTGCAAAAAGTTTTAACATTCTTTTTGCATATCTTTTTGCCCCTGTAGGTGCCTGCTCATCTGAATTTCAAATAGGGTTTTAGTCCTAGTTTAGGGAATTGCTGATGTCTCTATTGGATGTGTAATACTATGGCTTCCCTGAAAACCGGAAGTAAACTAGCGTCTTTTTGTTTTAAATCCTCCATGGATCCAAGCTGCTAAAAACTAAGGGTTCAATTGTGAATAGTCAACTTTCTTTTTACCTTTTGTATTTTTTGAATGATTGTCTGTTACTTTCCTTTGAGCATCCATTTTTAACGTTTATTTTACTTCTATAAATTTGAAGTTTTAAGGAATGAAGTGACATACAATTACGTTATGGTCTGAAATGCAGAAGTTATCTATACACTGTAAAAATGTTAGTATAAGTATGCAGATTCTGAATGAAACTTTGGGGCTCTATCTTTCGACAATTTTAGCTTTTGTATTGGTGATATAAATTTAATTATTTTAGGCAAACTAACCTAAAGTAAAAATTATTTCATTATCTCGTTTGTCATACTGGTGAAACCAGGCACAATACAAAATATTTTAGGGTCTGTTTATTTCCCAACAATCTTAATATTTCTTGTGTGATCTCTAAATCTTTTCGTAAGAATTCTTACGGAAAAGATTTACTTTTTCAATAATAGCTTCAGTGCACTTGAAGCATGAGTTTTTGGAGCATAAAAGCGTAGAGTTAAAATTATTCTGATAACACTGAAGTCTATCACTGATAAGCCATTTATTCATCTTCTTCTTCATCGTACTGGTGACGCTGTTGGACATAATTCAAAATTGAACTATTGACTGTTTTAATGTTTGAAAATTTGCTGCGACGCCATTATACTCCTGGTTCGAATTGTACTGTTGTAGAGTGGTGATTTGTTTGGTTTCTGTAATATTAATATTTTGTTCTTCATTTTCTTTTTTTTCGCATATACTCAAATTTGGTTCTCATAACATTTTCCGTTTACATGATCTCATGTGATAAATGAAAATTTTAATAGAAGGACATGTTTTCTTTTTTTTTAGACTTTAGTTTATTTTCACTCTGAAATTATCTTTTTTAAATTATCACTTTCGCGTAGATATTGTTACAGATAAAATGAAATGAAAACGGGTATAATATTTCAAATAAAATAGCGGAAATAAAAAAACTCAATCATAATAATAAAAGCTAGACGCTTGTTTGAATGATGTTTGAATACAAATGATTTTGGTATGAACCTATTGTTTCACAGTTTTCTAAAAAAAATTTTACAAAAAATTAAACAAGAGAAACGGGTTTTAATTTCTATTTATTATATATTATATATTTTAATATATATTGTAAAAAAAATTTTACAATTTAAATATTCCTTAAAAACGCGTCGGACTTCCATCATTACTACTAAAAAATAAAAACTTTATTTTATTTTCCACTGTCTTGTTTGAAACATAATACTTGTTTTCATTTCGTTTTATTTGTAAGAAATTTAGTGTAATGTAAGAAATGTTTTATCATAGCTATTGTATTTGCTAAAATCAGGTACATCAGCTATCCATGATCATGCTTTTATTGCTGATTATCAGAGCAATAGGGTAGCAGCCTAATTATTATTTTCAGACTTTTTAATCCTTCATCCTTGTCTCTGCTTCTAATCAATGCTGTACCTACTGTATTGTTTGAAATGAGTGCAGCTGCAGAAATAGCACTTTATTTATAAGAGCACAAATCTATTGAAAATAGCACAAATCTATTGACAGAAACTACTGTACTTTGTCTCTGGCTCGAAACAACGTAGGCTGTATTGTTTGGAATGAGAACAGGTGTGGAAGTAACACAAATTTATTGACAGTAACGTATGTAATTTTTTGTTTATTTGTGCTTTCATTTTGCGTAGCTATGTCAGTAGCATGGTTAACATTTTAGAAGAACTATTTAAACTTGTTATAAACCTTGGTTTTCTGCTGTTTCAATAATTGTGTAGGTGTATATATTTTACAGAAAAGTATAATCAATGTTTTTTCTAATTCCTTTTTAGTTTTGTATCAGTTGGCATAGTTATTCTTTGATTTTGTTGCTTTCCCATAGCTGCTCTAATATATCGTATAATTAATTATATTAGCTTTTCATCATCATGCTTTTTTCATGCATCACGCATATTTTTCATATTTTCTTTCTTTTTTTCTTTGTTTTACTCTGCTGTTTACATTTTTGTTATTAGTTGGTTAAGAATATAATATATATATAACATAAATCCAGTCTGGATCTTATTTTCTTACTCTCTTTTGATTATTTCTGTCTTTAACCAATTGCTATTGAATTTATTGTTTGAAATGATAACAGTTGTAGAAATAGCACAAATTTATTGACTGTAATTTATGTGATTTATTTTTACTTTGTGTTGTCGTTTATCATAGCTAGTCATTTGCATGGTCAAAATTTTGGAAGAATTATTAAAATTTCTTTGGAACTAAAGAATTTTCTTGTTTTTATCTATTTGTTCAGATTTTGTAATAATGGTCACTATTTTGTATTAACTAGAAACAAATAGTAATTAGCTAGAATGATAATCATCATTAAAAAAATGCACTCCTCCAAATATCAAAACTAATTACATTGTCACTCCTTTACATGGTCTTCGAGGCAAATTCTTTGAAGACATATTTATAGGAATGTTCCCAATGGACATCAGCAGGAGACAATGCCCCCCCCCGGTGAAACAAGAGACTAAACGATGATTATAAATAGGAAAATCAGAAATATTGCCGTTTACATCTCAGTGAAAACAAATTTCCTGGTTGCATCTGAACACCCCTCCCCCGAAAAATTTTTTGGTTGCGCTCTTGACCCCTTTCCTCACATCTCCACCATTGTGCCATTAAGCATATAAATTAATCGTAAATTAATCATTAAGTATAATTTTTGTAACAAAGACACATATTTTTATGCAATAAAAGGGGCATTATTACCCTCCAGTACTACAGATTAATTTTGACGGCTTTTTGGATAAGTCTGGCCGCTTAGAGGGTGTAATGAAGATTCTCCAATCATATAATGTTCAAACAGCGGCTCTGTCAGAAGCAAGACTTACAGGTTATGGGTCAATGCATGTTGATGGTATGATGTCCACTGGAAAGGGGAGGAAACGTGAAGCCGGAGTTCCGTAGCTGCAAGCAAATCAGCTAAGAAATCGATGCTGGAGTTTATGCCGAAGGAAGAAAGAATATTAAAAGCGCGTTTTACTAGTACCCAGTCTAGATTTGCAGTCATAGCTGCTTATGCACTAACAAACGGGGTTGATGATTCCACGAAATATGTGGTCTGTTTTGAACTAAATGATCTAGTCGTGATTCTAGCTCACTAATAACTCTCAATAAACAGATATACCCCAGCGCCCCAAAATTTCTGTTGTCAGCGTACACTCAGGCGACTAGCAAGCCCTACGGTTACATTTTGCTGGATCTTAATCAGAGCACGCCCGAGGATCTACGTGTAGTCACCGAGATTTTTCAACAAAGAAATTACAGTATATCTTCCAGTGAACAGTAGAAAAGACTATTAGTTGATGTTATGACACTGAAGAAACTACAAGAACAACGGCCTTTATTTTCCCTTTTAGGCACTTCAAAACCATAACTAAAAATAAACTAACTAAAACTAAACTAAACTATACTAAAATCTAAACTAGAACATTAAAATAAAACTAAACTAAAACTCCAAACTAAACTCTAGCTAAAATTCTAAAGTAAAACGAAAACTCTTAACTAAAAAAAACTAAAAGTAAACTAAAACTCAAACTAAAACTCATAGGTAAAACTCTAGCTAAACTAAAACTAATCTAAAACTAATCTAAAACTAAACTAACTAAAACTAAACTAAAAATAAATTCTAAACTCTAAACTACTAAACTATAACTCTAACTAAAACTAAACACTAATCTAAAACTAAATTAAACTAACTAAAACTCTAAACTAAAACTAAACACTAATCTAAAACTAAACTAAAATTAAACTAAAACTGAACTAAGCTGCTAAATTAAAACTCTAACTAAAACTCTTATGTAAAACGAAAACTCTTAACTAAAAAACTAAAAGTAAACCAAAAATCCAAACTAAAACTCATATGTAAAACTCTAGCCAAACTAAAACTTTAATCTAAAACTAAACTAACTAAAACTAAACTAAAAATAAATTCTAATCTCTAAACTACTAAACTATAACTCTAACTAAAACTAAACACTAATCTAAAACTAAACTAAACTAACTAAAACTCTAAACTAAAACTAAACACTAATCTAAAACTAAACTAAAATTAAACTAAAACTGAACTAAGCTACTAAATCAAAACTCTAACTAAAACTCTTATGTAAAACTCTAGCTAAACTAAAACTCTAATCTAAAACTAAACTAAAAATAAAGGTAATGAATAAACTTAAAATAAACTAAAAATCTAAACTAAATAACTAATAAAATAATAAACTAAACTAACTAAAACTCTAAACTAAAACTAACTAAAAATCTAAACTATAACTCTAACTAAGACTCTTAACTACTAAACTAAGTAAAACCAAACGAAAACTAAACTACTAAACTAACTAAAATCTAAACTACTAAACAAACTAAAAATTCTACACTAAAACTAAACACTAATCTAAAACTAAACTAAAATTAAACTAAAACTGAACTAAACTTCTAAATTAAAACTCTAATTAAAACTCTTAAATAAAACTCTAAACTAAAACTAAACTAAAAACTAAACTACTAAACTAAGTAAAATTTAAACTACTAAACTAACTAAAAATTCTAAACTAAAACTAAACACTAATCTAAAACTAAACTAAATTACACTGAAAATCTAACTAAAACTCTAAAATAAAACTAAACGTTAAACTAAAACTAAACTTAACTACTAAACTAAAACTAAACTCTAGCTAAAAACGCTAAACTAAAACTCTAATCTAAAACTAAACTAACTAACACTAAACTAAAAAACTAAACTACTAAACTAAGTAAAATCTAAACTACTAAACTAACTAAAAATTCTAAACTAAAAACTAAACACTAATCTAAAACTAAAATAAATTAAACTGAAAATCTAACTAAAACTCTAAAATAAAACTAAACATTAAACTAAAACTAAACTAAGCTGCTAAATTAAAACTCTAACTAAAACTCTTTAGTAAAACTCTAGCTAAACTAAAACTCTAATCAAAAACTAACTAAAAATAAACTAAAAATAAAGGTAATAAATAAACTTTAAATAAACTTAAAATTTAAACTAAAACTCTAAATAAAACTAAACATTAAACTAAAACTAAACTAAAAATCTAAACTAACCTAAAACTAAACTAAATTGCTAAATTAAAACTCTAACTAAAACTCTTTAGTAAAACTCTAGCTAAACTAAAACTCTAATCTAAAACTAAGTAAAACTAAACTAAAAATAAAGGTAATAAATAAACTTAAAATAAACTAAAACTCTAAAATAAAACTAAACATTAAACTAAAACTAAACTAAAAATATAAACTAAACTAAACTAAAACTAAACTAGACTGCTAAATTAAAACTCTAACTAAAACTCTTTAGTAAAACTCTAGCTAAACTAAAACTCTAAACTAAAACTAAAGTAACTAAAACTAAACTAAAACTAAACACTAATCTAAAACTAAACTAAAATTAAACTAAAACTGAACTAAGCTACTAAATTAAAACTCTAACTAAAACTCTTAAGTAGCACTCTAGCTAAACTAAAACTCTAATCTAAAACTAAACTAACTAAAACTAAGCTACTAGACTAACTAAAATTCTAAACTAAAACTAAACACTAATCTAAAACTAAACTAAATTAAAGTGCAAATGTAACTAAAACTCTAAAATAAAACTAAACATTAAACTAAAACTAACCTAAAAAACTAAACTAAACTAAACTAAGCTGCTAAATTAAAACTCTAACTAAAACTCTTTAGTAAAACTCTAGCTAAACTAAAAGTCTAAACTGAAACTAAAGTAACTAAAACTAAACTAAAACTAAACACTAATCTAAAACTAAACTAAAATTAAACTAAAACTGAACTAAGCTACTAAATTAAAACTCTAACTAAAACTCTTAAGTTGCACTCTAGCTAAACTAAAACTCTAATCTAAAACTAAACTAACTAAAACTAAACTACTAGACTAACTAAAATTCTAAACTAAAACTAAATACTAATCTAAAACTAAACTAAATTAAAGTGCAAATGTAACTAAAACTCTAAAACTAAACTAAACATTAAACTAAAACTAAACTAAAAAAACTAAACTAAAACTAAACTAAGCTGCTAAATTAAAACTCTAACTAAAACTCTTTAGCAAAACTGTAGCTAAACTAAAACTCTAATCTAAAACTAAACTAACTAACACTAAACTAAAAAACTAAACTACTAAACTAACTAAAATCTAAACTACTAAACTAACTAAAAATTCTAAACTAAAAACTAAACACTAATCTAAAACTGAAATAAATTAAACTGAAAATCTAACTAAAACTCTAAAAGAAAACTAAACATTAAACTAAAACTAAACTAAAAATCTAAACTACTAAACTAACTAAGATCTAAACTTTTAAACTAGCTAAAATTCTAAACTAAAACTAAACACTAAACTAAACTGCTAAATTAAAACTCTAACTAAAACTCTAAAAGAAAACTAAACATTAAACTAAAACTAACTAAAACTAAACTAAAAATAAAGGTAATAAATAAACTTAAAATAAACTGAAACTCTAAAATAAAACTAAACATTAAACTAAAACTAAACTAAAAATATAAACTAAACTAAACTAAAACTAAACTAAACTGCTAAATTAAAACTCTAACTAAAACTCTTTAGTAAAACTCTAGCTAAACTAAAACTCTAATCTAAAACTAACTAAAACTAAACTAAAAATAAAGGTAATAAATAAACTTAAAATAAACTAAAACTCTAAAATAAAACTAAACATTAAACTAAAACTAAACTAAAAATATAAACTAAACTAAAACTAAACTAAACTGCTAAATTAAAACTCTAACTAAAACTCTTTAGTAAAACTCTAGCTAAACTAAAACTCTAATCTAAAACTAACTAAAACTAAACTAAAAATAAAGGTAATAAATAAACTTAAAATAAACTAAAAATCTAAACTAAAACTCTAAAATAAAACTAAACATTAAACTAAAACTAAACTAAAAATATAAACTAAACTAAAACTAAACTAAACTGCTAAATTAAAACTCTAACTAAAACTCTTTAGTAAAACTCTAGTTAAACTAAAACTCTAAACTAAAACTAAAGTAACTAGAACTAAACTAAAACTAAAGGTAATAAATAAACTTAAAATAAACTAAAACTCTAAAATAAAACTAAACATTAAACTAAACTAAACTAAAAATACAAACTAAACTAAAACTAAACTAAACTGCTAAATTAAAACTCTAACTAAAACTCTTTAGTAAAACTCTAGCTAAACTAAAACTCTAATCTAAAACTAACTAAAACTAAAAATAAAGGTAATAAATAAACTTAAAATAAACTAAAACTCTAAAATAAAACCAAACATTAAACTAAAACTAAACTAAAAATCTAAACTAAACTAAAACTAAACTAAATTGCTAAATTAAAACTCTAACTAAAACTCTTTAGTAAAACTCTAGCTAAACTAAAACTCTAATCTAAAACTAAACACTAATCTAAAACTAAAATAAAATAAACTAAAAATCTAAACTAAAACTCTAAAAGAAAACTAAACATTAAACTAAAACTAAACTAAAAATCTAAACTAAACTAAACCAAACTAAAATCTAAACTACTAAACTAACTAAAAATTCTAAACTAAAAACTAAACACTAATCTAAAACTAAAATAAATTAAACTGAAAATCTAACTAAAACTCTAAAAGAAAACTAAACATTAAACTAAAACTAAACTAAAAATCTAAACTACTAAACTAACTAAGATCTAAATTTTTAAACTAACTAAAATTCTAAACTAAAACTAAACACTAATCTAAAACTAAATAAATTAAACTGAAAATCTAACTAAAACTCTAAAAGAAAACTAAACATTAAACTAAAACTAAACTACTAAACTAACTAAGATCTAAACTTTTAAACTAACTAAAATTCTAAACTAAAATTAAACACTAATCTAAAACTAAAATAAATTAAACTGAAAATCTAAAACTCTAAAAGAAAACTAAACATTAAACTAAAACTAAACTAAAAATCTAAACTACTAAACTAACTAAAATCTAAACTTTTAAACTAACTAAAATTCTAAACTAAAACTGAACACTAACCTAAAACAAAACTAAATTAAACTGAAAATCTAACTAAAACTCTAAAATAAAACTAAACTTTAAACTAAAACTAAACTAAAATCTAAACTAAACTAAAACTAAACTAAACTGCTAAATTAAAACTCTAACTAAAACTCTTTAGTAAAACTCTAGCTAAACTAAAACTCTAATCTAAAACTAACTAAAACTAAACTAAAAATAAAGGTAATAAATAAACTTAAAATAAACTAAAACTCTAAAATAAAACTAAACATTAAACTAAAACTAAACTAAAAATCTAAACTAAACTAAAACTAAACTAAATTGCTAAATTAAAACTCTAACTAAAACTATTTAGTAAAACTCTAGCTAAACTAAAACTCTAATCTAAAACTAACTAAAACTAAACTAAAAATAAAGGTAATAAATAAACTTAAAATAAACTAAAACTCTAAAATAAAACTAAACATTAAACTAAAACTAAACTAAAAATCTAAACTAAACTAAAACTAAACTAAATTGCTAAAGTAAAACTCTAACTAAAACTCTTTAGTAAAACTCTAGCTAAACTAAAACTCTAATCTAAAATTAACTAAAACTAAACTAAAAATAAAGGTAATAAATAAAATTAAAATAAACTAAAATCTAAACTAAAACTCTAAAATAAAATTAAACATTAAACTAAAATCTAAACTAAAACTCTAAAATAAAATTAAACATTAAACTAAAACTAAACTAAAAATCTAAACTAAACTAAACTAAAACTAAACTAAACTGCTAAATTAAAACTCTAACTAAAACTCTTTAGTAAAACTCTAGCTAAACTAAAACTCTAATCTAAAACTAAACTAACTAAAACTAAACTAAAATAAAGGTAATAAATAAACTTAAAATAAACTAAAAATCTACACTAAATAACTAATAAAATAATAAACTAAAAATCTAAACTAACCCAACCTGCAATCCTCTTTTTCTAATATTTCCACCCCTCTGATTGGCTGAGAAAGGATATGTAACCAGCCCTCTGATTGGCTGAGAAGGAAACACGTGATCTAACTGTTTCCAGGAAACTCATAACATTCGCCTCGAGCAACAACAACAACAACAACAACAAATAAATCGACATGTTGGAAATTTAGGTCATTGACTCCGGTAGCCGTTAGACTCAATAATCCATCAAAGTGAGAAAGTTCCTGTTTTTCGATTCTCACTGACAAAACCATAAAACAGACATAAATCGATGTTGACATCCATGAAAAACATCAAATAAATTGACCAACACACATAACCATCCATAAAACAACCATAAATTTGACAAAATTCCTGTTTTTTCAAGTGAGAAAAATACTGTTTTTCCATTCTCACTGACAAAAACCATAAAACAGACATAAATTACTGTTGACATCCATGAAAAACATCAAATAAATTGACCAACACACATAACCATCCAAGAAAACATCCATCAAAGTGAGAAAATTCCTGTTTTTTCATTCTCACTGACAACAAACAGACATAAATTATGTAAAAAAAGTTGTAGGTGGCAGCAGGGGTGCGTGACACGATCAATAGGAGCATCTCTACTGACGGGCTTCCATGTACAGTCTATAGCGCTGGTTTAGTTATAATGCACACGTACCCTCTTGCTATATGAAGTGCCTTGGTCAGAATAAAAAATAATACATTGTTCCTACATTACACTTAACTGTGTGACCAGATCCTGGTTATATTTAAAATTATTCGCTCTAAATTATACGTATGTGAGTTTAAAATTCTCTTAGGATAGTTCCATTAAATGCAAGACTAGCAGTAGAAGAGAGGGCATTGTAATGTTATAAGCTAAGACTAGAATTCAGAGTTATCTTCCTTCAGGTCTTTGCAGCTATTAAAACATTGTTTAATATGATATAATAAACAATATTAAAGAATTTTTATCTTTATTATTTATAAGGTCATAATATAAGTTGAAAGTAAAAACAAAATTGCAAGTTAATATCGTGTTTGAAATTTTTTTTTTATTATATTTTTATAACCTTTCATAAATTATTATCATTATTTACGAAAGGTTTTTGAATCCATTATATTGTGAATTAACGGTTAAAATAAATTCAATAGTTAAGGTATACATACTCTTGAAAAATAAATGCTGAAACCATAGCCTTGATCATCAATGAAGATCTCAGCTCTGTAAAAATTTTATGAAACTTACGACGAAATAAAACATAGGTAATTCCTTTTAAGCAAGACTGTATCAAGGAGGGGGTTAAGGGGTTTAACCCCTCACAACAAATTTTTGGTTGACTCATGAAAACGAAAAAAATGTAGAAAGTAGTAAGAAGCAAAATAAAGAAAAAAGTAATGCCTGGTAAACATAATTTGTTGGCATTAGCTCAAATATCGATTCCTAAAAATCACTGGAAGTTTAATTAACCTAGCTACGAGCAATTCGTTTATGCTAGGAATCTACATAGGCCTATGTTAATTTTAGTACATACGTAAAATTAAATTAAAAAGCATAAATGTTAGTTCATATACATATAATCATGCATGTAAACAAATTACCGGGCTCCGGCACGGTGTTATGCTTTAATTAAAAAACATAAATGTTAGTTTATATACATGTAATCATGCATATAAACACATAAAGCAAGTGCTTTGTGCATATGTGTATACATATAATATTAAAGATAGTTGCGTAAGATAGAAAGAAAAAAACACTGAAGAAGTAAAAACCTCAATGACACGATAGTTACCAAACAACTATTGAAACAAAATTAACGACTGTGTAAAATTAAACAGCAATAAACAACCAGGTAAGATAATAATGCGGATTCAGCCTTAAACAAGCATCAGAAGCACTTTTACTTTGTTGATTGTACAAAAATTTTGTGTATATATATATACATATATATATATATATATATATATATATATATATATATATATATATATATATATATATATATATATATATATATATATATATATATATATATATAATATATATATATATATTATATAATATATATATAATATATATATATATATATATATATATATATATATAATGTACAAAAATGTACAGTAGTACCAAACCTCGTGATTATTTTTCTATTCTGATAAGAAGGGGAGGGGGGGGCAAATAAGGAAGAAAAATTCCAAAAAGGGGCATCGAATTAGGTTTTGGGAGACAAAGCGATGGAGAGAGAGAGGGATAGTATTGATTGAAGGAGAAAATAGTGAATGGTTGAATTTTTACAAGCATTTTAGAAAAGTGAAGGATATTAAATAGTTTTACACGTGTAGTAAATATATATAAAAAAATTGTATTATTGTCGTTGCAATTTTTCTGCCGCAATGATTGAAATAATTTTGAACTTTTATTAAGAAAATACATTTTCATTATTTTTGCTTCATGGGCATCATCATTTTAGAAGAAAATATATATTATATTACTAAAATGATTATTACATTGTCTAATAAACGATTATTAAAATGTTATTGTTACGCATCAATTATTATTATATACAACATTATTGTTCCAAATTAATATATATATAAGGAATTATTATTTTAATATTTAATAAAATATATTATTGAAAGTGTATTTTTAAAAATAACAAAGGGGGAAACCAAGATAATATCTCCGAATCGAATGGATGTCAGTTCTTTACTCCTGCCCCAAAATATTGGCCTTGGTGTAATGTCAAAACTTTGATTACAAAACTTCCTTTGGTTACAATTTTAACACTCTTTTGAAGTTTGAGTGCCATGTTAGCACTAAAAAATGTAAAAAAAAACCCAACATTTTTTTAAATATTCTTTAATAATAAAAAACTATTTTAAAATTTTTTAATAAAGTTTAAACATTTTTTTTTATTCCGGAAGTGTGTTTGGAAGTGCGTTACCTAGGATTCATTCTCGATCAGAACCTCAGCTGGAGAAGACACGGTGATGTGGTTGCGTGTAAGGTAGCCCGTGGTCTTGGGATTTTAAGACGTTTTCAACATTTTTTACCTTCTCATATTTTAGTTCTTTTATACCATTCTTTGATTGCGCCGTATATAAATTATGGATGTATGATTTGGGCTAGTAATTTTACGTCCAATTTTAAACGAGTGCAGATTCAGCAAAATAAAGCAGTGAGATTAATTGGTAAGTATGATACAGGAGTTTTAAGTACAGAGTCGATTTTTAGGAAACTTTTGAATGTAGGTCAGAATAGAGATTTTCAGATTGGTATTTTTGTGTTTCAGAGTTTGAATGGTTTAGCGCCTGATGTTTTTAGTAATTTTTTTCGTTTTAACTCATTTTATCATGGATATGCTACGAGAAAAGCTGGAGACCTAGTAAGTGAGCCAAGAAGTACGGTTCGTTCTAGCCATGTGGCAAGGCACTCGGGTCCGGTGGTCTGGAATAATTTTCCAGACTCAATTCGGGAAGCGGAAAGTGTCCCGCAATTTAAAAACCGGTTAAAGAAGCATCTCCTTGCGGGTAGTTGGTGAGTGTGGGGCTGGAAGACGAGAGAGGACAAATTAAGTATTTTTTTTGTTCTGTTACTAATATATTCGTTTCATTATATTATTTTTTATTATTTATTTTTTTTCTCTCTCATAATTTATTAGTCAGTAATTATTATTATTATCTATTCTTTTTATTGTTCTTTATTTGTGTTTATTTCAGTGATGATTTGGTTAGTTTTATAATTTCGTAAACGTGTACTGGTTGCGTTTTTCAAGCATATATGTTCTTTATTTGTAACCGGTCGTAAAGCCGGCATGAATCATTTTTTGTAAAGTTGTTGAATCTTGAATCTTGTAAAAAAGTTTTATTATTATGATACACATAAATGTTATAATTATGTATTTTGGATAGCAAAAGTTTCAATGATGCACTGTTTAGGTTTTCAAGATTATAAACTTGAAAAATCACGAAAGTCGCATTTTTGTTATACAAAGCACTTATATGTAAGCATTACATTTGAAATGAGCTATTAAAAGACGCTCCACGACATTTCAGTGTCCTCTAGAGCTTGAGAAATATAACAGAAAAAAAAAATAGAAACATAAAGCTATATGCTCGATTTTTTTCATAATTAATTTAAAGTTAAGATGACTACAAAAACAGAAGCAAAAGTTGTTATTCTAAAAAAAAACTTAAAATGAAACTTTTTCCATTACAGGCAGTTATTTAAAAAAAAAAGAAAACAAAGATGTGTACCAGGACACTGGTTATGCTTTCCAAACTTAGCATTCCGAAAATGGAACCAAAAAGTGCAATTGTTGTGGCCACATGTTACGATGGTGTTTTAGACAAACTTATAAAACGTAAATAAATATGACACTCAGCTTTACATCAGCTATTAAACTTTTTCCTTATAAGTTTGTACTAGCCTGCTATCCCTTGTACAAAATAAAGAAACATCACTGATACCTACATTAAAAAGTGGTTTACCTTCCTGCAAGATGAAACCTCAAAACCTCCGTAGTTTGTCTAGTCCAGTCCGTCTAGTCTTGTTGGTCTAGTCTAGTCTGTCTAATCAAGTCTAACTAGTCTAGTAGGTCTAGTCTAGTCCATCTAGTTTAGTCTAGTCCGTCTAGTCCTTCTAGTCTAGTTTGCTTAGTCTGTCTAGTCTTGTCTTGTCTGTCAAAAACTTTAGCGAGACATCTCTGCTACCCATACAAAAAAGCGATTTTCCTTGCTGTTCAAGGTGGAGGACTGTAATTCTCCTATGAGAATGATGTAAGTGTACGTAAAGTTTACATTCCTTACAATTCAAGGGGTGTATTTTTATTTCGATTTGATGTCGTTTTCAGAGGTTTCAGGCTTTTTTTTAATCACCATGAGTTTGTTTTTGCAATGAATTTTTACTTTTAAGAATAACCAAAATAATAGCTACCATTCCTGAATCAGCGTCAAATGGCAATTTTTGTCCATTAGGAAGTTTTTTCTTATTGACCGACCTCCGTCGTTAGAGCTACAGTACAAAGAGAGGCAATGTTTTCTTGTATCCTTAAAATTGTTTTCGTAATTATCCAAACCGTCAAGATAGAACTTAACAATTGTATCAGTTGAAAATTTTACTTTTATAGTATTTTCAAGAACTTCAAAAAGAAATTGACATGGTTCAATATCCGTCGGATAAAGCTTGTAGATATTGGGATGATATTTCCAGGTGACTGGCTCCTAATTTTTTTTTGTTAGAACTTTTACCAAAATGGTTGTAGGTGAGTTCAGTCGTCATGTTCTCTATGTTAGATCTAGCTTCAAAATGTTTTTTCAATAGTTTTCTTGGACTCTTCAGTACAGCTTGTTCCATAAGACAGACATTTTTTTGGTGAATAATTCAGTTTAAAAACAGTGCTTTTGAAATAACAGTTAGAAATATTTTTTTCTCGAGGAAGAACTCCATGAATTTGTTTCATGTCATTAGTCATAGAACAAATTTTGGCAATAACTTTAACGGGATTTGTTTTTACCAATTTGAAAACCATAGCTTTTCCCTCGCTTTTAATCGGTGTGCTTGTATATATGTATATATATGCGGGCTTTACTTCTAACTACAATTGCTCCTCCCAAAATTAACGTACGAGATATCTGATAGGTATGCCTCCGTGTATTCACGGTAGAGTCTAATACTTTGTACTGAATTTGTAAACTGTTCCACAGTCGTTAGTCCAGAACTTGGAAACTTTTCATTAAACATACAACATTTCTTTTGGATATTGCTATGAAGTTTCGCCAGAAAATTTCTAGCCAAATTTTTAACAACATCAGATCTTTGAAAGATGGTTTTAACCTGTAATTCTAAATATTTTCTATAATCCCCATAATAAATTTTTAAAATATTTGTCTACTGTAAGTGAGAAGTAGATCATCCATAACAATCACCTTTTTCCGCTATTACTCCTAGTATGCGTCTAAAGTCGAAAATGAATTAGTTATTTCAGATACAGCCTCACAAAAAGCCTTCACCTCAGAGATGGGGTAACATCCTCACTTACCTGATATATGTTGAGAGAGAAAGATCACAGAAAAAAAATTAAGTTACCACTGGCGAAACTTTAAGGCCCCCCCCTTAAAGAAGCAAGTAGGGCAATTCTTTCCTATACTTTTTATATTGTAAAATAAAATCTGGAAATTGCTCTAAAAGCAAAATTCCCCCAGCTAAATCGTATTTGGAGTAATAAAGGCTTGTATAAGTATATGTTTTATTTATGTATAAGTTTACTCTCTTAAACATCAATACTTGACCTATAATTTTTTGCAGTTCCCATTTGCCTTTTTTGCAGCATTTTGAATTAGAGACCCTTAGAATAAATTCCTACGCACATCCTTGAACAAGTTTGAATTTTTAACCAAAACCACCTATTCAAAACCTCTCTTTAAAACCAACAGAGTATCAAATTTTAATGGGATTGCAATAAATTCAAGCAGAATAACTTTTATTCTGAAGCTTTAGAATATTCCCTCTGATACTTTATATTTCCTAGTTCTAACCCAACAGTATTGCATATTATCTTCAACAAAGCCTTTAAAAAAATCATTTTTGCCGTTAGCAGGCTCAGACAAAGAATACATACAGGGGCGAATCTCCAGCATTTTTACTGGGGGGACAAGAGGGGTCCATATCCGGATAGTCAATGGGCATGGGATATATAATAATTTCTTTTTCCACATTACTGGGGGTAACCGCCCCCTTAATCCCCCAAACAACGCCCTTACATACACTTGTTCTCCATTCAGTTTCCAGGAAGGAAAAATCTCCTTTCTCTAGCTCCTCCACAGTCTAGCGCTATCTAGTTCATCCACTATCACGCAATCTGTTGACCAGCATTGAATTTCGGCAAGGGCCAATATAGCATTAATGTTTGGGGGAGCAAGAACGAAACTTGGACTCCTCACCCCTGTAATTACTGCAATTTGCAACCTTTTGGTTCTGGGGGCACGTGCTTACAAAACCGTCCCTGCAATTCGAAAGCAATTCCTTAAAATCTTGGATATATCCAAAACTTCTCAAGTCCTGAGGAATCTAGGGTCCTGATGCCAGATTTTTTTTAAATCCAGTGTCATAATCATTACAAAATAATTGCTAATTTAACTTATAAATAATTTACATTGTATTATGTTGTAGTCAAGTACAAAGCAATAAAATACTACATAATGTTTAATGTTTGTCCTTTCTGCTACTGGACTTTTTTAGCTAGCCGGCTTTTAATATATTAAATAAATAAAAAAACAAGTTTTTTCAACCGGAAGTAAAGAGCAACATTAAAACTTAAAATGAACAGAAATTATAACGAATATAAGGTGGGTTAATCCTCCAAACCACCTCGCTCTTTACACTAAAGTTTTTTAATACTTAAAAAAAAACTTCTTATTGTTCTAATTAAATGAACATAGTATTTCAGGAGTCGTTCTTAAAGAATTGGGACAGAATTCAAACTTTAGCGTAAAGAGCGAGGTGATTCGGAGGAGTAACCCCCTCATATACGTAATAATTTCTGTTCGTTTTAAGTTTTAATGTTGCTCCTTACTTTCAGTTGAAACAACTTATTTTTTTTTAAATTTAATAAAAAAAAGAAGCTGTTTTGAAGGCACGCTGCAACACCCGTCATCATCATTTAAGAATTTTCTAACGCTTGAATACCCCAATGGATATAATTTTATTTTTGTTGGTAAGTAGAGATGCCTCAGGAGGTCGTGTCACGCACCCCTGCTGCCACCTACAACTTTTTTTTACATAATTTATGTCTGTTTGTTGTCAGTGAGAATGAAAAAACAGGAATTTTCTCACTTTTATGGATGTTTTTTATGGATGGTTATGCGTGTTGGTCAATTTATTTGATGTTTTTCATGGATGTCAACAGTAATTTATGTCTGTTTTATGGTTTTTGTCAGTGAGAATTTGAAAAACAGGAACTTTCTCACTTTTATGGATGTTTTATGGTTTTTGTCAGTGAGAATGAAAAAACAGGAACTTTCTCACATTTATCTCTGTTTTATGGTTTTTGTCAGTGAGAATGAAAAACAGGAACTTTCTCACTTTAATGGATGTCAACAGCAATTTATGTCTGTTTTATGGTTTTTGTCAGTGAGAATGGAAAAACAGGAACTTTCTCACTTTAATGGATGTCAACAGCAATTTATGTCTGTTTTATGGTTTTTGTCAGTGAGAATGGAAAAACAGGAACTTTCTCACTTTAATGGATGTCAGTCATTAATCAAATTGTTTCCGGGCGAAGTTTAATAATGTCTGACAGATGACGTCAAGTTAATTAATGTCTTTGGAGTTCGACCAGAATTGTTTCCGAGGCACAGTTTAGATCACACATGACAGATGATGTCATGATTGATTGGTTGACATGAAAGGGGAATTAATTTGTTGTTTCTAAGGGGAATTATTGATTCACGAAAGGGGAATTAATTTGTTGTTTCTAAAGAGAATTGTTTCCGAGCGAATGTTTTGATCTTAGCGATGAGGTGATTAGCGCGCGAAAGGGTTTCTTTGTAATTTCAAATGTGAAAGCACAGAGATGCCAAAAACAAAAGGAACTCGCTGAAATTACGTTTAGGGATTATTTGGGCGATACCGTTTTAGCCATTTTAGGGAATTATTTCGGCGAAACAGTTAGAGACATTTTAAAAGATGATTTTAGAAAAGGTTTTAGAAGAGAATTTGAGGGTAAAACTCTGTGGTCGTTATAATACACAAGTTGTATTTAAACAGTGTCGTGAGGTCCCCTACCCCAACCCCAAAGGGTTCCGATCCCCCTAACCCAACCCCAAAGGGTTCCAATCCCCCTACCCCAACCCCGAAGGAAGCCCCCGGTCCTCAAAGGTCCCCCAAGCTCCCAAAGGGCCCCCGGACCCCCAAAGGTCCTCACCCAGTCCCCAAAGGTCTACCAGACCCCCAAAGGCCCTCCCCCGGTCCTCAAAGGTCCCCCAAGCTCCCAAAGGGCCCCCGGACCCCCAAAGGCCCTCACCCGGTCCCCAAAGGTCCACAGGACCCCCAAAGGCCCTCCCCCGGTCCCCCAGGCTTCCAATGGGCCCCCGGACCCCCAAAGGCCCTCCCCGGGCCCCCAAAGGCCCTCCCCCAGTCCCCAAAGGTCCCCCGGGCTCCCAAAGGACCACCCAGCCCTCAAGGGCCCCCGGATCTCAAACGCCCTCCCGGGTCCCCAAAGAGCCCCATCCCCATTTTGTTAATGCTTTTGTTGTGCATTTGAGACACAGAAGGGTCCCCACATTTCAAAAGGCTTTATTATATTTTTTCAGAACAAGTTTTTTTCTTAATATCCTTCTTAAACTAATTTTACAAATTCTAAATTTTTCCTTAGTAGATAGAAAAAGCTATATCATAGTTGCGAATATTTTCTCGGAAGATAAGCAGTTCTATTTCAATTTTAAATTTTATCAATGAAGTTAAGAAAAGTTAAAGTTCTCTTCTGAATTTTCTCAATGAAAAAGAAATTAGTTATTAATCAATTCTATTTTTTCCAAATAATATAAAAATTTTTCACTTCGGATCAAATTTTTCTCAAAGAGATGAAAAAATTTTAAATACTGTTCCTAATTTTTCACGGAAGATAGAGAAGTTCAAGTTCTCTTCTGAATTTTACCAAAGAACACACTCCAATTGTACATTCTCCAGAGAAAATAAAAATCTTCCACTTCAGTTTTAAGTTCACCAAAGACATAAAGAAATTTAAAGTTCTATTCTAAATTTTTCCGTAGTAGATAGAAAAAGCTATAGCATACTTGTGAATATTTTCCCAGAAGATAAAAAGTTCTACTTCAATTTTTAATTTTCTCAACGAAGTGAAGAAAAGTTCAAGTTCTATTCTGAATTTTTTCAATGAAAAAGAAATTAGTTATTGATCATTTCTATTTTTCCAAATAATATAAATATTTTCCAACTTCAAAATGGGCACACACAAAAACTTAAACACACACACACACAAACTTACACACACACACACACACAAAAACTTACACACACACACAAA